>OY743226.1:81458391-81779180 GCA_963555765.1 Orthonevra nobilis | reverse complement strand
GGCAGAAATCTGGTTCAAAACTTGAACGGCAAAGTAAACAAAAACAAGCCGATATTGCATAAAATCCGGCCAGATCACCAGGCGCCCAGAAACACAGGAAAAGTAACAAGCATCCCAAGCACGATTTAATATCGCACGCCAGGCAGAAATCTGGTTCAAAACTTGAACGGCAAAGTAAACGAAAACAAGAGGATTTTATGCAACATCCTCTTGTTTTTGTTTACCTTGCCGTTCAAGTTTTGAACCAGATTTCTGCCTGGCGTGCGATATTAAATCGTGGTTGGGATGCTTGTTACTTTTCCTGCGTTTCTGGGCGCCTGGTGATCTGGCCGGATTTTATGCAATATCGGCTTGTTTTTGTTTACTTTGCCGTTCAAGTTTTGAACCAGATTTCTGCCTGGGGTGCGATATTAGAGCGTGGTTGCGATGCTTGTTACTTTTCCTGCATTTCTGTGCGCCTGGTGATCTGGCCGGATTTTATGCAATATCGGCTTGTTTTTGTTTACTTTGCCGTTCAAGTTTTGAACCAGATTTCTGCCTGGCGTGCTATATCAAACCGTCGTTGGGATGCTTGTTACTTTTCCTGTGTTTCTGGGCGCCTGGTGATCTGGCCGGATTTTATGCAATATCGGCCAGATATCTGCAGTTCTGGTTTTGTTTTTGTTTACTTTGCCGTTCAAGTTTTGAACCAGATTTCTGCCTGGCTGCGATATTAAATCGTGGTTGGGATGCTTGTTACTTTTCCTGCGTTTCTGGGCGCCTGGTGATCTGGTCGGATTTTATGCAACATCCTCTTGTTTTTGTTTACTTTGCCGTTCAAGTTTTGAACCAGATTTCTGCCTGGCGTGCGATATTAAATCGTGGTTGGGATGCTTGTTACTTTTCCTGCGTTTCTGGGCGCCTGGTGATCTGGCCGGATTTTATGCAATATCGGCTTGTTTTTGTTTACTTTGCCGTTCAAGTTTTGAACCAGATTTCTGCCTGGGGTGCGATATTAGAGCGTGGTTGCGATGCTTGTTACTTTTCCTGCGTTTCTGGGCGCCTGGTGATCTGGCCGGATTTTATGCAATATCGGCTTGTTTTTGTTTACTTTGCCGTTCAAGTTTTGAACCAGATTTCTGCCTGGCGTGCTATATCAAACCGTCGTTGGGATGCTTGTTACTTTTCCTGTGTTTCTGAGCGCCTGGTGATCTGGCCCGATTTTATGCAATATCGGCCAGATATCTGCTGTTCAGGTTTCGTTTTTGTTTACTTTGCCGTTCAAGTTTTGAACCAGATTTCTGCCTGGCTGCGATATTAAATCGTGGTTGGGATGCTTGTTACTTTTCCTGCGTTTCTGGGCGCCTGGTGATCTGGTCGGATTTTATGCAACATCCTCTTGTTTTTGTTTACTTTGCCGTTCAAGTTTTGAACCATATTTCTACCTGGCGTGCGATATTAAATCGTGGTTGGGATGCTTGTTACTTTTCCTGCGTTTCTGGGCGCCTGGTGATCTGGCAGGATTTTATGCAATATCGGCCAGATATCTGCAGTTCAGGTTTCGTTTTTGTTTACTTTGCCGTTCAAGTTTTGAACCAGATTTCTGCCTGGCTGCGATATTAAATCGTGGTTGGGATGCTTGTTACTTTTCCTGTGTTTCTGGGCGCCTGGTGATCTGGCCGGATTTTATGCAATATCGGCCAGATATCTGCAGTTCAGGTTTCGTTTTTGTTTACTTTGCCGTTCAAGTTTTGAACCAGATTTCTGCCTGGCGTGCTATATCAAACCGTCGTTGGGATGCTTGTTACTTTTCCTGTGTTTCTGGGCGCCTGGTGATCTGGCCGGATTTTATGCAATATCGGCCAGATATCTGCAGTTCAGGTTTCGTTTTTGTTAACTTTGCCGTTCAAGTTTTGAACCAGATTTCTGCCTGGCTGCGATATTAAATCGTGGTTGGGATGCTTGTTACTTTTCCTGCGTTTCTGGGCGCCTGGTGATCTGGCCGGATTTTATGCAATATCGGCCAGATATCTGCAGTTCAGGTTTCGTTTTTGTTTACTTTGCCGTTCAAGTTTTGAACCAGATTTCTGCCTGGCTGCGATATTAAATCGTGGTTGGGATGCTTGTTACTTTTCCTGCGTTTCTGGGCGCCTGGTGATCTGGTCGGATTTTATGCAACATCCTCTTGTTTTTGTTTACTTTGCCGTTCAAGTTTTGAACCATATTTCTACCTGGCGTGCGATATTAAATCGTGGTTGGGATGCTTGTTACTTTTCCTGCGTTTCTGGGCGCCTGGTGATCTGGCAGGATTTTATGCAATATCGGCCAGATATCTGCAGTTCAGGTTTCGTTTTTGTTTACTTTGCCGTTCAAGTTTTGAACCAGATTTCTGCCTTTTGCGATATCAAACCGTCGTTGGGATGCTTGTTACTTTTCCTGTGTTTCTGGGCGCCTGGTGAGCTGGCCGGATTTTATGCAATATCGGCCAGATATCTGCAGTTCAGGTTTCGTTTTTGTTTACTTTGCCGTTCATGTTTTGAACCAGGTCTCCGCCTGGCGTGCGATATTAAAGCGTGGTTGAGATGCTTGTTACTTTTCCTGTGTATCTGGGCGCTTGGTGATCTGGCCGGATCTTATGAAATATCGGCCAGATATCTGCAGTTCTGGTTTCGTTTTTGTTTACTTTGAAGTTCATGTTTTGAACCAGGTCTCCGCCTGGCGTGCGATATTAAAGCGTGGTTGGGATGCTTGTTACTTTTCCTGCGTTTCTGGGCGCCTGGTAGACTGGCAAGATTTTATGCAATATCGGCTCATCTTTGTTTACTTTTCCGTTCTATTTTTTAACCAGGTTTCCGCCTGGCGTGCGATATTAAAGCGTGGTAGGGATGCTTGTTACTTTTCCTGCGTTTCTGGGCGCCTGGAGATCTGGCCGGATTTTATGCAATATCGGCTTGTTTCTGTTTACTTTGCCGTTCAAGTTTTGAACCAGATTTCTGCCTGGTGTGCGATATTAAAGCGTGGTTGGGATGCTTGTTACTTTTCCTGTGTTTCTGGGCGCCTGGTGATCTGGCCAGATCTTATGCAATATCGGCCAGATATCTGAAGTTCTGGTTTCGTTTCTGTTTACTTTGCCGTTCAAAGAATGGACGTTACAGCACGATAACGCTGTCATGCACGCTTCAGCATACGCAAAAAACTTTTTTAAGTCGAGAAATATCCCCACTCTACGTTGGCCTGATCTAAGTCCTGACTTAAACCCAATAGATGGGTATATTGAGCATATTGTCGAAGAGGGTTTACTCAAAGGGACGCTAGTTCGAGTTTTTTTGCAGTTAAAAACCGCTATTTAGAAAGAATTCAAAATTAAGTTAATTTTTTGCCCCGTCGCTTAGTAGCAGTAATAGCAAAAAAGGAGGAAGAATTAATTGTTAAAATTAAATTATCGAAAAATTTTGCACTAATTCGTGCTAGAGTTCTAAGTTTGTTTTGTGGTTTGAATGGATTTTTGTAGCACTGCTGTGACATAATACTGAATGAAAGCAGGGTGTTGAGTAAATCCTTCAAGCTTTCAATAAGTCGATATCAAATCATCCGTCCCATTTTCGGGCTCCACCCATCGAATCGAATTGAAACCAAATAAGTCTTAGTTTCTCAAACGACTACAAAAAGAAATCGTTTCCTATTTTTCCACTCGATCTGTGATACTTGCAGAATAAGAGTATTCATAACCTCTTGAGAGCGAGTAAATTATAAAAAAAATTAAAGTCAAATGGACTTTTATATGAAGTTCTTGTCCGCTACACTTTTTTCGTTCGAAATAATTCAAATTATATGGTAATAAACAAAGTAAATTGAATAAAACAAAGCTTTGAAAGAAATTTTTTTTTGTAAAGATTTTCACTTGCTCCATATAATTATTTCGCGAAGAATTCTAAAATGTTGGTATCGATCAACATTATATAATAAATAAAATGTTTACACACTTAATTGGCTAATCAGCTGGCACAGTATTAATAAAAGTTCGTAAATTTGTATTTAATCATTTGTAAAATAACATGCATTGACTTAGCAGCATTCGTTAGAATGTCGTGTCGTTTTCGGCGAACAAAAAATTGTATTAGCTTTGACGGCGTAGATTCAGTTTCAACGAAGCAGAAATGGCCTTGACATTTCTATGAAGAGATCGCATTTCGCACGGTAAAGCCCTTTTGATTATCACATGAACTGTAAACATCGACTTTAAGTGTATATAAATCAATCTTCTGAAGAAGGTTAAGAATTAAACATTCGTCGAAAACGACACGACATTCTTACGAAAATTGCTTCCAGTCGTAACGTTAAAATTGTTATGCGGCTGGAGTTTTAATATTTCTAAAAAATGGAGGAGTAACGTTCCAGGATAAGATGTTTTTTTTTTGTTTGATCGAGGAGTCTCTAAATTTATTATTTATGCATTTTTGTTCTATTGCACAGGATTTTGAGAGTTGATCACATTGTTCTGCAGTATAGATTTTTATAATAAACCTTACTTCAGAAAAAAAATGCTTAGTGAGTTGGGTTTTCCTTATTTTATCATTTTCTTTTCGGCACATGGTAGCACATGCCGAGCACATCTAGGCACACTAATTGCCGTTCCTATCGAATCAAAACACAGGGCCAACTTCACATGAGAAAAAGGACCTCCCTATAAAAATTAAATCCTTTAAGAAATTTTTTTTTGCGATACGGCACGTGATAGCACAAACCAAGCACATTTTAGCACAATTTTTTTTAAGTTGAAATTCCAATATGTCGGTTCTAACTTCATGGACATTGCGAAATATGTTGTTAATGACCATGTTTCACGGCTTTCGAGATCTATTCTTGAGTGTTCAATTAATCAATATCTCGACTTTTGTATGATCAAATGCCTTCATAGAGTCATCACCAGCAAACTACCATCGTATCTTTGTGAAAAGCTTAATTTCTTGCAATCGAATCGATCTTTTAGTTTAGTCCCTCCGCATAACTATTATTCATTCGTGCCATTCGACTTTGGAATTCAATCCCTCTTGGTATAAGAAGGCTATGTTACACTGGTCGCTTTGGTGAAGCACTCTTTCGGCATTTTGTAGGGAATACGTCAAATGAGCATTAGAGTTGCAGGATGAACATGTGTAAAAGATACACTTATTTATTTTACTTTATAACCTGAAAGTTTCAATATAAATTAAACTGAATAACGAATTTTATACTATATATATGTACTGTTTTGATAATTATATTTATTTTATCTGTTTGTCTTCATTTTTCTTCAAATTCTTTATATGCATATTTTTATATTCTTCATGTGTTTAACTTTTATTTTTTTAATTTATTTTGTTCCTTATCTTTCATTTATACTTAAAGATTGTGAAGTCTATTATAAATGATTTGAATAAATAAATAAATATGAAATATGAAATATGAAAAAAAACTTTTTCTAACTCTCCGTTGTCTGTCCGTTGGTCTGTCAGGGCTGTATCTTTTGAACCATAATAGGTAGACTCATCCAATTTTCACAGAAAATATACTACTTTTATTGCTATAAAATAATTTGTTAAATCTAAAAGAAGAAGGAATGATCCCGTTTCTCGTACATGTGTCCGAATGAGAAATCCGTTGCGTGTTAAAAGTATTCAGGGCGTGCTTCAAGCTAAGTTCGATAAATTTCCAGCATTGTGCTGAGATTTGAAGCTTAAAATAAACAATTCCAAATATGAAACCATACTGTTCACTTAAAAAAACAAGGGCATTTATGTCTCTCTTGGATCCGATAAGGATGTCATGGGCTACCAAGTCTTTGTGCGTCCAATTAAGACATATGCGAGTCCATTCCGATTTTCGGCATTACATTTCTCACAAAACAAACTTATGAGTACTTCCGGTGCTTCTAGGATCGACAAATTTTACGTGCTCGTCTTTTCCTTATACGTGATATTTCCGAAATTCATTAAAAAAGGACACATACTCGAACCACCTGAGGCATTTCTTCATCTGAACAGACAAGGCTACTCAGCAGACTTAAACACTGCTCCCATTATATATCAAGTTGGTGAAAAGCCAACTAATAAAAAGATTCCGCAGCGTGTATGTCCCAACCCACTCAGCGGATACTGCATAGATCTACCTGTACGAAATGCTTTAAATATTGGTACTCGAAATAAGAAAAAAGTTCTAAGTCAACTCCGAAAGACATTTCCATCTTAAAAATAAAGGACAATCTACTGTATTATGTCCAGGAATACTACGAAAGTGAAATCTTTGTTCTTGACTGATATTTACATCATTTTGGGTCCCTCCGGACGAATATGTACAGTGAGATACAAAGGATGATGCAAAAGCTTAAAGTCTTTTCAACATTCAACACCTGAGGCTTAAGTTGGTCGTCTTTAAAGTTCTTACTAATTTTTCAATGTTTTTCAAGATACGTTTTTATAAAGAGAACATAACATATAAATCCATAATAGAAGAAGAGTCGTGAAGAGAACGAAACACGTGAAGGTCAGATGAGTAAGCGCAGCAAGACATTTCATCTAACCTCAAATAACTTAAACGAGGGCTGAAACTCGCCGATGGTTTGGTATAGCCGGGATAGTTTCTTTTTTATCGTATGGCATTCCTCATTATCCTTCCGATCGCTATGCCTGCTGAAACACCGCTTTTGTCGGGATATTGTTGCTCCGACAGTGCAGAAAAAATTATGTCCTCATTCCAGGGATCTGCAGTGTTTATCTTCAACTAAAGCCAAAAGTCCTTAATATTTTTGAATGTTCTGCAATAAAATTGAAAACAGGAAACCCATGAGCCAGGGATAAGTCTATAAGGACTACAAAAAATCATCGAACTATGAGTGAAGTTGCGATTGCGATGTTGCCACTATCAAATGTGAAGTTATTTTGTGGCCTTCGGAACTTGATAAATTAATAAAATAATTGGTTGCGTTTTGTTTTCTAAATCACTTAAGTGTTAGTTATGTTTTTTTATTGTTTTATTGAATAAGTTCTTAGAACTAATGCAACAAAATAATTCATACGTACGCATATTTATATTTTACAAACAAATAAATACATTAAATTTTCGTTTTTTCTTTCTTTTTTTTATGTCTACACAAATCACTAATACCAATCATTGTTTATCAATTGTTTTAATTATCATTGTTTAAATATATTTACAAAATAAATTTAAAAATACAAATCGAAGTTTGATTTGTTTAATATCTTTTCTTTTTCAACAAAAAAACAAATGCACTAGATTTTTTGTTTCGCCTTATTTCGCTTGCGTTTCAGTGTTTTTTTGTTACAGCCTGTTGGAGGTTTCGTTTTCAAGATGCGTGCTTGAATATTAACCAAAGTTTTCAAAGTGATGAATGAAATAGGGCAACTTTCGGGTTTTGTTGACTTCGTCGCAGGCGGACATAACGCTTTTGGTGAGGGGCCGCGGGCCGCATGAAAACACTCCTATTTTGGAGACCTGAAAAGAAAAAAGGATAAAAAGTTAGAATGATCATATTTATAAATATATTTTAAAAACACTTGAAACTAGCTAAGAATATTTTCAAAAACAGGAATTTTAAGTAAGATTATATGATTGTTATGCACCGTATTCGGGCTTCAGATTATAGACGAATGCCCCCGGATTTTGTAAGTTGAGTTGAATCTGGTACGAAATCTCGAGAAAATTTAAGAGGCATTGTTTGAGGTTTGGGATATCGAAGCTCTAATATTTTTTTTCTTCGTGAAGTGATCATTTTAATCCGTTTATTTCAGAAAAGACACTAAAACTGTTTGATTGAACAGAGGAAAGTCTCTTGACGCAGCTGCTTTTATGCTAAACAGGAAAGTACTTTCTGCTGAAAAAGAGCAACGATAAAGGTCGACTTACTCCACCACGTGGTGTGCCTTCATATGAAGCTCTCTTAACAGTGATCTGAAGGCTTCGCGCTTGATTTGAATTTTCAAAAAAAAAATACTTACATATGAGTGCTTCTTCTGAACGAACTTCAGGAAACTGGACATATCCGGCCTGCCAAAGTGATTAACCGCCTTCAAACCGGTGAATATTGACTTCTTTGATAGTCGTTGGAAGTGATTCTCACAGATATACTGAAATCATCAAAAAAAATTTTAAAAAGGAGCCCTTAAACGCTGAAATAGGAAATGCTTACCAGCATAGTTGTTCTCAAATCAAATTTATGGAAAAACTGAGTGATGAAAATGTGTATCTCCAGCACATTGGTCACGTCCTTCTTTTCAACATCGCGCAACACATCGATGAACCACTCAAAGTGCTTGTGCGATGGACATATCCAAAGGAAATAGACCTTCTTGCAAGCTACTCCCGAATACCGGTTGGTACTGGTTCCGAAAACTAAATCATTTAGAATCGATGCATACGGGGTGACACCGATGCCGCCACCCACCATCACAGCAACTTCAAACTTGTACCAGTCCTGGTTACCTCCACCAAATGGTCCTTCGATCCGGATTTTTGGCTGATCTTCTGGATTGTAGTTGCATGGATCAAAGTAGTTGCGTAGTTTCCATGTCCATGGTCCCTGTGCCTTTATGTGACAACTGAGGAAATTCTCATGCGGTGCCGAAGTCAGTGTGAAACTGTGCATTTCATGTGGACGGAAGGCAGTGCAGGACAGGCGCACCCATTGACCCGAGAGGTACTTGAGATTTGGTGGACGATAAAACTTGATTTTGATCACATCCGAAGGCAGTAAATCAGTTTCTATAACATCCAAGGCCATGTATTTTGTTCGCAGTGAGACAATCTGTTAAATGGAATGGTTTCAAAATCTCATTACGAACATAGGGTTCAAGGGTTAAAACCTTATCAAGCGTATAGATTAGGCCAGGTACTAAGAAGAACATCCAAAATCTTGGTGGACCTGTCAGACGTGCAAGACCATGGATCAAACTCAAAATGTACAGGAAAATGTAGAGCGAATGCATGTTCCAGAAATAATTGTACGCCTTTTTCCGAATGGTTGGATGGGCAAAGACAAAAATTATGCACATGATGATGAAGAGCAGGACTCCGGTTGTTCCTGGATAAAGAGGAAGCTTCAGCTGACCACTCTGGGACAAAGAAAAGAAGAATACTTACCGGTAACAGTTTGAAACAGCCAGAATGTAATATCAGGCTTATAGTCGGACGCGAAGTGAACCTCTCTGGTAAGACATCGTAAGTTCTCATGGGACTGCGTGGACACGTGATAGAAGTTGACAATGTGCCCCACCGAATGGAGAACTGAGAAAAACAGTGCAGTACAAGCAGCGATTTTGTGGAATTGTATGTGAGAGTCTAAAGGAATGTACTGCTGAATGGGAAATTCCTTGAGCTTGGTTATAAAATTCCTATAAAGTAGTAGATACATTTTTTGTTAAAAAATCTTTAGCTTTTCTCGTGACCTATTTAATTACCTGGACATTGTTAGCAATAAAAGTGAGTAACAGAACGACAATGAAGCCGCTGATCCTCTAGTGATCGCGATACCAACGCCCATTATGTGTCTCAAATCCGTGTGCTCTGCCATGAATGAGTAGTCTAGGATTAAAAACAGAGATACTTGTAAAACAGGCATTTCAAAGGTAATTTAAACCTTTACTCACGAATAAATCTCTCGACAAATAAACCAATCGTGACTACATAAAACAAAAACAAATAAAATATATTCTGTCGATTTTCCTCCAAAAAGGTGATATAACAATCCCACTTCTCCTGCATCCAATGTCTTGGCTTATCTTGCATCGGTTCAATATGGAATGATGTCATTCGCGCCACATTTGTCGATGTATCAAGGAAATTCTGTTTCGCTCCTTTACAGTCCAAGCCGATGGCGACAAAGTCTCCCTTATACTCCTTCATCATCAACTTGAAGTCTTGGTAAGTCAAATGGTTTTTGTGTTCAAGTCCCACGTCCTGGAACATTCCGTCGATCAGTTCTGTCACCTGATCATCACCCAAGCTTGTTGTCCTTGCGATCTCTACCAATGATCGCATCATCTCACTGAGCTCGCCTTTGTCGATCACTCCGTTGCGATCATTGTCGCACATATCGAAAATTATCCGCAGTTTGTCGTCGGTTTTTCCACGGGAGAAAAGTACCACCGTTTCAAGAAATTCCTGGAATGATATTCGTCCATCTTGATCCTTATCCACGATGTTGAACATCTTCCGGACAAACATATCATTCGGTTTCATTCCAAGGGCGGCGGCGAATTCTGCTTTCGACAGGCTCGTTCGCATCACGGTCATCACTTCGCCATCCGTCGATGCGTCGGATCGTCTCCTACGTTCACCCGGACGCAAGCCGAATGTCAGGGCATATGCTTCACGGAAGAAATACTCCAAGCGCTTCTGTCTTCGTTCACGTGTCTCCGCTCGGGCGAGCATAATGTCCTTGTTCACTTCCACGAGAGTCATCTCTTTTTTGTGAAGAATCAAAAAATCTTCGAGTTTCTTCACGAACTTTCGTCTTGCGCCATAAGACTCTAGCTCCAGTACCAAGTCGTGGTCATTGGGAACGCTCAACAGAATATAGGGCTTTTTCTTGATGTGATTGGTTGCAGACTCCTCAACAGTGATTACGTCGATGTTTTTGAGGTTGAACGTTCGAAGCTTCTCTCCCTTTCGGTCTACGGTGTAGATCGCTGATTCTGGGCCGAATTTCACAGTAACTAAACGTTTATGGTTTGCGTGCAACCACTCACGAGCAATCATTTTGTCCACTGAACCCTTGTGGCCTGGACTGGATCTAAGGGCTTCCTGTCGGATTTTTAACTTTCGCCGCTTGCTATTCTGGAGTTTCACCACACAATAGCCAGCTCCAGCGCAGAGGATCGGCACAAAACCGAGGAACACACAAACATAGATAAACATAAGTTCCGACCCAGAGAAGTAGTCATAGCCTTCCAGGTAGTTACATGGCTCCAGTTCAGTCGCATTAAGTTGCATCGGCTGTGGGCACGGATCGCCCTCGTGCCACATGAAAACATCCTTCTGAATATCACCCGGGTTGATGTCTGTGCTGTTGACAATGATGTCCCACATGGTAATTTTTCGTAGATCAGCGATCTCTTCACGTGTAAAAACTCCATTCCGTTCATTTTCAAACCAAAACCTGTCTGCGTCTCGAAGGCGGGAAAATTGCTCCTTTATGACATACGTAAAGAGTTCTCCTGGCTGTCCATATGACTCAAGCATTCCACCGATATACACGTCTACATCATTAAGCTGGTTATTATAAGCTGATATGAGCATTCTTAGCAGTTCTGGCTGGACAGCAAAAAGTTCCGGATTAATCTCCATCCAGTCCTTCCTTGGGGAAAGGCCATAAGCGGCTCGAGCAGAGTTGTAGTCCGGAAGGCCATTATCCCTTCCTCTCATAATGTTCAAGGCTCCCAGATCACGCCTCGTGAACTCCATGGGACCAAACAATTTGTCTCTTACGTCGGAGCACAGAACTGGGTCTTCTCTCTCAGATATTTGCGAAGCCAGTCCCATAAGAATTTCTTCGATAGTCGTGTCGGTCAAGAAGTCCTAAAATAAAAATAAAACTATAGTTCGATCGTCCTGGTGCATGTTGCCAATCTTACGCTTGAGTCCCACCACGTCGAGCACAGCCTTATGGCGGGATAGCCCATAGGAGTGGTTTTGAAGTTACAAGTCGCATCTCTGCGGTAGATTCCTGGCGGTATCATCGTATGGCCAAAGCGAAATGCTGCTGCCTGAAAAACATGACCAACTCCAGGATGGACGTCTTGCTTGTAGCTCTCGTAGGGAGTAAGTTCGGAGCCAAGGAACGCTGGCAGGTATTCATAAAGCATGATATTTTGTACGCTTGCGATTACAATGCGTCGGGCGCGTTGGAAAATGTCTTCGTCACTCCAGTCGGGGTGTTGAGCCTTTACTCTTTTTGCGACTGTATTGTGCCATCGTAGAAATAGAATTGAAAAGGACAAAACAGCTGGATTCTGATTTGTGCGCGGATCGCCGAGAACTGAAATGGAAAAGTCAGTTGAAAAAATTGAAATAAGCATCACAGAAATATAGAAAGAAAGTCTGTGGCCTTCCGTTTGGCTTTTTTTTGCATGTTTAAATATTTCGAATAAAGTCTATTTCTTTCAGAATAAGGAGTGCAGGAGGTGAATGGCGTCATTTAACTAGAACTTTTAATCGTAAGGAAGTTCGAGAAGTGTAGGGGAGGGAGTCATGACGCCTACGAGCATCCCTCGTTAATGCAATCGCACTTTGCAACCATTTATTTTAAGTTCTCCCCATGATGTCTCACTCCACAGAACTAAACTCGAGATAAAACATTGCATACTATCAGGAGGAATCCAAAAAGCTTCCTGTGTAAGAAAAGAATACCGAAAGCTCTTTGAACTTTGATGTAGTCAACAATACTTTTCTGCAAATGAAAGGAAAGCCAAAGAAAACCTGCAAAAGCATTAAAAATCCTTTAAATAAACAGGACCATGTCAAAGTTGCTGCATGCTAACATTAAAGATTCATCATTGTTCCGGAAAGCGGTTCCATGGTGTAATGGTTAGCACTCTGGACTCTGAATCCAGCGATCCGAGTTCAAATCTCGGTGGAACCTTATATTTTTTTTCTTCATTTCTGTTACTTACGAAACAACCTCTCGGGGCTCAGCATCTTCATTACATTTGGCACGGGATTATTAAACAATGGCACGCGCATAGTGTTTCGTACCGGCATTCTGCCGCCCTTCTCTGTCAGTAGCGTTCCATTTTGGAATGACCGCATGGCATTCAGCCACGCTTCCGACGTGCTGTAAATGAAACTTCCATCGATCCATGCAGTCATCTGGTTTATCTAAAATAAAAAGAAAGAAAGAGAAAATGGTCATCATACGGTCATGTAAGCCTTTGTAGATTTCTGTTTTACCTGTTCTCTTGGTGCGTTGGGGCTCTGGCCGGTGCTGCGATCGTATGCCGCCCTGTGGAACGGTATGTATCTATCACCGCGGCACTCCTTGTCGTACATCTCGTCGCATTTCTCGATTTCGATGCGGTGCATTTCGATGGGGCAGCCAGACTCGGATGCCATCACGATCTCATTGGCCACCACTTGGCCAAAGAAGGCCAACAATGCGGTCCTATTGTACTTTGAGGGGAGACCGTCACGACCACGCATGAATAGACGGCTCAGTCGACGAGTTGAAGGTCGATTTGAGCCGGCCATGGCATAGACCCCGTCCGAGTAAGATGGCGGCGCCTTACGAATAAGGTGGCTATCTGAAAACAAAAGATAAGAGGCAAGAAGGGATGCATCAGAATATAAATTGATTTCACATTGATTGGGTTTTGAGTGGTGAGAGTGCATGGCGAGCGATGCTGTCGTTGATAGGTTAAGTGAGTCACGATTGTATGGTCGATAGACAGGGGGACAAGATTAACAGAAGGAACCGGTTCGAATACCGGAAAATGCAGCTTTGTTGAGGTTACAGTTAAGCTCTTGATGTGCACTCGCCGGAGGGGGGAATTGTTTATGAATTAATCATTAAACAAAAATACGGTGGCATTTATTTTGAGAAATGGTTTCTTTTAATGCGTGGTGGTTGGGGGACGTCAACGAAGACGGTGAGTCAATGGTAGATACCCGGAAAGAGTTTGAACTTCCCAAAAGTAATATGAGAAACTACTGTGGGTAGTAAGGTAGTAAGGTCCAGTAGCTCATTTTGACTGACAACTGATTTTAACTATTTTTGAGAAATAAAAAAATAATTTTTAGATGGACTATGCCTTAGATTTTTTGATTGGGCTAATATGATGCAACAGAATCAGGCATCTCATTTTGAAGGCAGGACCAAGCCTACGCATCAATTCAATGAGAAGCCATACATTTTTCCGACACTCTGTAATCATACTATACAACAAAAAAGATAGCTCATGTGCATTGTAATTGCTGTTACACCTTTTAATTGACTAATATCCAACAGAGAACTGAGAAAAAAGGAAAGCACAATAAGCGCATCTGCCTCATTGAAAGTATTCCAACAACCCACCTCAAGGTCTTCCATAGCTTGGAACCAACAAAGGCGAATAAAAACAAACCCGCTCACAACAAGCCAGAAGGCAGTGGTTGTATCTTTTGTAACCCAGATAATTACAAAGCACACTACAATATTGATACTGTGTCTTAACATAGATGACAGTTCTGAGCGATATCTGAATGAGCTCGTAATGAACGGCTTTTGTTGAATTCACACATTATCCATTAACCAAGCCACTTTTAAACGCTTCCTCTTTCGAACACTGATCGAATTTATTAGTGCTACCCAATCGAATATTTCGAGAAAAAAAAAGCACCCATCAATCATCTAGTTTCAGCTCATTCATTAATTTAAAAACTCAATCGGAGAACTTAGCAGACGGTATGGAAAATCTAACCTCAAATCGTCTTCACTAATTAATGAGAAGATTTATATTTACAGCGCTAAATATTGAGTACAGAGCCCAATTTGATGGCGCGCACGAAGTAAAGCGCTATTCTCGACGTTGGAAACAAACAAAAAATATAAAGCCGCATCGGTTAATTGTTTTTTTTATGTTTTTGTGGTCTTCATCTTGCAATGTGTGTGGTTTCGAATTGACAGACAACTTAAAGTATAATGGTAATAGATACTTGTTACTTACCGACAGATCCCCAATCCGGATGTGCCAGGTTGTTGTACCATCCATCATATCGTTGTTTCTCTGTATGACTGTAGATTTTTTCTGAAACAAAAACCAATTTTTTTTATATTGAAGACGTCATAAAAAAGATATACTATCGATATTTTTAGAGTATGATCATCAAAATTGAAAGAGAACAATAAACAAGTTTAAGGATTACGTGTACTTCAGATCAGATGACGAAGAGGATCATTTGAGAAGTACTTAAGATAGATAAGTATGTACATAAATCAGCAATTAAACATATATTTCGAATGAATTTTTGATTCTGTACAACAAAGACGTTGTGGGACACTAAGAAACCGACAGACACAATGCAATATTATCATTTGAAGCTCTTGATCGGAATAACATATTTATGCATATTTTTATTGTTTAAAGTTTTTGCTCTACAAGAATTTGCTAACTGCGATTTAAACTATGTTGTCAAGAGTTTATTTTCTAAGCGTTAAATTCCAGTTACAGTCTGTCTGTTTGGATTCGGCAAAAAACTGTGGAACAAGCCCACGTCATTTGGGTGAAAAAAATGTGACCCGACCCAAGAACTTTGAATTTTATTTCACTGCCCTTCTGGTCAATCTACTTCCTGTCGGTTGGTAATTTAGTTGGAATGGTAATTTAACAAGCCACTTAGACTAAGTTGAATTATATTATGGTAGCAGAGGTCCTCGGATCCTCGAAAAAAAGATACTGCCTATAGTACCACTTATTCTTGCGGGGGGCAGGACATTTGAATAGGTTATGAACGAGCTCTATACTTGTATGCCCCTACATCTTCTTTTAAAGACGTTGATGAGTATCCCGCGGCTTAACGCATCATTCCTTATGAGAATTAAGATTATCGAACTTACTTCTTTTACATAAATAGTTTGCCTAAAGTTTTGCTGCAGTTTGCATGACTAGTTTCCTGCTTTTCAAGCTTGTCAGGCTTCTCATTTCAGGACTTTGGCTTTAAATATATGGTTTCTATGTTGATTTCAGATGTGTTCTCAACTAATTGTGTGAATATCGTTCGAGCTCGCAATTTAACCGTCCTGTATTACCATCGTAGATGGTACCGAAAAAGATAAGAATAATCTTTGTCATCAGTCATCATCTTCAGCAGTACATGGCTTAAAATACTTATCAAAGCTGAGACCCGACCAGAGTCCTAAAAGAATGCATTAATCATTGAAGTCATTTAAATCTCTTTACTACTTTGCAGTACTTTGAATGTTTCCTTTAAACAGTTTGAGGTCTCTCGACTTTTCAAAACCTATTTCTTGTTCATACTTATTTTGAAAATTATTCATTTTAATATTAAAAGAAGAAAAATCTTGTGATGTAAGGTAATTTTAGAACTTGATATAAGGATGTGAAAATACTTCAAAGCAGTTGAAATTATAAGCACATTAAAGTAAAGACAATTAAAGGCTTCAGGCTTAACAAAATACTTCACGACGAACAGACTTCAAAATATGTAAGCAGTTTAAAAGTTTTATTTCTGAGAGTCTTTTGATAAATCAATGACTTCTAAATGAATGGTGAACGAGATTTGAATGTCGATATCTTTCACTAAAGTTGTGAGATAGTAAAAAAAGTATTTTAATTTAATTGAATGAAATATTTAAAAGATTGAATTCTTTTTGATTTCTGTAGATGACAATATTTTTCCAAAGTCGTTAAACAAGATCACTAGTCAAGTGTTTGGGTCAACGTATATGACAACAATTTTTTTCTGAAATGAACTTACTTTAGCATGAAGTTGCTTAAAATACGTATTAAATGAGTTTTCCAATTTTATTATACATCGCGGGTATATGGATCCTAAGTGAATGGTGATTCTCGTTTGCTATAGTAGATGGCAGACTCGGACTTTAAAGACCGTTTGATTTCCGTCAGTAAAAACGAAACCGAAGAAGGCACAACGAGAACAGATATTTACTCGGGTTGGGAAATTAAAAAAATTATAACAACATCTATCTGAACAGTTTAATAAGCACGATACCAGTCTTAAGTTTTTCAACTGACTTTTTCATGTTTTTGAATAATTGCAAAGTCAAACTAAGGCATCAATTATTTTAGAGTTTTTCCATAGAGGGGTAATACTATTTTTAAACACTGAGTCATCAATTTTAAATCGAAAATAATACAGGAGTCTCTGTACAATTATGTATTTAGACTGAAGCAAATTGCTTGCTCTGCATGTTTTTTTTTTGTGGCGAAATTCAATTCCTTACCACTCAAGCCACAATTATTAAAGGTACAAAAAAAAAACGTGTACATTTTTGGCACGCACTCTACTGTAATAATTAAGTAATTACCCAAGTCAGTTTGGCTGAATTCAAATTCAAGTCTCATACGTTCATAGGTATAAACGACAAGTTCGTGTATTCTCATAGGTGATCTTGTCGGACATAGGTTGATCAGAACTTATAAGGAATGATGACGAGAGAAGCTTTGGTGTCAGCATGCCTAGTACGTGATCGGCCTACAGAAACAGAATTACAATACAAATTTGAGGATCGGCGACAGTTTAGAGAATGTCGGTTACACATAATTAGTTGATCGATTGATTTAAATCTTATTTGAAACAAGAAGATTGTCCTTACACAAGTCGGGTTGGGGAAATTAAAAAAATAAATAGCTCACAACATATTTAAAGAATCTGAAGAATAATTTTCCACCTGACCCAATTAAATGTAAACTGTATTATTTTGATCACCTGCAGCAGCATTAAAATGCGACTCAAACTACACGCACAAACTCTCTAATTGGTTTTTGATGTTTAATCATTGACAAAAATCAATGAAGTTTTTAAAAGTGATGTCCCACCGGTTCCAGATACATTTTTCCATCTGTAACTGATACATGATCACTAAATAAGTCGTTTTTTTTCGGTTTGGACCACTTGTAATGCAATAATTAAAAATAATCCATTGCTTGGCGACTGGCTGTGACTTCAAGTACTCTAGTTTTTTTTTCTGCCAGTTGCTTTGCAGGCTTACTTACATCTTAAACAACTGACTTAAGATTAAGTGCTTGTATTTTGATTTTAAATTATGTATAAAAATGTATGTAGGTATGTTGGTACTGAAGCAATTGTTGCGACCGATCTATATCACGCGTTGGCTCTGTCCTGAATTTCAGATTTATTATGCCAGTCTCTTGAGTCGTAAATTGGAAGTTTATCTAATTTATTGCATTTCATTGAATTTTTTGCCTTTAATTTACTTTAAAAAAATGTGATTGTAAATCAATTTGAAGATTGTTTGACACATTTGACTTAATTGTTGCCAAATAAATATTAATGTTTTAATAAATATTAAAAAGTGTTATTTGCACCGCCATAGCATAACCAATTGGAATAACTGCAATTTTTGTTTCCATAAATGTTTATTGGACTCCAATTAGATGTTGGAAACCGTATTGTATGTAAGTATCTCTTATAAAATAAGTTTATATTTCAGCTTAAAGGTAGTGAAAGCTATAAAAAGCGTTTTATTTTCTACCTCAAATCGTGTAGAGTAGAGTCGATGCATAGTGAGATACCTTTGAGGTTTGGCTAAATCAGTACATATCTGTATTTAAACAAACATATAGACACTGCTCTGGCGAGAGCCAAAGTAGGTTGACAGCAAGCTGAAGCTCAGTGGAAAAGAATTGTGTTTTCGACAGACAAAGTCTTCGGATTTGTCTCCATATATATAGAACAGCAGAGTCTCATAAAAAAACACTGCCATAATGGATCCTGTACAGCGAGGCCAATCTTATCCGTGTTCCCAATTTTCTGATAAAGCTTAATTGGAGGCATAATTATCTCAAATAAAAACCTGATCTTCGGGGCTTATTACCACAATTACAAGTATGACGAAGAAGTTTACATTGATGTCGTAAATGCCTTATATCCCAACAGAGGCGTTCCCCTGCTTCATCTTAAAAGGTTCAATTAATGATAGATTTCGAACCGTACCGTTGATCTTCCATTTTGCCCGAAAAGTGTGAACAGAAGACTTTGCTACGATTAAGACGGTGCAGGCTGCTCCGTTAAGAATATTTGGTTGTTCAGTAAGTCATCAAGGCCTTTAGTTTTAAGATTGACTAAGGCGGTGTTAATTGATTTATATTACTAAGACTTAAGGAGTGTAGTTCAGGTGATCTAAAAAATGTTTTCGCCAAATAACTGATACTGAACGATATGGTAACGCTGTAATACGTTCAAATGATATGTTTAAAAAAAAAAACACTAAAACAAGCTCAACAACAAACTTTGTCTGAGTACCTTCAAAATAGGAAGTGGAATTAAACATTTCGATCAAGGAACTCAATACGCATTCGAAACTGTCGACGAAAACTTAAAGTTTGAGTGCTATTAACATCACACTAAGAATTCGCAACTGTTTCAGCACAAACCGCGGAAAATAACACTCTAGCTCGAACAATTGCCGATTATCCTCTCAAAAAATTTTGACTAAGACGCTTAAAGTGGGCATTATCCGACAGAGTCAACCGACATTCTTAATTTTTTCGTCATTATACAAGTGTAATCAAAATAAAAACCGCATTTTCCAAGGTCAACAGAAAGAAAAAAAAACTTAAATACCCGACAGACACCGACAGCATCCAATTGCCAACAATTAAAGCTCACCTAGATTGCCCAAAGCATATCAAATTCATCGAATTAAACCGCAATCAAGGTAAACTTTCAATGAAAAACAGAAACCAAAAAAAAAATATGCGGTTAAAGAAGGACAAGAAAAAAAAAAAAAAAAATCGAAAATAAATTTTAACAATCTTAAGAACTGTATCACATCAGAATTAATTGAAGGTAATAAAACAAGCTCCATGATAATATCACTCAAACACAGTGAGACGCCGAGACTCCTAATGTCTATCATTATGCCAACTGTCTAAGAATGGGAAATATATCCGAGCATTTAGTTCAAAGTAAAATCCACTTAACGTTTAAAAGAAGTAAACAAAAATAAAACCAACACCAGGTGATTAAGTATCTTTTAGATCTTTTGTCAGATATACCGCCGCCGCCCCAATGTTGATTTGATTAACACCTTCGACATTTTTATTTGCAAAAGGAATCGCTGACAAAATACCATCACCCCTCACCTGTCTGTTAGTTGTTTTTTTTTTTGACCACAAAAACAAAATCGTACTCGTATATCAATTCAAAGGGAAACCCGCCAATGCCTTTTTGGACGGTACCCAATTGTAATCGTACTGGTAGGTGGTAATATGCTTTTCGCTGAATTTGATTAGATTTCTGACTTGTGATGGATGTTTTCCTTGGGCGGAGACTAAAGACCCACCGGCGTGATCTTCAAGTGCCTTGAAAATTCGTGGGAACACTTGAACTCACGTACATATATGGCGGATGGCAAAAGTACTCAGAAGCGGTGATGGAAAAGTTTCTGACACGTGCATATGAATGGAATTCAAACTGATGGTTCTTGGAATGGGAATACGTTGGTGGCACTATTCGAGGTTGTTTCAAGACGAAATGAAATGAAAGGCTACGGAGATCTTGAATTTAAGCACAAATTATAATTGCATGTGGGCATGTCTTGAACAATGATGGAAACAATGTCAACTCATTCAGCATTTAAAAGTTTTTTCTTCTTTCAGTAGACTAAATCAAAATGAAGATTTCGCAGCTACCTCAATATTGGGCATTTGTACAAGAAATTCTCTATTTCCTCCTTGTCTCATAAGTTGGGTAAGGATACTCACATTATTGATTTTAGAATAGAAAAGTCTCCTGACTGAAACTCCTTTTTTTTCTATTAAAGAGTACCTCTCCTTTTACATCTTTTTACATCACACAATTTTTTTAATTGACATCAAGACCATGTTAACGAGTGACTTGTGTTGCTCAGCACAATGAAGAACCTGCGATACCTAATGGCAAACAAAAAAAATTTCTTAACCATCAGGACCTCTTCCCCATACTTCTCCATTCCGTAAGTATTTGCTCCTTGGAAGAGAATGGTAATTTCTGCCTTATTAGCGATCTTTTAGCTTTTTTTTTTCTGTCCACGTTGAAAGTAATTTCTTCCACCAAAACAGTTAGCTCCAGAAACAGCTTCTGTGGATTGTTCATCAAAGGTCGATTCGGCTGGGGGTATCTGTGAGAAGAAACAAGTGACAATCACAATTATTGGCCTTAATCTCAATAGTACCAAATTCAATACCACACAGAAGCCCGTCAACCAACCATCCACAGTGGGCACCTTGCTGTGAATCCAACCCATCCTAAGCAATCTATGCTGCTTCAGTTTGTGAAATAAATACGATCAAAAGTTCTTACTCGAAATTAAGAAATCATGCTCCCAGAAACACTCATTTTAGGGAGTTTCGAAAGAAAAATTGCGGATTTAGCTCAAAGAACAAAAAAATCGTCAATTACACTTGCTTCAGGTATCAAGCTATTGTGGACGCCACGGAGCTTGGTCTGAACAATAAGAAACAGTCGAAATCACTTAGCCTATCTAAAGTTAAGAGAGCAACCGACGGGCTCACAATGAATGAAAATGGGATATTAAAAATTTGAAATGGGTCGGGTTAAGTTTTTTCTACCTAAAATTTATTCAGTATTCGAAAAAACCGAAAGAACAACACTTCTTGAAAAATCTTGATGGTACCAACAAGAGTCATGTATAACATAAAATTATACGGCTGGCTAGAAGACACTCGGACTTAGGAATCGCTCAGTATATAGATTAAGATTACCAAATTTGGAGTGAGATAGGGCGGTCCGACCTCGCCAAAATTTTTTTCAAGCCTGTTTTCAAAAAAGTCGACTTCTTTGAATAAGCAAGAACCACCTCAAAAATTTCAGGTTTGTAGACATAATTCTTGTTGAACAAATAGCTGACGAATGGTGCTCAAATCTGTTTCTCAACATTGAATTGAAACAAAAAAGAAGTTAGGGGATACGAAATGCAAGCCTAAGAGAAATTACAAAAAAAAAACATTATAGATTTTTTATCAATAGTTCACTAAAGTTGCAGTTGACAGGAAATTTTATACTAACTAAGGGATCGACAAGGAAATGGCTTGAGTGGTTCCTTAGGGACGCCACAAGCAATGTAGGAAGGCAGATGAAAAGATTGACAGGTAGTTTCCAGAGTTTTATCAACAACGGAGCTTACGGAGTTAAGACCTTTCATTTGATAATTGTTTTTTTAATTTTAGATAAATTAAAATTATTAAACCTGGCAATTTTCAAAAATTGTAAATCCTTCTTTGAAGACCTTAAACTCATCAAAAGCATGTTGAACTCTCATTAAAACCGATCATGGATAACAATCTTATTTCACTCTTCAATTGTGACATCGATCATAATGACGTGCCTGCAAGTCGTTAAACATCCAACAATTTTCCACATATTATCCATCCGATCTGTATCTGCATCTACTTGCATGCTGATGTAAAAAGAAATAAAATCGCTAGAGTATCATAGGCAAGCTGGTAAACACGAGTTTGAAATGAATAATGAAAGGAGGTCAATAAAATCACAAAGGCGTACAAACATTCGTAGATAGATAAACCTTTTCGACAGTCTCTGGATATTGCTGCGCATTCGAAATTGAATTCGCAATTGCATAAAGCTGAATGTTCTTCTACCAATTTATTTATTTAGTGAAAGAAAAAACACTTGTCACTGCGCAATCAAGTTGTAGACATCGTGTATTTAAAAAAAAAAAAAAAACAACGTCAAACCCAACTTAGAACATGCTCACGCATCCTTGATCCAAAAAATCACTGCCGACTGTTGTAGGAGAATGTTGTGTTTTTTTACTTGTGTTAAGTTTTCTTTTTATTTATGAAGTAACGCAACGATTAGTGATAATGAGACGAAAATTCCTTTGATTAGAGATCAATCGCAAGGAAGCTGGATACGAGTACAAAGCTTCCACCTAGAATGTAATTAAAATTCCAATTTGTCGGTTCTTTTTTAACTCGAATAAATCGAAATAGATTAAAAAAAATCGAAATAGATTAAAAAAAATCGAAAGCAATCTGCATTCCAGGTTCAAGTCGCAGGTATGTCATTAATCAGGGGCTAGCGACATAACCCCCCACCCCTTTTAAGGCAACCGGAGCAAAGTGCCAGTGTTACACCCTAAGCAGCGGATAGATAGACATTTTGGGCACAGAACACAAAAATTCATCACACAGTGCAGCGGCGTGCACGCATTAAAACGCACCGCAACTGCTCCAACTGCTTTTGACTACCTTATCTTAATGGTGGCAACTAGTTATTGCCATTGGAGGCAGCTCCGCACGGTGGCTGTGGAACATAGCTTTAATTAATGCAATGCCGTGTGCTGTGACGGTTTTATGTTATAGCTTTGGAATACTAAAAGGACTGCGCGTGCTATGAGCGATTTAATGTGCGGATTAAACGAACCACTCGTGCGCCACACCTGAGAATTTTCCGAGAGTGGGTCTGGGATTTTTGTGAACGCATTTGGAGTAGAATCAGGTGGTGAAATTCTTTTTGGAACTTAAGGTCGGGCAAGTGCAGTACTTACGCATATGTCTCTTCAAGGATATGCAATGCATTTATGCAAGAAACTGACTCACGCTTTGACAGAGTGCAGATCAGTGCAAGTGGGTGTTGACAGTTTTATCTGACAGATTTGCAGAGACGCAGGATTTATATAAAATAAAAGTAGGTGACATGTGAACTGACAAACTGTAGCTATACTCGTACAATCGACTTTACAAGGGGCTTTATGGCTTAAACAAATAATCTCCAAGTAGAGACGCCTCGTTGAAATCTTTCAAAGAACAGATTTTTATTTGAAGATTCTCAGAAAAAGAAGTTTCAGAAATATTCTCCAAAAAGTTCGTTCATTAAAAATTGAAGGTTCACCTTCGTAACATTTCTTGGCTGCAACCTCTTCATTAAAATGAATATCTTCAAAAGGATGAAGTTGATCATAGAAAAGAATGGACATCACTGATGTGATACCCATTTCCATCCAAAACATCCAACCGTTCATCAAGTGTTCATTCTCGTGGTTAAGAATAGTTAAGAGTAGTTCGTTCTTGATCATTGAAACTTAACTGTGGTGAACGAATCTCCTAAGGATTCTATCTAAGCTGCAGTTTTGGAGCTGGTTGTCACTTTGTGGAACTTTCTCGCAGTTTTTATTCTTTACAATTCGAGAACATCGCTTTCTTTTATTATTTCCTTGGAGTAAGCTGTCCACGACCATATTTCTGCGAAATTTCGGTGGTGCCCTTTAAGAGCTATAATCAGTGATAAAGCCCTCTCTTTGCAATCCCAATATAAGGAGACGTCGTAGTTGTAGGATTACTTAGAAGTTTTTTACCGGGATTTCCTAAACTGGCTACCAGATGGTAGTCAATCTGTACTTTACTTAAGGAGCCTGTTTTTGTGTATTGTGGAATTCAATACTTTTAACATTTGAATGTGTTCTCTTTGGCAGTCCATACCCTTTCAAATTATCACCACTTCTAATTTCCTTGTTTGGTGGACCCTGAGAGCGAATGTCTCAGTTAGTTTTTCAAGAATAGACTAAGAGTAGGAGTCAGCTTCTTGTACGAGGAACATACATACATTCCGGACAATAAAAAGCGAAGTCTGTGCCATCGGAAAGTTTATGAACAACATTTTTTTTTTGGTTCGTAAGGTCTAATTCTGTTCCACTACACGAAGAAGGTATAAATGACAACCGATTGGTGTGTCACAAAGGTTCTTTTCCACCACGGCAACGGAACGGCTCACATATCCGCAGTCGCCACTGCTAAATTGATACGATTTGCTGCCCCACCTGATGGCTTAGATTCGGAAGTACTAACAACACACTTTGCTCGATACTTGTCAGGGTGAACATAAATTTAAGAGAAATTTCATGTTATCAAATCAATTTAAAGGTATCCTAAGGTACAATTTTTATCAATTTTTGTCCCCGTACAAGTTTCATTTTAAAACAACTTAAAACAAACTCATCGGTTTTATTAATGTCAAAAGTCAATTCATTCACAAATCGCATTTAATAAAAACTTGCCAAACTATTCCAATTACATTTTACATATTCTTGTTTTTGAAACGCTTTTTTATTAGTAAATCATATATTTTTTATATCACCGACAAATTTTTAACTTAAAAACTCTTTTTTTTAATATTGCATTGCCACCCTAACGTATTTGTCACCTAAATAAAGTTCAGCGCCCCCCAACATCCTAGAAGATCATTGAACTTCTAAATGTCATTTGTTGATACACACCTGCTGCAGCCTGCGGTGGATCCTCAGTAGTGCGTGGTTTTTCGGTAAGTGCGGGTCGAATAGCTTAGTGGTTAGGTAGGGAATCCGGGTCGAAATAGTGCAGTGCAGTGTAGTGTTACTAAGTGAGAGAGTGAAAAAGGGCTCTCCCAAGCTCCCTGTGTTAGTGTGTGTGCTCCCTTTCGCTCTTCCTAGTTCAAAGTAAATAGTGTTTTCTATCCCATTTTTTTTAAAGCAAAGTTTGAGTGCGTGTTTTTTTTTCGCAAAAGAAAGAGATGCCTTAAATTTGTGTTTTGCAAAGAAAAAAATGTTTCCATCTCAGATAGTCACTTGAATCTTTTAGTTTTATTTTTCCCTTTCGCGTGCATCTTTTGTGTGTAAAGTTTTGCCATATCTCTCTCTGTTCCTCTTGTGTTAAATTAAATTCAGTGTGAATGACAAATTCAAAAGGCGAAATGACAGCGGCTGCTCCGTTCGTAAGAATTTCAAGTTGCGCAGAAAGATGACAGCCTGTTCCTGTGTGTGGGGGTAAGTTTTGTTTACATTTTATGACACCAAATTTTGTTTTAGATTTTAAGCACATGTATGTATGTATGTTTATGTTTAAAAGGAGCAGTTAGATTTCGTTTCGCGTAAAATGGTTAGTTTTCCAATATTAACTGACGAATTGGTTCCGAATATAAAAAATATCGCGTATAACAAGAAATACGCGCAAAAAAATATTCAAAAACAATACAATAAGTTTCAAATTTCAGACTTATGATTTATTCATTCATGACAAAATAAAAAATACAAAACAAAAACCATATATAAAAGAGAAGAATATAGAAAATAGGTAGATTTATTGAAAAAACCGTTGAATGCTGTTTAATCACTGTCATTATCCGTAGTGGAAATTATTCTTAGCCGCTTATTTTGATGACCTGTACTTATATCACTAGAATTTGTATGAGAATCAATAGTAAGAACTATGGATTGATGCTCTGATTGACTTAGCATCTCCGACTGAGTTTGCACCATAAATTCAGTTAATTTTGTTCGCATGCTTCTTTTTGGACCCAATAAATTCCGATGTAGTTCTTTATATCTTAACATGCAGAGACTCAATTCTTTTTGAAAAATTCGTACACGTTCGGCATCAGTATCATTTGCTACAAAATAATTTCCCAATTCTGCTGCAAGTTTAAGACCTTGCTTAATCGTCTCTGCTTTAATTGGATGCTCGTCTATCTCGGTGTCGCTGCCATTTTCCGATTCGATAGCCGTAGCTTCCGTAGCTATTTTAATCAAATCGTCATCATCGAGCTCTCGGTCTAGAAGAATCTCGTCAATATCTTCTCTCGTCATATGTGCATGAATTTCTCCTCCCGCGGAACGTGCTAAATCAATGATATCTGAATAATTAGTTGAATTGTCTGTCACGGACATACCACTTTTAACACATTCTGGCCAAAGAGATTTCCAGCATGCGTTTAACGTATGTTGCCTTATTTCAGAAATTGCTTTTGACGCGTACAAGATGCAATCCTTGATAGAAAAATTTTTCCAGGCATCGGTGAAGTCCAATTCAGGATTTTCCTCCAGTTTTTCCATAATGCACTGAAAAGTTTTTTTGAAGTAGTACATTTTAAAAGTCGCAATAATGCCTTGATCCATCGGTTGGATAATTGATGTAGTATTCGGCGGGAGGAAAATGATATTTACATTAGGATGTTCAATCAACGGATGGCCTGGTGCATTGTCAATTATTAAAAGAGCTTTAAAGGGCTGTTTCTTCTTCTCCAAATAACTTTTAACTTCTGGTACAAAGCATTTAGCAAACCATTCTTGGAATATATTTCCAGTTACCCAGGCTTTTTTATTGGCCATCCAGTGAACACGTAAATGTTTTAAATCTTTGCCCTTTAGTGCTCGCGGCCTGAGACTTTTGTTTACCAGAAGCATTGCTACATAATAAAAACGTCACACGGTCCTTTGCAGCTTTGAAGCCACCTTATGATTTTTGGGTCTTAGACACATATTTACGTTTTGGCAACCTCTTCCAAAATAGGCCGGTTTCGTCCGCATTGAAAACTTGGTCTGGCGTGTAACCACCTTCTTGAATAATTTTTAATAAATTTGGTGGATAGTCCTGCGCAGCTTTACTATCAGCTGAAGCAATTTCACCCTTAGTTTTTAAATTATGAAAATTATGTCTTTCAATAAACTTCGAAAACCATCCACCACTAGCTGAAAATTTGTTTTTGTTTTCTTGGTTCGATGTTAATCGATTAAAAATACGTAGAGCTTTTTGTTTTATTGTTGTAGTATCAACTGGGCTTCGTTTCTGGTTGAGATCCTCAATCCAAATTGTTAATAGGTTTTCCATTTCTTCAATAAAAACATTTCTTGAGTATGAAGTTTTCTTCGCATTTACATTTTTGCCGGAAACTACAGATTTTCTAATTGCATTTTCATTTTTTTTTTATTGTCCGAACTGTAGATTCACTGAGTCCAAGCAAAAATAACCGCGTTAAAGTGAAATCGCGTAAAAAGAGATCGCGTAAAAAAAGGACTGAGTGTAGTTTATAAGTACTTTTATATTCTAAGTCTTCCGTTTGTGCGCGCAACTAGAGAGTCGATTGATTAATAAGTTTGTTGTTTGAATTTGTTTCAAACTCTTTTTAAAAATCAAACAAAAGAGCTATTATTAGCTTCTAAGTTTTATAGTAAAACGCCATTTCTTCGTTCTATGAAAGTCATCATATCAGTCCAACTTGACTAATATATTTCCACTTAAGCCGTTTTTTTTCACGCCGAATCTTTGACTATAGCTAGTATCGGTGACTTAGCGCAGCAACACAAAAAGGAGTTCAAAGAAGTCAAAATGCATAAGAAGGCAGCGAATGGACAGGTCCACTTCATGTCAAAAATTCTCTTATAAGAATGTGATGATTTCTTGTCAATGAATGATAAGTTTTATAGAAATCTTGGTAACTGACGCAGGGGCTTGATAAATCCCGATTCATTTGCATATTGACTTGGTTCTAGGTTCAAATACAGTGACTTTTTCCGGAACGTAAGAATCTCGACTCAAGGTGTTATCGCTTTGACGGAGAGAAACCGGAAGTCTTCCAGTTCATTTTAATCGGTTAGACCTTATGTTGCCAAGAGTACACATGAAAAGCATATTGTTGGGAATGAACCTTTCAGGTAACTCCATAATTCATAAGCCAACATCAGCAGTGAATGCATGTTGAGCAAAGGATTGAATGTCGGCTGGTCGACAAAAAAGACCGCTTTATTTTTACCATTTCAAAACTTATTTGCTATTGCATATTTTGATTGCTAGCGATACCAGCTCTGTGTTTTTGTAGGTAGCTTATTGGAGAACATTATTTTTTTTTCCTCTACGTTAGTCTTTTGGGCTTTAGGTTTTTAACTAATTTGGGATGTTTGAGGTTTCAGATTTTTTTAAGTTTAGAACTACGAGTATTTGGTAGTGGGGAAACCGAGATCTTAAAACATAGTGTAATGTTTAAGATCATTAATTGAACATTAGTCACGCATATTTTCAAACATATTTTTGAGATATTTCATTTGACATTTTCATTAAGTTCGAAGTTTGTTGGGACTTTTACGTTTGAGCTTTTTTTCAAGCCTTCCCAATTGGGAAGGTCTGAGGAGATGTCAACTTTTTTCTTTATTTTCTTCAAATTGTTACCTTAGCCTTTACGCTAAGCTTTTTATTGAACGTTTTCGTTGCATCAACTTTTTTTCAGTTCTGCGGACTCTTCGTCAAATGTTAAATGATAAAGCTTTTGCAGAACTTGTTGTTCCGATTTCCATTAGAAAACAACATGCAATTATCTGCTGCAATTCAAAAACGCTGACATACGTTCAAAAAATAACTTAAATAGCAGAGCTTCGTTGTCTCTGTGCTCAAAAAGTATGCGGCATCCCACAAATGAAAGCCATTAAAAAATAATTCAAATTCACATTCGCACTGCTATGCTAAGATTCCGCCCGTTCCAAGCCGTTTTCGTCTTCTTGTACATCAAGTTGAAAACACACTGGTTTGTCGCCTTTTTCCAATAGAAACCACGTCGTTGTAGAATGTAGCTGCGGCTACTTTGAGTGCAAATATTTGCAATCAGCTGAACGCGAATTCCAGAAACACCATTCATCTCTGTCAAAGCAATATAAAAAGTTTGATGCAACGTTACACAAATGGTTGCTTTCAAGAATAAAAAACAATGAAACCTTCGTTTTTGTTTGGAATTATGACATAAAAAGTCAATTAAGAAGCAATAAGCTTCCGCCATACGATGCAGCACAAGATTTGTATGTATCTCCAATTGCGAAGTCGTATCGATGGATCTCTATAGACCACAGGCTGCTCTTGGATGACGTTTGATTGAATCTGATGACAGATATTCACTTCATAAACAAAAACAAAAATAGTTACGTTGGCGGTAACGCACGATTTGACAGAAAGTTTGACGTTTCATCATTAACGTAGGCAGTATTCGCTCGATTGTTGTCAGACATTGGCGCTGTGTCATATCCAAAAGAGCAAAAGACGGCTTGACAGGTCGAGTGAGTGTTAAAACTGAATCACAATTGTTTGATTGAATCATTCAGCCTCTTCGTTTTCTGTCCAGTCTTTCACGGTGCCACACGGGCTGGTGTGCTGTGGTGTTGCACAGTGATGGTATTTGTAATGCCTTGCACGTGTTGCTTAAGGCCAAATCTAATTTCTCTTCGACATGGACTGGAGAAACCACGCAGTGAATCAATAATCGAGCTTCAATGACCAGCAGACATACAAACGTACACTGTGCGACAATGGTAAGCTGACTTACATTGGTTTTCCCAAACAGTATCCGCTTGGACAATTGCGATTTGATGTGGAATTTAGTTTTATCTGAAAAGCAAACGTTTTAAATAAGAGTATTACGATTTTTTTTTTTAAGAAATAACGTTAATTTGGACATTATTATTTGGAATTGCATTGGCCCCCGAAATTCGACAAGGTAGCTTAGAAAATTTAATTCTGCTGGTAAACTTGCTGCATTCCAACCAAACTCGAATATGTGTAGCGTAAATTTCAAAACTAATTACTAAAAGGATTTAGTAACCTTGCCGACTATGCTCGCTAAGAGTTTCCGGGATTGACAAATTGTTACCAACAATAGGCACTGAGAACTAAACCTGAACCACGGACGGAGCTATTTCTCTAATGATAATTTTAACATTAAGTTCGGTCAGGAGGGAAGAATTTAAGCTGTTAAGAATAATGCGCGTAATAGTCTCCCAATACTGTGTTTAATTAGTTATGAAACGCAAATCAATTAATACCAATCTGAAAAGATAATGGTGAATGGAAAAGAAAAAAAGCGGCTAAGTCCATGATGGGTTCCATACCACCGTACATAGTTTATTCTTGGTGTTAAATTGAGTTGCTTTTTTAATAAATTTTGAATTTTTCATTTCATTCTTCTTGCCTCAAATTGAGTGGTGTTTTCAAATTAATGTTTTTTTAAACTCATCTCAATTAAAGTTTACCGGGGCAGTCTTAGACAGGAAACTCTTCTTCAATAGAGACTGTTTAAAAAGTCTATTAAAAAGGTAGATTTTGTGAGCGCGAAAAGCAGATAAGGCTTGAAATTCTGTAATGTATTAAGACAAGACTTGCGTTTGACTCGCTTCATTGATGAATTGCTCTGAGTCTCAAGTGCCCTTCACAGTGGACATGGAGGGATGCAGCAGAGTTTGGTTGTAATAATCCTCCTTATGCAGATTATATTCTCGTTGACAAATGAAAAAGAGATAGACCCGACTTAATAAGAGGTCTTCATCGATGTTTCTCAAGCCTTTCACATATATGGCATAGAGTCTCGAAGCTTAAGCTTTTGTATGTTCTCCCAAAATAATTGTTTTAGAATTGTATTCTCGACGAAAAAATATTTTAAGTTTGGTCTTTAACTATTTTCTTTATTATAAAGCGTTCACAATGTCCAATGTATGCTGATGATGTGGTTATTCTAAGATCTATAATATTGGTGACCCCCATGATAATGCATTTTATGTGTGGTTTACCAATATTTGTTTGTTTCTCAAAGTCAATAAATGTAATGTTAATTATTTTATACGAAAAAGTACACCAGTATCTTTCACATACAATTTAATACTGATAAAATTTCGGCCTACCTGAGTTATGTTGGACTAGTAACTCGACTCAACAGCAGATCAATATAATTTCCAATAAAGCGAAAACAGAGCTTGATTAGATTGAAAGAGAGTCTAAACATTTCAATGATCCTTAATAATTGATCAATTCATTAGTCGATCTGATGCTCAAAAATGCTTGTAAGATCGCCTTACATTAAATGAATTGGATTGAATAAGTTCAAAAATGACTTTTGGATTTGCCCACATAACCTTCCACCTTGCCTACACTTTACAGTAGAAGATTGAATCTATTTTTCTGTTTTATTTGCAAATTTGTCTTGTCTAAAGTTCAATGTACCACAAAGATTCTTTAGAAATATACGTTTGTAATTTTTCTATGTCTCTCCAAGAAGGTAGCACATTTCTATCTCTCTAGAGACGTTATGGTCAAATTTCCATATTGTTATATCGATGATCAAACAAAAAGAGTTATTTCAAATATCGCGCCATTTTTGAACTAGTTTCGGTTATGACCAAGAACCTTCTCGTCCTACTGTAGTAAATTTAATTTTTGAATACGAACATTCCCGAAAGGTGAGCTATGTGAAGACTCCAACCCATGTTTTTCCGTCATATTACCAGAATGGCAAGATTTGTTAACTTTGAAATGACCGCAAAAAATTGGGCATATCAGCAACCATTCGCCTTAAGAAGAATGGCTACATTCGTATAAGGTCCAGTTTACACTATTATTTCACTCATCGGGTGCTTATTAATTCTTATAAGTGATCAGGTTTATTTGTCTTAGTTCAATAGGAAAGAAAACCTTACAAAATATGTCACATTTGGTGACCTGTGCTACTCTTTGATTGAATTAGGAATAACCTCTGCATGACAGATTTTGGAATGTCGTTGTCATTGGGCCATCATTTTTTTACAAAAATGGTTCTGGTGCAACTGTTTTTTTCTAAAATTTACGCTACGGATGTAAACGATTTTTACTTGCAGTAGAATAGAGGTATGACGACGCCATATTTGGAGAATTGTTTTCTCGAATTTGTCACCTCAATTGGTGGTTGAGACCTTATTTTTTTTGTACAGAATTAGATCTTTTCTTTGGAGCTATGCTAACGAAAAAGTCTTACAGTGATTCATTCACTTAAAAAATACCCAAGATGCCATTCGCGAAGAACAGAGGTATTTCGTCGAAAACATAATGCAAAACATCCTCAAAAGAATGACTATTTGTAGAAAGGATTTAAGAAGAATTCCCTGGTTTTTCTCTTCAGTCTAATCTCTTTTAAACTATGATACTGTCGAAGCTTCATAACTCAGCTCTTCTTCCATAATTCCGATAAAAAAAAATCTGGCGGTGCTGCTGTCAAAAGGAAACAGAAAAGATGACAGTTGCAAAAATAAGTTTTCTGGCTAACTTCATATTATGTACTTGAGGTATTTTGAATAAGATTGCAAAAAATTATGTTTTAATCGTATTTCGGTTACCCACAAGTTCTTTTGATGCAAAATCGTTTGCAGTATGATGATTCTTAACTGCCTACGAATAAGCGAAAATTATTCGTCTTTACAATAAATGGATGCCTCTTTGGAATATAAGAGTTTGTTTAATAAAATCCGGGTTGTTAGTCTAATAAAAAGCTCTAATCATCAAAGCACAAGGTTAACTTAAACGAGGCTTACGACTCAGTATCAGGCAAATTTGTTCAAACTGTTAAATGTGCCAATAAATTAACACTTCTCATGAGATCATATCGAATTTGTCTGTTTATTAACCAATTACCGCTGGAGTAAGTAAAGTAATGTAGGTACCTACATATATTTAAGTGGTGAATGAGTGTAAATGTGTTTTAACAAGACAAGTTAGTAGGTACTTAAGAAAATCATTTCAAGTTAGTTGCTTAGATGTTTTAAAGGAATTTCTTCATTCCAAAAATGAATGCTGGTGAAGGCTTGTGATGTATTTACAAATGGTACAATTTTCAATATTTAAAATGTATCGTGAACCAAACTTATGGGCTTTGAATCACTTTTGCTACTATATGCAGGTAATTCGCCACACAAATTGATCGAAGTGCACACCTGAAACATTCAAATACCCACAATTTGAGAGTGAACAATCAAAATTCCTACAATCCATTAGCCATGTGGCTGTAGGAAATTTTAAAGCGCATTCCTCCCGAGCCAAGCATGTGTGCCCTGAACCCCAAACAATTAGGCAATACACAATTTTCCGACTCCATTCCAAAATAGAATAATAAACAAAGCTAAAATCACGTTTGATACGGAGGCAAACAAGTAGCAAAAGACTCAACACCTGCTCGGTAAAAGGAATCTTCAAGAGCATGAGCCAACGATGTCGGCGACCAAATGACACGAAAACTTAAATCCATTCCAAAATGCCGCTTCTCCCCTTCCCTCTCGGCAGCGTCACGATGCATTTGGCTATACCCGCTTTAACTTAAAAAAAAAACACAGCTACAGATACTCAGATACTGGGAGACTGTGATTGTCAATAAGATCCGGTATCTCTGCCCCCGTCTCGATGCAGAGCTGTTGAATGTGTGATGTGTGACGTGCGAGAACTCTGACAGCCTGCAATGACAATGATCTCGGCGACAACACTTTTTGACACTCGACCCACTGTTTTATTGTCGTTTGGAGCACACTAACTAAACGTAGGTTGGCATTCCGCCAACGAATCGAATTACATGGAGATTCCCCCAGTTCACTTTGCAGTTTGCATGAACTCATATCGTATACGACTTTGTCAACTGTCAGGGATTATTATTAATGACACAGAGACAGTTGGTCTAATGGAAGCTTTGTTTCTATAATTTAATTCCATATGAAGAATGCTTAGTATGCGGGAAACGCTTTGATTCAGTTTCTGAGGTCAACCGTCATTATTTTGCATCCTTGTCATGGCATGGGCATGGCGGAGGCGGTGATTCATTGGCGTGAATTTTGAAATTTCCGAATATCCGTTGACTGCAAGTCCGCAATCCAGCAGATATGACTAATTCAAATGAATTGTTGGAGGAGTTTGTTTGGACTGGTTGGTTGGTTTTATTATGTCGGGTGGATTGGAATTTTTTATTTTTTTTTATAGAAGTACTTTGGGTGATTAAGTGGTTTGGAAAGGCACATTGTAGATACAATCGTAGGATTTGAAATCAATTTGGTTGAGGGAAGTATATTTTGTGAACGAGTTTTGTAAGAATAACTTAAATTCTTGAACTTTACACGAAAGTATATAAGAGTTCCGGCAGTTGTGAATTAGTTAAGATTAGCTGTTCTGTTGAATTCGATTTTTTTTTGGCCTGTTGTAGAAGCTTTCAAAGAATTGTTTTGCTTTTTTTTATAATAAAACAGGGAATTGACTTATTTCTGAAAGACACAGTGGATATATGATTTGACCTGACAGCACATGGTTGATACAATTTTCAAAATAAAAAAAAACGCACTTGCTGGGTGATGACAGAGTCATCATCTTTCTGGTCGTCTTCTTCGATGCATAGTGCAATCCAATGTTTCATGTCCTCTCAATGTCCACTTGATTGTCCTTTAGAAGTTCAATGCACTGTTTCGAAGTGAAGTTTCGCGAATGCGCTTGCTGTCTGGAGTGAAAAAGTGTGGTACGGCGCCGAGAGCTTTCTCATTTATAATTATGTGTACCAATATCTCAAAAAAAAAAATTCGTGGTCGGGCACTTTCACTCGCCGGTCTGCCAGCACGAGATTATGGTATTTGTTAATGTCCATGGCCTCAAAGACGGTTTCCACGAGGTCTTTGAGATCGCTGCGATGTTTGTCTTCTAAAATCAGGGAGCGAGTCATTGAATGATATTTCCCATTTTCCCTTTTTTCGAACTTAGTGTCACACATACTTCCAATTCCAAAAACCGGCAGGTTTCTTCACCAATCAATTCAATGGTGAACATAATTTCAATAGTTGCGTTATTTTGTGTGAACCTGTGGTACTCAAATTTCGTTGCTCATGGACGGCTGGAAGAGCCCATCGCATCTTTGGTAGCACTTTAAAAAATAAAAACGGCCGTAATAACAACAGATCTGATTATGAACTAAATAAGGACCAAGAGAGTTATTCTGGTGGAGAAAGGCCCATATCGAGTAAGGTGTAGTTACCTCCTATTTGATACCAGGACAAGGTATACTGTCATCTTAACTCGAGGAGGTAATGATTCAGTTTGAAATCCACAATCATAATTTTCGAATCTTTTCCATGTCCAAGAACTCAAAGTGCAACACCATGCAGAGGTAAGCACAATAAGTGCCTAAGATTTTATAAGACTTAATTTCTTAATATTTCTTAAGTCTGCATTTCAATTGTCATTGATTCGCCTTGAGTAAAAATCAGTTAATTTGCACTACTTTTAATGCAAGCCGATGTTGTTCATTTCACATTTTTTCTTCCGAAAATGCAGAACGATTCCACCAACATTTAAACACCAATGCTTATTTTCGGAATTAAATGTGCCATTGAATGCTCAAATTCAATTCATCAGTCATTTTTCGTTTTGAAATTGGTAGAAAAACACCTCTTACCCAGTACTGTATAATTATCGGCACAAATTATTTCTTTAGCAATTACAGCAATTTAAGTAATTGGATTTCTGGCAGATGGATAATAATTTGCAAAGCCATTAAGATCGTTTAACCATATTTCTGTTTTTTTTTTTTTTTTTTGTGGTAAGTCAAGAAATCTTGACCCAAAAATATCAAACAACAAGATGTCTTCAGCATTATATCAAAAGCAATCCGTACAAGAGTATAAGAGAAATTTAAATGGAAAATAATTATCAAGCAGAAAAAACGTATAATGTACTCGTATGAGCCAAAGAAAGCCATCAGCGTGCAAAGCTGGGAAGGGCATGTCGGCTTATGTAGTTGAATACCTTTCACAACCCACTTTGAAATATGCCGATGGGATTTCATTTTTCTTTCTACTTTGGATTTGTCAATCAAGAATTTGGAAGAAAAAAAAATACAAGCAAATCCGTATCGAATAGAAAAATACTCATGCTGCAAAGTCAGATCTTTGAATTAATTTTTTATAGGCTAATCCATTAAAATCCCATAAACTTTCTCAGCGAAATACAGCGTAGTCATCATTCCAATATGTCTACTCACACACGATCTTTTTTTTTTTCAAAACACTAGTCGTGATCGTGTTATTTTTTTCTCGTCATATTTTGAGTGGACACATCCGCATATGAGATATGAATAAGGCAGGTTAATGGGTTAAGATATAGACTCGTGGAATACTGAAGGCATATTCGTTTACTGCAATTATAAGTTAAGCAGAGCTCAAACTACGTGCTAAAATAGTCATTGCGATCTTAGCCAAAAATGCTTTTAATTTAGATTGGGACTTTTTTCGAATAATTAGCAAAGCAAAGCTAATAAAACATAAAAGTGCAGAAGAAAATTAAGTCTTTAACTTTTGTTATGTTATCTATTTTTAGGGTTCCGTACCCAAAAGGCGGACAATTGAACCCTATTACTAAGGCTCTGTTGTCCGTCCGTCCGTCAGTCACAGGGGCTGTGTCGTCTGAACTGTTATAGGTAGACATTTACAATTTTCGTAGAATGTAAATTAATATTCTATGACCGCCATAATAACGAATAATAAAAATAATATAAAGCTTAGAAAAAAGGGTGTCGAAATAAAAAAAAAAAACTTTTTTTGAAAGTTGAGTTGATAATTCAAGCTAGCTATTTATTATTTTTTTTAATTATTGGTGCTCATTGCATGAGTACAATTGTGATTCACTTTTTTGAGCTTATTGGCTGATATCTAGCTACTATCAAGCTTTTTTTTGTCTTCAAAGACTGCAATTGACGCTGACTAATCGGCATAGACATAGACAATTAACAGGTCCAAATCATTTTTAAATTTGGTCCGAAGATTTGCGTACTTTGTGACATATAGCGCCATCATGCTGGAACCACATTTGAGCAAAAAAAGGTCGAAATCATTGACGCCATTTACCAATACACAACACAACACCGCACCCACAGTTCATTTTTCCGGGTGCAAAGACTGCTCTTCCATTGTCAGTACAGAGTAAGTCTAACTTGAATTCCAGGACACGAAGATGTACCAGGAAACCAGCCAGAAAGAGTGGAAAAGAGGCCACGTTCCTGTTGGGAAACTAATTGGGAATGGCGAATTCCATAAAGGACAAGTCATGTGACAAAGTGACATATCGAACTCTAGTGTAGAGAAAGAGTTAAATGGTGCTGTAAGTAAAATCAAGAAACACGTACCTTAGAGAGAAAGTCATCATTGAAATAATAAAACTTCAATCATAGAAGGCCGGAGACTTCTGAATATATTGTTCCAAAAAACAAAGAGGCATTTCAGGAACTAACGTTTTTCTTTACCCTTACCAATTAACGTCACCTCCTTTTCTGTTGTTGTGATTGGCATTGTTTCGGATTATTTTTCAGATGCCCACATAGCTCAGGCTACCTCTCGTTACAAATTCATTTAAAAGTGCCAAAAAACCAAATTAGTTGTCACAATTTCCTACACACTTCTTGTCTTGGCATAATGTGATTGAAATTCGTAGATCAAGAACATCTTAATGGTCCAAAAGTTGCACGTGCAAATTTGAGGTTGATTTGTGTCCCTTACAATGCTATGTTTAGGCGAGTTATGAAAGCCTAGGTAGTAGATGCGGTCCGAATAGGTACAAAGAATTTATTTATCAACTTGTTTGAATAGTAGCATTTGCATTGTTGTTTTTGTTTTGAAGATTGCGTCATCAGGCTGCTGTCAGTGTTTGAAAGCAAACGACTTATTAATTAAACTATTTGCGATACCAATATAAAAATCCAGTGACCGGCGTTAATTTGATCCCAACGTCAAACTGGACCGGATTCGAGAACTGCCTTGAGAATTTACGCGAACAAAAACTCATAGCTCCTGCCATCTACAAGAGCCTTTGTTCTCGTAACTCGTTCAATTTAAATTCGAATCCAAAAATAACCATCATCGTCCGTCTGTGCGAATACTTGATGCTATCACTGTCAATGTCGAGATGACTGATAAATAGAGACCAAGTCGACATTGAAAACCCGAAAATAAAGACAAAAGCAAACCGAAGCCCCGCTCTTCAAAACTCTTTGCAAAAAAAAAAGAAAAACAAATTCCTTTCTGAAACTTCGACGACGTTTCAATATTCAGAAAGAATCGAGTTGACAGTCTATGACGTTAGATTTAACTTTCGGGTAAGCCTGAATAGAAATCACCTTGAGTGGCTTACCTTTTGTCTTGTCATTCGCTTGGTATAACACGAATGAAACATTTGTCTAACAAAACGGTAGAAGCAGAATTCCAATGCATGCAATTCAGTCCGAACGAATCGCTACTGAAAGGAAATCGCAGTTAATTATTTGTTGTTTAGGTGAGACCTTTTTTGGATATTACCATCTAAACCCGACAAACCAAAAACTGAATGGCGCAGCATGCGTGTAGTACAAGAGTGTAATGAAAAATCAATTACTAATTAAGGTAAAATGTAGATGGAAAAACTTGCGATACTTGCAAGATTAAGCGATGAAGTTGAACCACTTGAAGTTAAATTGATAAATAATTTTGATGCTATTGAGTTTGATCGATTGTTTGAGCATTCAACAAAGAGTTGAGGTGGATAAGAGGATAGCTTGTTATCAAAAATTTGAATAAGTATGGTCGTTATGAATTGGTAACTTTTGACTTTACATGCCCAAGTTTCATAAAACATGAACCTATGAGCATGTATCATAAGATATATCGAGACGAGATTCCAGCCCAGCAGATCGACAATCGATCGAATTCTCAAACTATATAGTTTCTAGCGGACGTCAAGAAACCGAATCACGAAAATCCAGATTCGCAACTTGGTCACACTAAACGGTTTATGCACTCTTTTTTTCGGTCACAAGGTCAGTCTGTGGCTAAGTGGGGTAATGTTGTGAAAAAATGAATCGTTAAGGAAAATAAACGTTTAGAGGCTAACCATCTCTTAATCGACTGATAGGACTCACCGTCGCACTTTCTAGAAAGCGTTGGCCGAATTCGAAATTCTGGCGAAGAAAACGAAGAAATGCTCCTCTGGACTATTTCAAATTTGTACCAGAGTCCGCTTTTATGGGACTTCAACCTCGTGTTCGAGCAGAAATTTGTCTTTCACAAATAGATCCAGACGGAATCTTTTTTTATAATTTGTTCGGTCTCAAAAGGTTGCGACTACACTAATAATACATGTTGCACAAACCAAGCTGAAAAATTTGGAAAAGTATGTAAAAATTGCGAAGGGTTTGAAACTCAGATGCAATTTTGGTTTCCACTTACTTGAGATCCATTTATTTGCATTCGCTTACTTCACAGTTTTTTATTCGAAATCAGTAGATGTTCAAGAAAGCTTTTTTGAAGATTGGTTCACCGTCCTGAGAAAACTATTGCTGGGTGATCACCAGTATTAAGAGTCATTAAACAGATTCGAAAACTTGATTTTTTCAGGATTCGAACCTTGGCTATATCAATTGATCCAATTGAAGAGCAGGGACGTTTCTTAGCCTTATATCTTCGAAATCTTTCAAGTCTGACGTATATAAAAAAATTAGGCAAGGCAAATATTCACTTAAGAATCAACACTAGCTTAAAAATCAACACTAGTTGTTTTGCACAGCGGAACTGGCCGCGATCGACGGCTTGATAATAATTAATCCGAGTTTATTGATTTTGTTATTTAAGTTCATCTTCCCCGCACGGGGACACATTCAAAGCGACGATAAGTCTTCTCGCTGTCAAATGCTTAGCCTTGACCACTGCGAGAATATTAAATCTTAATTTTACCGGTTTTACTACTTCACAATTAACATGAATATTATTTTTCCATTATCAAACCACACGTGGTGGCGAACGAGATGAGCTCCCACAACTCAAGATCGGCGCGCGCTTCATCTAAGCCCACAATCTGCTCTCTGCTTCAGCAAACGGGTGCATAAAAGGAAACCTTGCATCAAAACAATTCATGTGTGTTTGAGCATCTTCTCTTCAAATAATGTTGCAATCAACGACAAAAGATACATTTTAAAGTGAAAACCTCCCAAACATAAACAAACAGACGAAACACTCATAAATTCGCATGCTCAGCTTAAATCGTAAACTGAAGATTTATGTTTGTAAACTTTCCTACAATGTAGACAAACATATTTCCAAGATTCTGTTAATTACAATAAATATTTTTCCCGATTGTAAATCATTTTTATTATTATCCACTTCACCCATCGCAGCATGAAACAACGATTCTCCATCGATGACACAAGGTGGCGGCGGCGCGCGTCCAACTTTGCCTAATGATCATCCACATAAAAAGTTATTATTTATTACAAGCTATGACTGGTAAAATTAATTTACCACCCATCTGAGTGAATGTATCTCGAATAAAGCCTAATCGCAGCCAATCCATTATGCCGGATGAAGTAATTGTTTGTTGACCGTCAAAAGTGATCTGTCTGAGGTCTGAATTGCCGCATATTATACCAACTCTCGTGTTTGCACCTTGCGAGCTTTTAATCCGATTTGATGTAACTGGAAACAGAAATAGTATCAACATACATGATGCCTTCAACTTTCTAAATAAGTTGTTAAGCTTTGAGTTTTTTTTTTAAGAGATGAAACCAATCGGCAAACAATAGGAATTTTAAACTGGTTCGTCTATTTTCTCGTGTCTTGAAATTAATTAAGGAAATATGTTGGAGATACATTTAAACACCTACAAGGGGCAGACTTAAGTCTGAGCCTACATTTAACTATTTGCATTGAAGGTTTACATAAGTGTCTATTGGATCAGCCTCAAGAGGTTTGGCTAGTTCTGTTTTTTTTTTTTTTTGAACAAAAGGTTGTTGACTTGTCGTGGCTGTTGTTTATGAGGTTCGATTTGATATGTTGTGAGACAAAGAATTGGGAAAAGAATTTTTGTAATAGCTTCGAGAGAAGGCCAGTGCTGCGTGAGGAAGACATTTCGACACTGAAGAGCTGTTTGCTGTTAACAGGTTGTAATTGTTTAAGATTTTCGTGGAATCTTCACAGTAATCGACAATTTAGACAAGTTTTAATTATTTGCAGGGCTTATTCGATACGGGATATAATTGGTCAGTAAGCACTTATTCGAAATTTGGACAAGCGTTGCATGTCATCGGGCATAATTAAGAAAAGACCTGTTTTATGCTTTTAATATTGCCAAAATGTCTGCTTTAGACTTAGTTGTTTTTTGTTTGTATTGTGACCGCCGTTCGTTGTGTGGAAGGAAGTACACAAGCTTTGTTTGCCTCGATGCGTAAGGTGACGTAAAAAGTTATTTTATAATATTTAACTGGCAGTGGATTATAGGATGAAGTTTTCTATTTCTTAACAAATAATTCTGACTTATGAGTCAATATAAGTGAAGAAGTATAAGAAAAACAGCAACAAAGTGCAAATCGGTTTATAAGGGTTCCGTACCATCGTACAATATTCTAAATATCTCTTGCGTATTTCTGACGCTTCTTCATCGCGAGACTAATGCAGAGTCCTTAGTCGAGAGTGTCTGTAATTTAAGATGAGCATTTTCTTCTTTTCTATTCGAGTCGCTGAATAGATTTGCTGCTAGAATTAATGATACTCATATGGTTCTTTCACAGCATCGCTTCGAGAAAGAACACCTTGCAAGACTGTCTTCATGCCATCTTACATGATCTAGCCAGTAGCGATTTTCAAGTTCGCTTAAGCCTACACTGCTGCACTTTATTGCCATCCCCCGATACACGGTTTCATTTCAATCATACGATCCGGAAAGCATCCACTCCTTTTCCAAATTAAATGCCAATTCTCTTGACGACAGTAACGTGAACCCTCTTACTGCAAAACCACATTATGTCAAGTTCCTAACTCAAACGTATCTGACAAAAATACAAACAATAGTAAACTAGCTTTACTAGCGCGACCTCTGTTCGCTCCCTGAATGGGTACTGGTACCAGCACCTCTCTCTTCATCCGGCATATCTCAAGGTACAATCTTGATATGCTCATCGAAAATGGTAAAACGTTCGCATTTTTAACTCGCAGTTAATTGGACTTAAAACGAAGCACGACTTGTGTGCAAAGGTGCGTTCGCAAACAGCATCTAATCCCAGTGTCCCTCGGTATAGATTCACTTTTGGTCATAATTTGTTCAAACAAACTGACAGCTAAATACGATTTTTGACAGTCGCCGTCCTGTGCTTGAAAAAAAAAAACAGTGTCTGAAAACTACTAATTAGCAGCGACAGCTGTTTGAATAGGATGCCAAAGGCTTACAGGTTCAGGCTGGTATTTTCGCAATTTTAAATTAATTAGCCGCTTTTTCTCCGATAAATATTTTTTGTTGTTGTTGTTGTTGTTTAGCTTTGCCATTCAAAGGTGGTTCTATGGAGGGGGATCGTTGACGGAGACAAAGACGATCGAATTAATGAGTCTATTCAACTTTGTGCTTCATGTTTTTCTTTTTCGAATGAATGGCTTCATATGGAGGAGGGGAATTTATGTCATTTTATGGTGAAATTGAGGGTTGCAATTCCAGTTGGTCGTACTTTCGTGACCATTTTGAGTATAATTAAATAGTGATTTGTTTATTCATAAATGATAAATCTTTTGTTTAAAATCTTAAATATTTAGATTGCAACTACACAAAGATAAAATGCTAATGTCAGTCTCAAAGAGGATTTTGGATTTAACTTGAGAGAGATTATTAAGGCTTAATTTGAGACTGCAAACAATGCTAAATAATAAATATCACAATGAACGGTAATCTTTGAACAGGTTCCACAGCATTCTTAAACAGAATAATTTATTGGTTACCTGCAAAAATCCTCACTTCATTGTTGAAATTTTTAAAGATCGACGGGGCAGTTCCGTATATGCATCTTAAGCTCTAATGACAATATCTTATGAAAGACCATGGGTGACTAATTTGAAATCACAAAAACGATAGTAAGAATAATAATGGTTTTTATTTCGAAATGTCATCGCTAAGCTCTGCCATGGTTTTATGTTTAAATGGCGCCCAACGTTGGATTATCAAAAAAACAACAACAAAAAATAACATTATTAAAAGTTTTTGTGCAGTAGTTGACATATATTTGACTTCCGTACTACATTCACATATTTGTACAATTCGTAAAATTCGCGGTTAATTCTTGCTCAGCTAGTTTGCTTATCGTTTACAATTAGGCTCGATAAAGAAGGACAATGATATCAGCTTTTGGTAGAACAATATCGTTGCCCATCGTGCTACGAGTTTAGACACTAGTTTTTTCGACAAAGAATGACTCCTGTACTACCTCAAAATTGTAGCTGTAAATAGTTACGTTTTGGCCGAGATGATACTACTACTTCTGGTTGAAAGCATATATTTCTTCAATCGCCGTGAATGCTTTAACTACGAGAACGTATGATGATGTTGGCATTGTCTGCGTTTCTCAGTTGGGTAGACTTGAAAAAGAGAGTACCTCCGGTGTCGAGACCGGCTTGGAAGAAAACTGTCCGAAAATCGGTGACTGGAATAGTTCGGGGGTTTATCTTATCTTTTAATAATAAAAAAACAAAACAGAGTCTAGTTTGTTCGATTAAAAGAAACGAACAACATCTTAAAAAGCTGAATAAGGTATGAAGAAATATTTATATAATGATATAATGATGAGATATTGTTGAACTAAAAGGCGTCACCCAAGGACATCTTAGATCATTGACAGATATGAAAAAATCAATAACCAACATCTGGGCTTGTATGACAAATAATGTATTGAATTTAGAAAATCTTTAAACAACGTGAACTACGATAGTCTTTAAAAAAATAACAAACAACAAGTTAAACTTACCATAACAGCTAGCATCCAGGCAGATGATCAATACAATTCCGAATGTGATGAATAAATTATAAATCCTTTTAATCCTTTGAGTACTTAATGTGGCAGTTGATGAAGAACCCCTCGCATGGGGTAAATTAACGACACTCATAATATTCTTATTTCGTATACACTTTTACTTTCACTAAAATACTTGACGACTTTTTTTTATCACTCAATTTGATATTTATACATTTCATTTGGCAGATGAGTATTCCTTCTTCTGCTATGTTTTCTTTTTTATTCAATACTACTATCAAGCATTTTCATATTTTCTGTAAATAAAAAACGTAAGTTGTTATCTGATTTCCGTTGAATCGAAGAAAAAACCCGTCTTATTCATCGTGCCGCGGATCAACATTTAAGATGAAAAGAAAGATTAACCTGCCATTAGAGTAGCCACATATCGACTGTGACTCACTTGAGGCTGAAACCTAGAAAACACGATGACAAAAATCAAGAAGCGACTGTCTTGGACCGATGAGTAACTCGTATAAAAGATAATAATTATGCAGCACGTGGTTAAAAATAGGAATTGTGATTAAAACGGCTATAATTTCAGGCGCATACGTTTGCAGGACAAGTGGGTGTAAAAAACCGCATAATTTAGTTTGTCTAACTGAACATCTTTTATCAATAATCTTATTAATGTCAAAGCAGTTTATCTATAGATTGCGGTTCACTCTGTCAAATGTGGAAGAAATGTTTTATATTTAGACTTGTTTTTTTTTTTGTTTTTTGATCTGACTAAGTTTGTTTGTCAACAGACTCTTTGGTGATGACCTTGTCCAGTGATTATTTGCTTTAAAATGACCATTGGTTGTACAATGAACTGTGAAGCAGTTTGTTGAGTCTTTCAAATATAGATCCCTTCACTTAAGATACTTAGATTTATCACCATAAAAATGACTAAGAAAACTAACGATACTGGTTAACTAAAACGGAAGCGAAATAAAAACACATACGCCAAAATTCACAAAGCATAGTCGTTAAAGTTATTGTATTCAATCTAAATAATGAGTTTATAGAATTGTTTGAAAGGAATATTAAAATTTAATCAGGAAAACAGTACAAAGTGGAGGGCATCCGGATGTATTGACCAAAACCAGTTAAAACAGATTCTCGCTGGCAGAATTATGCGACGCAGCTTCGACGCTGAATTGTTAGATATGGAATTATAGTACGAAATACACAAGGACAACTGGTCGGTTATCAAGGTAGTGAATGGATTATGCAATAAAATTTGCACTTTAATAATACCACTAAATAAAATTCTTTCCGAGTGAAAGTAAGTCTCAGTCGATTGGCAATATGTTGAAGAGATATATTAAAGGCTTGGAGAGAAAAAGTCATATGATTTTTTGGTTCTGTAGTTAATCTATCCGGAGATAGTGGTCCTAAAGAAACCTTTGAACAAAGCTAAAATGCGACGAACATAAACAAGAACCATACAATTATTTTTCTCTTCAATAAGATTACTGGAAGAAATACAGGCGCACTGAAAGTATTTTTTACAGCGTCAAATTAAGGCTGGGTTAAATATTTTTATACTAATAACCTTTTTCCTTTGTTACGTTGTTACGCCTAACTGATATATTTAGATCCACTCTCATTTATTCTGTTTTCTTTCTCTGGTCTGTTGTGGTCTTCGCTTGTGGAATAATGTTACAAAAGAAAAAATTTCATTATTGGTAAAGGCAGAAAATTCTAGTTACATCAACTACTAAGCCAGCTCTATTCTGCTTCTTGTTTTAATTCGAAAATGGTTGGGAATTAATTGTTAAAAAGCATCTTCTGTTTTTTTTTTTTTAACCAAGTTGAGCCGAATCGGTAGAAGCCATTTTATATAAAAATTGGTTAGCCCTTTTGTGAATAGTTATTTTTTTTCAAAAAATTTGTTGACCGTTGGAGCAAGAAGGTACATTTGTACTTCGCAACTCCGCTTCACCATTTTTGATTGAAATTAAAACTTTCAAGAGAAGAAGTCAGCAAATTTATATTTGACAGATATTTGTGTATACAAGAAGTGAAGAAAATTCCATACGATATAACCCAAAAAGAATACAAATTTTTATATCGAAAATTTATCAACAAACTCTTCCGGTGTTTTAAATTTAAATGGCGCCCAACGTTGGATGAGTGTTCAGTAGTTACTGCAATCTTTAAAAAATTTCAAAGAAAACTATTTGAGGTTAAGTTTGAAATTAACTTTAGAAAGCATCTTTGTTCAAACGAACTGAACTCTTATGCATTCCCAGAATAACAATGGAAAGCAATCAAAACACTTGATTGATTTTTTTGCTTAAAAAACAGAAACCCAAGGGAAATCGACGTCAATCGAAAGGACAATTAGCTTTGGTTATCGATTTCAAACGATGCCAAATTCAGCTGTCATACATGGTTTCAAATATGATTCACAAAGTCGGATTAAATGGAGATTGATTATTTGACAAGGCAAGTTTTTTTTTCTCCGCAAATCACCTCGAATTTGCTTCATATTTTGACATTATGTAAGTGCTCGACATGCGTCAAATGAGCCCAATAAATAATTTTACATTCTCTCGTTTTCAACTGCTTTCCCATTCAAATTTACAAGTCTACATGTCAGATTTCACCTCTCACGGAAAATTTTCTGAAATTTATTGCAAAAATACACAACCTGCCACAACGAACGTAACGTGCTCTGCACTAAATAAGATACCAAAAATCCCAAGATTTATGTTCTCTACTTGAACATGTGCATATCTTTTCACATATAAAACTTGAGAAGAAAAGAAAAACAAAAATGATACAAAATTCAAATACGATACTTTCTATTTCTACAACGATACCAGTTCCTTTAGCCAACAACAGTTTGTTGAATCGCTCCCAAGCGTGATCGCTGGCAGCCAGCAGCAGCGTCTTGGGAATGTTAAGTAAATTGACAGATTGCGATTGTAACGCGTACTGGTTACCGATGACGAGCAGGCCAGACCAGTTTGCGACCACAAAGTCGCCACGATCTGGGTCTGACTCTGAAGATACTTTCTTGAATTTATTACTTCTCTCACCTGCTTCCTCATATAAGCTTCTCCCGAAGATTGTACGAGTTGTGCTATCTGGTTTGGAGCTCAAAATGTTGAAGTATTTTGGCAAACGTACTGTAGTCTGGATCCATATACACTCTGTTGCCGATTGAAACTCATCAGCGATCACCGCGACCGACCGACGTTCGAATTTTGAAGTGATCTTGAGACTTAATTTTCAATGGCAACGGGGAGAACATATTTTTTTTTTGGTTAGAATTGTACCAGTCGGATGGTTAGCACCGAAAACGGAGAGGATACTTTGTTAACTTAAGTCGTTGCTAGACATTAGGCTTTATTTGCATATTGGAGCACCAATTTTAGAATTATAGAATGTAAAGATACAAAAAAAGATACATGCGATTGATATTGTGTTTTTGTTGTTTTTTTTTTGTATATTCTATTTTGTTCTTTTCTCTTCTCGCTTATTGATTTGTTGTTTTAATATTTGTTCCGGTTTTTTAAACGATCAAAAAATAATGATACGAGACATGGAAAAATGATGGATTGTTATATAATTACAGGGCGGCTCATTGATAACAATAAATTTTTAATTGATATATCGAAGCTATTTGAATTGCCCGAAGGAAGTCGAGCTTTCTTGACCAGAAAGATCTTTTCGAATTAAGAGAACACACAGAAGATCATACAATGTTCAGATACCATGAAATAAGTGTTAACGAAAGATTACATTTGTAGGTTTTATGGAAGTTAAGTGCTCCTTCTTATCTTCCAAAATAAAACCTGTTGGACCGTTTTTTATGCACATACAGTACATATCTTTTCGATGTTGGCCGGATTAAAGCCAAAATCCTGGACGTTGGATTATAAAGTTCTCCGCAGCGTTCGTCTATCAGTGTTTTAACAGCACATATGACTGAATCGTGGGCTTTTCAAAGTCTCTTTAGATCCAAAAACTGCTCATTTCCTTTGCTTTTCATATATTGCCTAATGAAAAGAATTTGCTGTTCAAGTAAATTTAGGTTGTGTATAATGATTGCCAGCATCCTGACAAAGTTAAGATGGAGAACTACATACTGTTGATATTTATAGTACAGTGCCTATTATTTTTTTTAAGGGTTGAGAGTTTAAGTCTTTTAATTTGCATCGGACTGTTCATTTAACTATCATAATTTCTTTGTATTCGTGTAGAACGGACTTTGCATAATATCTGATCTTGAGGGACTCCTGGATCCGACTTTGCATAATATCTGATCTTGAGGGACTCCTGGATTCGAATCTTGAATTCCAAAGGCTACGCACTTGATTTGGTTAGTGAGATCAATATTTCGAAGGCGTTTCAACACCAGAGTGGATTTTTATGCCTTCAAACCTCAATTCTGTCTATTGTTTAAAATATTTTTGTAAAATCTTTGGATGGTACTTCTATTGCAGAAGCCGAGAGGCATTTTTTCCTCGAAATGTGCATCATCTGAGATCTGAAAAAGCAGCCCTCCTAGGCCCTAATTTTTTTTTTTAAAGTCGAACAATTAAAAACAAAAATGCCGGATGACTTTAAGCTTTTTTTGCCACATCTTTAAAAAAAGCGTTCTCATGTTATATAACATCTTTTTCAACTTCTTGTTTAAAGGTTCTCGATCAATCAAATTTAATTTCCATGTTAAAGCAAGTATTTGAAAAGATCAGTGAATTTGAATATTCTAACATTCATAATCTTGACCTCTTTGAGGCGATGTCCAGGTCCTGGTTCTCGTCAAAACTGAAATCATCTGCTCGACCAGATTTGGGTAACACTCTCCGATTTTTATTTTGTTTAAAATTGTCTAATTTGCCCAAAGACAAAGCTTCGAAAGATCATAATGACAAATGATTCTGGATTTAAAATGGTAAAGTTAAATGTTTGCAATCTTCTCCGATTTATTTTTAACTGGAATAACATAACAGAAAAACCCTGCCATTCGTCATAGTCTAATTAATTAGTTTACCCTGGCACACCTGTTCCCAAAATCCTGTTATTAACTCACCACAAGTGCCAATTAAAACGAAACGAATTCAAGTTCTTTTTGTATCGTCTAACATCACTTCCCATTTCTCTCTCAGAGATTTATATATAGTAATATAGTTCCACAACATTTTGCATTAAAAATCCAGTAAGTTCCTAATGCCTCGTTTCAGGAATACAATTAAAAAACTTTCAAAAAACAAAAAAAAAAACATTAAATCATCAAAAATTCTAAGAAGCTATACACATGTACATCAACAAGAATATAACGTCTTTAAAATTAAATTAAAAAACCGGCACACAAAGATCTAAGTAGAGTACAACAAAAAGTATCTTGCGCAGGTTAACAAACAACATTCGGTTGGATCTAAGCACAACGACTTTGGATTGTCTATTTTTGCAAGTGCAAAGTTAGAGTTGTTGTGGATAGTTAGTTAGATGGTCGACGGATGGTCATCATTAAAAATTCACTTTCGTGCAATTATTTTGCCGTTTTGCGTGTTTTTTCGTTCCCAATTGAATTTAGTATGCGGGCCAACGCAGTGGAATGGTTTTATAAATGACGAAGATGCAAGCCCGACTCGCGCAAGTGTTCATTTATTTTCCTTTTTGTGAATAGCATTTTTGTTTTTATTTACTACAATGTCATTGACATTTGCGATTAAATTTAATAGGAAAGCACCTTTGAATTAAATGCTCGCAGTTCGAGGATGGTTTCCTTAACATAATGATAGAATGTTGCATGGGAAAGAAACTATTTGACATTATGATACTTAATGTCAATGCTCATTTGAGTTAGATTCAAGTTGTCTTTGACAGACTTAAGTGTAGCTTCTGCTATTGAAGAAAAATATAAACATTACGTCAAGCGAAAATGAGTAAATGAGGCAATAGCTCAAATTTATTTTTTTATTTTGTTAACGAATGCTCTTAAGGTGGGTTTTAAAGACATTTGCATAGCAAAGAAAAGATTGTTAATATACCGAATTGTTGTGTGTTGAAAAAAATATAGTAAATAAAGGCTTGAAACAAATTTTGCAGTGCAGGGGGGTATATTATGCATGCGTTTATTCATAGTCCCTACAATATGAAGGAAATCAGAAGCTCTAACCGTGAAAAAGCTTTGTTTAGTGAATCAACGCTTTCCAGGAACTCGCCCAAATATACACAAATAATAACATCAAAATCGGTCCAGCTGTTTTGGTGGAGTTCAGTGACAAACACACTTACTGAAGAGTTAAATATATAAAGATTTGTCAAACAACGGCACCCAAAGCGAAATCACTAGTTTTGTCAAGGCATCCTTGGCAGCAAGCCACTGTCTGGATTTTGAAGAATTGGGTTAAAAAATTCGTTCTATAAGCAGGAGACCAGAGCATTTCACGAGGTGAACCTGCTCTTAAGAAGGTGAAGGCTATGCCATCGGCCGAGAAGGTTATGGTCACCATTTCCGGGTAATCCTGACCATCTTTATGGAGAAGGAAAGACAGGAGTTCTGCACTACTGAATTATTTGGTCGATTAGAAGCGAATCCAAGAAATGATTTGTGAAGAAAAAAACACTTTTACCACTTTGGGAATTCTTGCTTCACGCAGCGGATTTTCCAGATTTGACGCCATCCAATTTCTTTCATGGCTCAAGATAAGGGAAGAAATTCGAGTTGAGGAATGACGACTATTTTGCCGCCTTATGTTTAACGTTTTTTTCGGAAGGACTGTTCCTATGTATATAACTGAAGCAGAAGTATTATACAAAAATATACATACAGGGAAACCGTTCCTGCAATATCATTTTATTTATGGAATGCAAAAAGCTACGATTTTCCAATCAAGATTATTATTAGCCTCAAATTTCTTGATAAGGCACAATCTCCCAATTGGTTCAAAATGGAGGTGATAGCTTCATGCAAGTGTTTAAAGATAACATTACTTTTAGTCCCTTGCATCGATTGACCAACCACTGCAGTGTATAACTGAACAGTTTATTCATTTCACGAACTCTACTATATTTAAAGTCATATTCATATAGTATTAAAGACAATCGATCAGAAAAAAACAGTCACAATCTTACGACTTAGCACCTTTTAAGTGTAAATTTTGGTACACTGTGGGAGTTTGAAAATTTATAAAATCATCTACTAAAACTTCTATAAGCGAAACCTATTAAACAATCGATAAATGTCATCATTAAAAACACCTTTATCATCATAAATCGAAGTCCCGTCGATTTGTTTCTAACATTCGTTCAGTTGATTCAAAAATGTGAATGAACTTTGTTGTGTCTCTTGAAAAAATATAAGACGCTGCTGGTGATTTATTGGATGGAGGCGTTGTTTTAGCCTAAAAATTGATTGAAAACCCACCGCGTCTTTCAAAAAAATATATTTGGCAATGGGTTAAAAAAATAAAGCATTTGTTTTTTTTTTTTGTTGGGAACGTATAATCAATTCCAACCTGTTTTTACACCCACGATGAGAGAGCTAATATTGTTTTTGCTTGGCAAGAGTACGCTTCCTCTTTTGCTTTATTTAAGTTTGTCCACTTGAGCAGAGTGAAATTTAAATATACCAGAACTTCTAACGAAAACAAAAAAGTCACTCCAGAAAAATCAATTGTTCTCAACCCTTCATAAAAGAAAAGACCTAAGTCAGAAAAAACGTAGGTCCTGAAACTTAAAGCCTTGAAAACCGTTCCTAGAAACTTAGTGCGTAGTTAACGTTATTTGGAAACCTTTCATAGATCCTTTGGTAATTTCTTAAATGCTATATTGAAAATATAAATCGACCAAATGTAAGCGATTTCTGCAATATCGCGCGGGCAATGGCAATGAAAAGATTCTGTGCACGAAGATAAGAACAGTATCGACAGAAATTGATCTGTGAAGAACCCAAAAAAATTCTATATAAACAAGGGGGTATACTCCATTCAGACACTTATTTTCTGTGGCGATGACTGGCTTTGATATAATGTTACAAATAAAAACCTCTTTCAATGAGCACAAGCTTTTCCTAGGACAGCACGTCAAATTTAGAAAAAATAAGAAACCTAGTGTCCCTTTTTACATAAGCTTCTTAATAATAATCCATTTCTTCCACACTTTTGGCAAAAATTAATTTCTGTAAATTATATATGCACAGTTTTCATGTTTGTTTCAAGATACAGGATATTCTTGGTTGTTTGCTCCTTATACCCATATTGCCATAAAATTATTCTGCTATTTCGACACATTACACTACATTTGAAAACGTGAGCCCATAAAGACGAGGTTTTGATAAAACCCTAGAAAACTCTTTGTTTTATTTTATTGCAATGCATAAGAACTACAATTTTGTGTTAAGTACTCAACAAAATAATTCTAACATCTGATTTATTTCTCATCAAAATCGATCTTTATGTATTTGAATATCTGCAGATTAGTTATTGAATTTTTAGTTCTTGAAAATTAATCTTAAGAAAATTATTTGAAAATTTGAGAATCAACAAGAAGGGACAATTGTGTTTTTTTTATTTTTAAGTCTCTTTAACTAGTCTCTTTGGTTGTTACTAATATTAAACCTTCCGTTAGGGCTGTGTCAGTTGAAAAATAAATTAATTAAATACCATCACAAGGCCAAGTAAAAGTATAAAAATAATTTCATGAATCGAATTTCTGAAATTGAGGTTTGCATGGCAATAGAGCCAAAAGGACCCGAACGACAGTCAACCCTTAACGCCTACCGCGGAAATATTCCAAAAAACTAGTCGAAGCAGTCGAAACTAAAAAGTATTGCAATATGTAAGTTCAAACAATAAATCACTATAAACCGATGTTTACACACCACCCACGCAACTAAGAAAATAAAAACAAATGCCTCACACAATCACAAAACTTACAGCACATGATTGTGCAATCATAATTAAAAAAAAACTTAAAAATAGATTTTATTTCTTTAAATTCTCCCGAAGTCTGGGCAATTTTCTTCACCAGCACATGTGCTCGATTCAAGTAAAAGGCAAACTTTTTTCTGTTTAGGGAGGGAAAAACAAACTTTCACATGTGGATTTTCACCCGCGCGTACTGTTACCAAACGCATTCGCACAAGTCTTCCACGGCGACGACGACGACGGACCGATCGACGTCAACATAACACCGCAACGAATGTATTGGTACCAATTGCTATTCCGCTTCAAACACAGATACCTTTGCTCTTTCTCTCTCTTACACCAATCTCACAGACACATCTTTGGAAAACAAAAAAAGAAAAATTTGCTTTGACCGAGATTCAAAGGAAATAAAAAAAAAAATAAGCACAACTATACACTATGAGCCACGAAGAAACACTGTGGTGTAATGAACATTGCTTTTTCCATGCGCTTCCCACGTTATCTCTGTTTTTTTTTTTTTTGATTTTGCATTTAGGTTAAGATAAATAAATACACAGCGTTAAGACGTTGGCACATTCTGCGCGGATGTTCATCTTTAACGTTTAATTACAACAATCAAACATATTTTTTTCTCTCATTTGCAACAGGTCTGTTGCAATCGGAAACCAAAGAAGACGACAACACAGACCTTAGGTGGAGTGAAAGAAATCCGACACTCAAAGTTCAAAAGAGAATAATTACACGACACGTCAAGATTTCGATTTTCGAATATGCTCGCTTTTGTACCGGTGGCACTGCCAATTCCGTTACAGGCAATTCACTTATTTTCCACAACAAGTCACAGCAGACTCTCTTTAAAACAAAAAAACAAAGACCTCTAGCCTTTACCCGTTAAAAATTTGTGTGAATTGCGAGAAACTTTTTTAAGCCAACCGTCTATTGAACCGCTACCGATGACTGCCAACTGATCACTGATCGTTTTCTCTGAGCCAACATACCTCTATACCAAGACCAACCAGTCTACCTCTTAAAGAGCTAACCTCTCTGTTTCTGCAAGTCAAACTCGTGGAGAGCTTCCGCCTCCACTGTCGCCTCTAACACTGCCGAATCAGGTTGGAAGCCTTCTTGAATGCAGGCACGTAACAGAACTGCTGGCGGTATCGTAATTGACTTGCAGCTGAGTTTTCGCTGAATGAAAACGAAAAGTGATCAGCAAGAAAAAAAAATCACAAAAGAGCGTTTGACAGCTGCTAGCGGACGTTCTGGAGGTGTACTACCTGGTAACAGTTCATTGAAATGATGATGACAAACAGGCGTCCAAGACAAAAAAAAAAAAAATAGAAGAAATAAGACTTTGTTGAGCTTTGGGAATGTATGTGTGCGGATCTTTCTCTTTTGCGGTTCAAATCAGCTGTTTGGTGGAGTTTCTTGTGGTGTGGTAAATTTTAGTGAGAAGTGTCATATGAACGGTGTAAAGACTGGTTAGATTCAGAGTTGCCAGGGTGTTTGAAGAGATTTTAAATCTTTCTTGCGCATATGATTAAAAATCGGGCAATCAAATCGTACAAAGAAAAGTTGTAAGTTGCAATGGTAAGTTTAAGTCTTTGCTTCATTCTTTGAACTAATGTAAAATATTGAGTAATCTGGGTAGAACAAACGCATGTTCCTATTTATCGTGAGCATACTTCCTTGGGCTACCATTTTCTGGAGGTTCCGAGCTTGAGGTTTCTTCATTCTTTTGATTCTCATACCCAGATCACTCTCACGTCATGTTTCAGTTTAGCTTGAAAAACAGCGGAAAATGTATCGTTGGATTGAATACATTTTTCTATACAATACATCCATTATCCCGTGAAGATCAATGGCCAGATAGTCTTCATACGCAATGCCAATTGGCTTTCAACATTTTCCGCACAGTTTTCAAATAATTCTCGTCCGAAATTGTAACATTTTGACTAAGGATTCGATAGTGAAAATCATAACCAGGTCATATACAGATCTGATATATAAAGTTGTCATGCTGGTTCAGCACAAACTTCGAGGCCTAAATGATTAGTTTATAATCTTGGGTTGATTCCGAGATAAATCAGTATTTTTTCCTATGCCAAACTCTGTTTTCTTTTGATTGAACTGGGCCAATATGTAGAAGCAGTATTTTCTCGGTTTTATTCTTCTTCATTTCACATTACCCAACAAACTGTAGCCCATGCGATAAAGAGCCAATAAACAAAGTTTTAAAGGTCTGAGAAATAAAAGCAGCAACTTTTGCTTCTGAAAAAATTCACATGGAAAATTTAACATTTTGTGTCAACTATTTGTAATCAAATAATATAAAAACTGTCTATAGACTTGCACAATACAATTTCAAGCAGGCAGCTTTTACTACGATGCACATTCTTTTACTTCATAACTTTAACCATTGATTATCAGCAAAGCCTTAAAGCTTGTTTACTATCGTAAATCCAAACATGTAACTCACATATTTTCACTTGATGCAGTATAATTATCAATTACCAAAATACACTCAATGCCACCTGTTCAGTTTACATTTAAATATAAAATACTTTCCAATGCAAATCTTCGTATTTACATATAGAATACTAAAAGTGAACTAAGGTTCATACAAACAACTTTCATTTTCGCGCAACGAGAACGAGTTAATAAAATGCAGACATATCTACAATTTATAGACTTCTTAGTTCTTCATTACGAGCAGGTTCAAGTTCTTCGAATCTCAATTACGGCTAACGACCAAATAAATTCCATCGAACTCGGTTTCGTATGATTAAATGTACTCGTATGAGCATGAGGCATCGGTTCAACTGTTGGGATTAAATTGTATCAAAAGTGTGATGTTCATTGGCACCTGGCGTGGCATGCATCTTATAGATAGATATTCATCTATTAGATAATTTTGTTGAATAATTTATGCAATTGAAAGCCACATCTGGTTGCAAGGGCAATTTGTTGATAACTGCCGATGAGTTCAGATCATTTCACCACCTGTTGGTATAATCGTTTAATTAAGTACTTGCTTTGGTATGAATTCAAGTGTAATTATTCCTGCATAGTTAATAGATGATCTCTAATTAGTAGGTAGATTGATTGGTTTGTATTCGAATGCTTCAAAATTTTGCGCGGGAGTGAAAACGATAAGCGTTCTAAGGAGTCCTCTTCTGTCATGACATGACTTTAAAATGTCCGCGACAATCCAACTAGAACTGAACTCAATCGAAGTTAAGGAAGAACTCACACAATCACTAGGTAAACTAAACATTACAATCATCGTTTGAACATAAAATTGAAGTGCGTTCTCATTAGGTCCGCGTTAGAAAGAATTTATTGTCAGAGTTTGTAAAAATACTTCTACACCTGCAGATTTTTATTTCATAAAATTGTGCAATACTTTTGAATCTGATTAAATCGAGCAGTGGTTGGAATCGACAGATATTATGTCTAACGAATAAATGTTCGAACAAACCGAATTCCAATAAAGAATTATTTTTCAAGAATAAAAGAGCCATCGGGAAAACTCAATCCGAGGAAAGATTTATTGCACCAATATTTATTGTGCTGATAATATCAATTCAATTGACGTGCTGCTCCCTAATTTTCAGTCGATTGGTGTTGACTGGTTGGGTACTTCGTGACAATAAAATGTTTTTAACACATTTTCTTTCCTATTTGAAGGTTGTGTGGCACTCTCATAGTAAAAACAATTTATTTGTGAAATTTGTAAGAATATATAATATAATAATTATAAAAGGAGTTGAAATGATTTGATTGTTAACAGATTTTGAATGTATAAAAAAAGTTCGCTGCTCAACTCTTTTGTTGATATTAATCGACTTTGTGAGAGCTAATTTGAAACAAAAGGAATTGGCATCTGAACAAGTTATGAAATACCAGTATGTGACCTTTAAGTCGTCGTTTTTTGTGGTATTTGTATTACACATTTCACCTATTGTTGGCATTCGAGGCTGCATTGAAAAGTATTTAACTCATCGCCAGGTGGACTTCTTCCGCAAAATGTATATGTAGATTCTTACTTTGATTAATCGTACGATTGTTCACAAAATCTTAGCCAAATCGGTCTACGAGCTCTGTTTAAGCAGCTAATATGAGTGAATATGTAAGTGAATATTTTAAAAATCAAAAGAGACAGTATCGCTCAATCGATATTTGTGTTTGAAATGGGGAACGCGCATCGAAATCAAACAACGGTAAGGATGAACAAGCGTAAGGACTTTGTGAAGTGAATTTCACTGTGGACACACATCTGTTCACGATGGGGATGCAACAAGCGTAATCGGGAAACCAACCTCTTTCAGCGCAAATCGGTGGACTTCGTGAATCATGCGGTGACTCCTGATGAAACATTGTCCCACTGGTACACACCGGTGTAGTTTTCATCAGACCCTCTGCTGCAAAGAAGGCGTGAAAATGCATAAGGCGGGAAGGTTGAAAGGAGAAAAAATGATTTTTCTTCGCCAAACTACCACTGTTGAACAGCGCTCGGAATACTGCCTCATCAATCGTATTCTCCAAATTTGCTCTTGGGGCTCTTGTTCTTATTCTTCAGGGTCAATGTCAATGTAGGTTTCTTGAAACATTTCTGGACGATTGTTGTCGTGATCATTGTATGAATGTTTTGTTGTCCAGGAAACCGTAACGTCGCTTTGTAAATGTTGACATTTATGATAGGAGAAACTGCTAGTTTATATTTTGTCACAAAATAATGCACAATACTCATTAGCTGCAGTGCCATTAAAAAATGAAAAAACTCAATTTTATATGAAAAAAAAAATACCCATACAATCTAAAAAAAAAGATGACTGTTTCTTCATGCATTTGTTTCCCAGAATTACCATCAACACCACATGCTTTGCATTACTGTCGATAACCAGATATTCATCACATTCATCCACTTGCTTTCCGGCCTTCTTTTTTTTATGACAGACCACCCCAACAACAAAGTAAAACTACCTTTCACATCAATTACTGTTTGAACCAGTTTTCATCGTCTTCCCCATTGTTTCGAGGCGAAAAAAGACCGTGCGATGCAACCTCCGTCAATTATACGTTGCAATAATGTCAATTACCGAGATTTTCGCCATTCTTCTTCATGTTTTGTAATTTAATGGATGCGTTTGTTCAGATGTGCCGCGAACCTGAAAATTGACCCAGCACTTATCCTGAAGCATAAAGATCACTAAGATATTTTCTTGCATCAAGGTTGCTTCAAACGAAGAGAAGCGGGAACATTCACCAAAAGTTTGTCAGTTTTCTTTTTATGATTTCATGCTCAGTTCGTTCATCTGATGTGCCCCATCAGAAAGAAGAGGTTTGATGTCCACCATCATCTGCCGTAGTACCTTAGAGGATGCTCAATTTTGTGTTACTCATTCTTGGAAACTATTGGATTTTACTTGTTCACTGGGGTGTCTTACTGCCGAATATGGTTCGACATGTCTATTTCGTAGCTTGCACATTTGTTTTAACGCTCGAGATGAAAAGCGATAAAACAACATGTTGTTTTCCTTATTCACAACAGTGTAACAACGTGACGATGACTTTTGGAATTGTCGACCAGCTGTTTCGAGCCTTTTTCGGGATGAGATATTCCCCAAAGACTTGCGTCAGATATATTTTTTCAGTTTGAAATGGAAACTTTGATTTTATTCAATTGGTGTGATCACATGGTGCGTTGAGTTTAACGACGTGTGCCAAGCTGACATATGACGATCATTTTAAGGACTCAATTATAAGCTTATATTTAAATTCTATGAACCGTCCTCTTGGGAGATGACTTTCGAGTTATCCAAGGCTTAAGTAGCTTTGGAAATATTTTTCATTTAAATGACATTGAGTGGGCGTCCGTCTGAGTGTTATATCCCGGGTCCGAACTTTTCATGGTTCAATCTGGAGAGATTGCTAACAATCCAAATTAAAAAGCATTTTTTATACATTTCGGAAGCCTGTTCCTCGAGGGGTTAGATCATCTAAACTGACAGATTTTGTTGAGAATTAAATTTTGATGAGAAGCATGTTTACCTAAATAGTAAAATTCAAGTCCAACATCCACATTTGTGCAACATTGTCTTTGCGCAAAATATAAACTGTGGCCAATGATAAAAACCTGGCATGGTGCTCGTGAGCTTTTCTGCTGGCTTTTCGATAAGCAAGAGCCGCCGGCTTGATTTTTGACAGTTATCGTACGCTTTCGGAATTCTGTGCATAACATGATGAACGTTTATTATGAAATCAATCAACTTATCTTATCACATGCTTGGATGAATTTTTATAGGCACTGGTGTGAATAATCAAGAATAACAATTTGTGACATTCTTCCACAACAAGCTTATTTGTAGCCTGTATATTTTGACAACTCAACTATTCGTCATTGAGGTGAACTCTTTTGCTCTAGGTTCCTTAAGTTTTTAAGTTTGTACAAGATCCACAAATGAGTGTGACGACTGAGCTGCTTCGTCTTCAACAATTTACAAAGCTTAGTACACTCACCTCAGCTCAACGAAACTAATTGTCCCAGTGGGCTGAATGGGTAAGGCTAGATAGTCGTAGCTCAGAACTTAAATATTAGTTGATTCCCGAAAGTGATTGTTATATAAACCACTTTGTGCTCCAGGAATTAGTCTTATAATTTTAGATCAAGATCATGGTTAGAAAGTCAGATGCAGAGTCCTTCCTATTTGGCATAATGATGTATAATTTCCTCGCAAAATTTGTCCCTGTTTTGTGCGCCTTCTCAGAGTTATTGCCCTTGTCAAAGGAATGAACTGATTGCAGTACACGTCATGTACTTTGGATATTAAGAAGGTTGAGTATTTCAAAACTCTTGTTTTCTTTCTTCAGCTTTGATGTTAAATTCTGCTTCAATTTTTTGGATGGCTTTTTTTATTGACTTCAATTCAACATTGTAAGACGCATCTTCAATGTACAAAAAGTCTGCTACGGTATACTATTTGCAGTGAGGAATCTTTTCTATGATAGTATTTACCTCGTTTAGTGCTGCGCCGATGATCTCATTATGAATGGAATGAATGCCACTTTTGTCTATCATCAAATATCGAGGACTAAATAGGTGGTGATTTTTTTCGGTGACTGCTTTCGTTTCTCTGTAAGTAGTTGTGCTTTTTATATAAATTAAACACCGAGAATTAAATTTCAATAAAACAATAAACAAGGGAAGCATTAATTGTATCTACTGCAAACAACATTCAATTAAAGAATCTTTGAACAAATGACAGAATTAATTGTATGGCCTCGAGCATCTAAAAATTTCGCATAGAAAGAACTTCTGCTTTGAAATAAAAAGATTTGCTTTCGAAAAAACCCATTACGGGTTAATTCGAACAAAAATCCATCAAGCCAGACATTCAATAGCAATCGATTAAGCTAACTGTTGTGCTTGTTGCCAATTGAACATGTCAAGGCACCCAAACATATGAATCTGATGACAAGAATATAAAACTCAACTGCTTTAGCCGTTGATCTGTCCATAAAGATTTCCAAATATACTGACAACCGATCAACGCAAGTCAACCAGTCAGCCGCCTATGCTGTGAACCATAGCTAAAGCTATTTATGTCAATTGGATGTAAATTTAGCACTATTTTTCTGGGCTATAATAAATTATAATTATGAAATCTATTGATCGCAATTGCGATTGATCGAAATCGTAAATTTCTCACAGCAGCTGCCGGCAAGCACATAGAACGTCTGAGACGACAAATAGGAATGTTCGTTTTGAAAGGTAATTCTGATCATCAGAAGGTAGACAGATGCAGCAAATAGAGATTGTAAGCGTGACCAGTTAAGGTTTGACCAGAGAATGCGATGAGCCGTGAAATTTCACAGATAAAATGCATTCAAATCGAGCGGTCTGCAGTTCTTTTTTTATTTTGTTTTGTTTGTTATGGTTTTGTCCATGTTAGGCTTAAATGCTCAGTTAACTGATATTATCATTCGATGCAAGCTGTATTTGGTTTAAATGGCTGCAAGGCGCGCGCACGAGAGACGGACACAAATGGTTTTATTTGGTGGCTAATCGAACCAATGAATCTTTACACGGCGTTGAATGCGTGCTGTGAAAACTAATGATGCCGGTAGTGAGTGTGAGATTGGTCTGTGCTCCTGTGCTCTGTGGTCAATGGCCCTTGACGAAGAATAAGTATGGTCTAGTTTATTGATAGTGCATGCTTGCATGGTCACTGTTAAGGTTTTGATGGGGCTTGTTCTTGAAAGTGGATTCGCAATGGACTTGAAAGATATAGTACAAAAGAATATATTTGTTAATGTAAATAGACTTTCGGCATGATCGCACTTCTTTGTGCGATTAATCGACAGCTTTAAAAAAAACTACTCTCTTGCTTCCTTGAGTATCAAGGCCATTTTGCTTACGAAATTTTCACCATTATCAAAAGATTTAAAGCCTCTAAAGAGACGGAAATGCTGCATTCACAGATTGGAATAGTTTTCTCCTTCTGACTTTTTCGTATCCTTACATTCAATTCAATTGGATTATTTGAGGGAAAATTTTTGGCCTATATGCCAGAGACATTATTTAAAGCTTTCATAATAAATGGTGTCACCTATCTGAGTCCTTTTGTCTGCATCGGCAAATTGACTTATGAGTTTTTGATCTCGTAACTATTTAAAACAAAATATAACATTATATTATAGTAAACTCTTGGCAGTGGCTGTTATTATAAATAAATAGTCGACACAAGTTTTATAATAATAATAATAATAATAATAATAATAATAATAATAATAATAATAATAATAATAATAATAATAATAATAATAATAATAATAATAATAATAATAATATTAATAATAATAATAATAATAATAATAATGATAATAATAATAATAATAATAATAATAATAATAATAATAATAATAATAATCATAATAATAATAATAATAATAATAATAATAATAATAATAATAATAATTTATTAACTAAAAAAAACCCTGTTTCAGCCTCTTTGTGTCTCTCTTGATATTGAAATACAACACGCTTTAATTTTAATTTTTCACTTACTTTTTATAAGTTTTTAGTTATTTTTTATTAATATTTAATAAAAGTTTGTTTTGCAAATATTTTCTTTTTCGATTGTAGTATTTTTAAGATTTTAAATAACTTGTTTAGAAATTTCTATCCAATTTACATATATTGTATTAACGATCCCAAACTTGATGGGATAGCGCTGTTTTATTACAGGAGATGCCACATTCTGGCTCTATCATAAGACTGTATATATTCAAGGACCAGATATCTTTGCAAGACTATTAAAATTTTGTATAAAAAATGTTATGTCTGTGCTGTCAATCGTTCAGGAGTCACTGTAATCCTCCATTCTGTAGATGCAGCAATTTCGAAATGACTCTCTCACATTTGATACCCATATGTGTACAATATGCCATTTATTGCGGCGGCTATTTTACATATTTAAATGTTTAGTACCGCATATTGCATTGTCACTAAAAGTCGATTGGGAGAAAATGGTAGAAAATTTAGTCGCAGGTTTTGATTTCTGACAGACACCGGGAAAAGTGGAACTAAATAAAAGCTTCAAGTAAAACTCTTCTAAATGCTCCAAGTTCTTAGGGTGGTTCTCGAAGAACAAACACTACTTTATCTTGACAGAACATATATTACCTTATTAGTAAGTTTTTAAGGTTCCGTGTCTCAAAAACAGAAATTTATGAGATCACTTCGTTATCCGTTCTATTCTATTGGATACTTAAGAAAGTTTCAGGCGGATTATTCCTTTGACCTTTGATATGATGAAAAAAAAATGTTTTTTAAGGATTAGCATTTAAGTGTAAAATTTTCTGTGGTCTCTCGATTAAATACAATCTATTCCCCTGTACAATGCAGGCACGTGTATACTATATACATTTGTTTCTCATGGCTCATGGAATAAATTGTAATTAATTGGCGGAAAAAAATATTGATCGTGATCAGCACCTTTGCATCCCTTCCTACAGCAAATGTAATCCAGTGCAATCGTGAGGCACTTCAACAAACTAAGATGACATGCGAGGTGCTTGAGTGCTAGGTGCCGCAAAGGCCCCAAGTCTTTCTCATCATTGCATAATCTTGACCCCAAAGATCCTCAGTCACCAGCCATCAGTCCCTTCTCCAAGTTTATAGATATTTATTATTTTTGCGATTCGATTTCTATCTTATTTATATTCAACCGACTCCTCTCATCTAGTCACGATTATCTACTCGTGCTAAAATCAGATGAAAGAAAAATAATAATAACAATGAGAAGTAGGTACATACTGGCATGCAGTGCCAACGCCAACATGCATTCAACACAATATACACATCTGCTTCGAAATCCATATCCAAGTTTAAATCCAAATCCAAATTTGAATCTAACATCCCCTCGACAATAGGTTTACATCTATCGGAACGCATTTTAATCTGCCGGCTCGTTTCACATGTACTATCTGTCAATTAGTTTCAAGTTTCATGTATTAAAGAACGCATTCGGTTTGGTAATGGAGGCACTCGTGTCCATAAATGGAACCCAAGAAGTACTACTCGTCGCATGAACGTACCATCTCAAGTGATGACTGATGATGGCTAAAGGCTTTGGCATGGCTTTCATGGCTTTGTTTTGATTTATGGCTATGAGCTAAGTCAAATCGAAAACGAGATATAAAATTTCATCTTACATCCTCCAGATCCAGTCTCTGGGGCTATTTGCTTTGGCGATTGAAATCGGATCGAGGCTTATGAAATCGTTCGCCATGATCTGGACTCTGATTCACTCATCAAATAAATCACCACGAAATATACAACTCGTGTCTATTGTTTTGTTAACTTATCTGGATCTGGCTAATTTAGAGATGAAGTGTTTGTTGTTTGTTATTTGTCTTTTTTGCCACTTTAACCATCGAACAATTGAAAAAGATATTAAATCAAATTGGATATTTCATTTATGAGGGATTGCTTATTTTTATTGTGAAATTGTTCGAATCGAAGGTTGCTTCATCTTTCTTCTGTGTCAGGAAGTAGTTTCTGTTACTTTTCCTTTTTTCGAAGATGCGATATGAGTTCCCCTTATTTCTCTTCCATCTGTTTCATACACGAAAGATACGAAAGCATCCGGTGCGATATGTCATCTTCTGAATCATTGTAGTGTGGCGCTTATTCGTGGTTGTCCGATCTTTATCCTTTTTCTCGAATTTTATCACCCTACGTATTCGACTCGTTTCCTATCCATCATTAATTCTTTTAGCTTGGTTGCTCTGCTCATTATTCACCCCTAAGTTTTCAAGATTTACTTCAAAGTTTTTGTTCAATGCTTTCCCTAACGTGTGAAGATGGTTAGGTATCTGTTTCTTAAAATACATAGCCTCCTCTTCATCCAAATACATAGTTGCTACCATGTTGTTCTAGCATATTTCCTCCGCTGAGTAGATGTTATTACGATAAGTCTTTTGCCTTTGATCTTAAAATAATTGTTATGTGATCAGAGCGATATTCGTGGCTTTTCTAAACCTTATAGGCCATCGATGACACTTTATTTTTCCACCTATGCCTTCTCATACGCACTCCCAAGCAGCTTCACTTGAGGTCTTGATATTTTTAAATTTTGAACGCTCTTAATTACATACCTACAAATGACGCTCACTTTTGTTTATCGCCATCAAGTGCAGAAGTGAAACAAAATTCCTTTGCGCGATCGAAAAGCTTTTGTAACGTGGTTTAATTTCTCCGAAAACATTGCCTACTATTAGGCATACTGATCATTCTTCCGTGATCACTCTTTCAAGATGAGAAATAAAATCCGTCGTTCAAAGTTAATTGTTTATTATAACTTAACAAAATATACATACATAATGATGTTTTCATAGACTATGGCAGATTTTATAAAAACCCTTAAACATTTAATTACCAAAAGGATCTGTCATTAATTTATACTTATCCTAGTTCGGAAGTTCTTTTATCTGGCAATGTTCGGAAATCCTTTCGCACTCCATGTACACGCATTTGATAGAGCAGAAAATCATAAACATACATGATCTTTGGCTCGACATAGTGAAAGGATATCGTGTATCCTGAACAACAGGACGGACCCTGCAAAAGAAAAATACGAGTACATATAGAACGTATCCTGTTTTTATTTGTGTTGCTACTCACAGTTTTAATGGGCTCCAGACTTCTGTTGTAAAGCCAATCGGGTAGCATGACATCTGCATCGGGTTGAATATAGTCTCCCAGTCTTAAGGGATGAAATCTTTGTGTGCCGTCAGTAAGATCCATTGATTCACCGAGCTTAACGCCAATATTTGTAAGACACGCACCCATTTGCACATCTTCGGAATCTGGCTTCTCGCCCATACATAGGGATTCGTTTTTGTACGCAATGGTAATGAATCGGCGGAGAGCTTCCTTGCTTAGGACGTATCCGCCTCCCCCGGATGTGTAAATCTGAAAAGGAGGAAAAAGAGAGTTTTGTATCTTAAAATCATTAAGATTAATTGATCTCTCCTTGCCCGTTGGGGTCTTGTAGAAAGAAATGCAAGGGATCTTGCGGTTACTTGTGCTCACTCATTTTCTATGTGCTCACCATTCAGCTTCAGATTAAGTTACAGAGAATAGAATTAGGTAGAATATCGAAAAGTCTTATGACAAATTGATAGAGTTTGTTTCCTTTAATTTAATTTAAACGTTTTTTTTTTCATTTAAATATTTTATCCGAATTTTAAATTCAAATCAAACACAAGCGCAAATCAGCACCACCTTCTGATCATATTGGGCGACATCTGTGTACTGAACACAATTTCATGCAAGAGTAATCAAAAACGATTGTGAGCTATACTAAATGAAATTTTAGTTGTCAGTGCGCGCTTCATTTGTGCGTTCAATTATTTGTTTTTGAGTGATAAATATTTTTTTAAAAAAGTTTTGCATACGTTTCAATTGTAAAATTAGTGCCCAAATGTGTGTAAAGTGACAAGGAACAAAGTGAAACTAACCAGAAGTCTGCGAAAAATGAATTTCAGAGCTTTTTCAACAAATATTGAGCAGGTAGGTGCTTTTATGAGCTCATTTTGTACTGCAAATGTCATCCATCATGGATGTTTCTGGAGTTTTTGGCAAAATATATTTTTAACTGTCAAACGTGATATTCTCACGAAATTTAGATGTGTAATCGATTGTTTTCTTATTATAACAAGCGAAGGAAGGCTTGAAACATTTGAGTCACAGGACCTCTTTTATTTTTATGTTACTTGCAAAACGTTCGTCGTTACGAATTCACTTCTCAATTCTGTATACTGTAAGCACATGTCTTTTCAAATTGATAAGAATTAACTGCAATTTCAATTTAAATCCGTTCGTCATTTGGTGGTCTTATAAACTAATTAATTTTGGCGCAATGTAAATCTAAAGCCAACCCTCGCAAGCTTCTTCCGGGAAGCGGTTGTTGGAATTTCGAAAACACGAAAAATCGAAAAATTTATAAAAAACGACTAATGTTTTCTGTCGTCTTCTAATGGAGCTTCTTCAATGTCCGAAACTTTCTGTAAAGTCTCATCATCTTAGGCAGACGTTGAGGCTTTGCTTGGGTTTGTTTACCTGTTTCATTATGGTCCTTAAGGCCAGATCCAGAGACATTTAAAAGCATTTTTAATTAAGGACAAAATTGAAATCATGAACTTTCTAGAGCAACCATTTGTATCACATTCCAGCTTTTGGCCGTTTGCCTCTCTAATGGTGCACTTCTGCCGGAATTCTTTAAAACTGTAATCTTCTAGAAAGAGAGATTGTAATATTGTTTTTCCAAAACGTCTTTTCGCCTCTATAACACCCTGATCCATTGGCTGCACCAGAGAGGTGAATTGCGGTGGAAGGTAGGTTGTGTACGGTTGCCCGTCTGAAGTTTGTAATAAGCCGTCATCATATATAATGACGGGTTGCCCAGCATCGACATAGCTTTTTGCGCGAGGTTCTTTGGTTCCAAATGTGATCTTCCCGAAGGCACAAATTCACCAAAAAAATCAGCTGTAGCCCGATTGTAATAACAAACAGAAAAATGTGGGTACTATTAAATGATATGGGATTTTTCGATTTTTAAATGCAAACAAGCTTTAACTTATAAGTTCCGCTGGCCTTGCAACATTTGCGTACCCATAGTGTTTGCTAAAAATGGAAATTTCCCGAATTTTGCAAAATACTCGGCCAGATAAACGAGTAACAGTCAGAATGCAGTCTTATACGAATAAGCGAGAAACGCCGATTATTGGAACACAAATAAATGAGATTCTGCTGTATTGCTTTGCAGGATCTGAATTTTCGGCCGTACTTAATTTAATAAGTTAGTTATTGTTAGTTTGTTTAAATATTTTTTTATGTCGTTTTCCTTTCTGCGGAAAAAAATGCTTAAAGCTAGCTGGGTGTGGGTGTTTCAAGCTAAGCCTTAAAACTTACGACCCATTTTTTTTTAGATTCGCTCTATTAAATTTCTGCTGAGCTATGTACGACATCACATGGATCGCCTTTTGGACTATGTGGAAAAAATCGGCATCACAAATCTTTCCTGTAAGAAACCTAAACGCTCAAAATAGATGAAAGCCTTCGAGGAAAATTTTGTACGGAGAGTCTGGGGCTTAACATAAATGAAGACAAGAGTTAAAGACATCGTCTCTCGAAAGCGCGAACCTTTTCTATTACCTAAGCGTGTTCCCATGGGGCATCCATAGGCAAGCGCAGGCTGAATGAGGAGCATGTTCAAGATCAACTTTGCCATGACATCGAGTTGGATATGCCATGAAATGGTCTATTTTTCACTTCAATGTATAATGCGATTTTTCAGAAAGCCGCAAAGGAAACACTGTCGCCGTCAGATCTGGCCGTAGCAAATAAAACAGGAAATTAGTGTGATTTAAAATTCCTATCAATGCCGACCTTTGTTAGTGGTCAATCCATCTGGCTGGAACCAACAATGTTCTTGACCCTTTTGAGCAACTTTTTGTAAAAAAAAAGAACGTTGAACCTCTGTCTGTAATTGCCGTTGGCGTCTTCAAAGGATCAATAACTTTTTCACGGAAACGGCGAACCAAATAGTCATTTTGAGGGGATGCAATGGCTCTTTTTGCAGTTCGTATGAATTCTTCGTGCCCAAAAAAGATTTTTGTAATTAACTTGTTATAAACACTTAAGGAAAATGGGATTCACAGAGCGTGGGAGTAAGTTAACACCAGTATATCTAAGAAGGGACCATCCTCTGGTATTTTACAGAAAATCGAAAAAAAACTTCTGAAAAATTGTGCGACGTCTCTGTTGTATCAAAGTCGCCTGTCCACAAGATTCCAGTGAATATGGAAGATCAGCGTCCGGTTTTTTGGAATAAAAAATTTGTTTTTAAACTTGAAAAGATACATTCATAGTAGAAAAACGGCGACGTCGGCCATAGATCGGTACCAAAATGATATGATCAACTCCTTACAATTCTATATGATTTAAAGAACATTTTTTTTTTAAATTGAATTCACGTGTATGGTTATAAAAATCCTTCGATATCCATTAACAGACCTCATGATTTATTGTTTCCTTATCTACCTACGATCAGTCACTTTTTGACCCAACAAAATCTTTCTCACCGCAACAATCAAAATAGATAAAAAAAAAACCCCGTCCTTGCAGACCGTTTTTTCTAAACGTTTGCAGAAACCATTCGGCAAATCGTAAATGATAAACGAAATGCTAAACTGATCGATGATCAAGTTCACTTTCAGATACAAAAAAAAACTGAATCTAATTGAAACTGAAACTTGTTGAGTATCTGCCTCGCAGCAGATGTCTCGTTTTATCGTAAAATTTTCTGGTTTCATGAGAGAATCAACCCTCCCGTGGTATTCTTACATTTCACATTTAATAATTATATATGTACATAAATACATTTCTATACAGACGTCCATTTATTTAACGATTAAGAACGAGATTTCTCTCGATAGCCATTCAATATTTGGAACCAAATGCGCCAAAAATAAACAAACAACCAACAACAGAAGACTAATTTAACAAGTTTAATACAAATTCATTGTCTTTCGGTTAATGTCACATGAATAATGTTAAAAAAATAATTTAGCGATTAAATTTCCATAAAACACCGAATTTACGAAATCAAAAATAGTACGTGTCGTTTTTGTTACCACAAGACAATATTTTATTTCCTAATTCGACGATAAGCAGACACAAGTGACAATCCGTGACAAAGGAACACTAAATGTCAACAAGTCATTACCAAATGTAGGTACACACGTATGCAAGTATTTATTTGAAGAAGATTTCGTAAGCTTCTTTTTCTTCATCTTTCTCCATTTGTTGCGAAGGTCGGTTTCTTCTAGTAGCATTAAGCTAAAGCTCATACTTGCCGTATCGTTGACATTTTGAAAATGGCAACCCAAAGTACATATTTGTTTAATTTAACAAAAAAAAAAGAAACAATTTACAATGCATTAGTAAAGCTATTGCATTGCAGAATTAATTGTCTTTTCAATTTGCAATGTTGATGGACACATTCGCCTATTCCAATGGATACTCGTTATCGTGCTTCATCTTTACACCGACGCGTCTATTATTGTAATTGTTTTTGGTGCCTTATGGATGCGAAATTAATTAACAAAGATTCGGTTATAAATGACCATTTTGGAAGGCGTGTATATTAACGAATAAGGTTGTCCATGTAATATGTGTCCAGATACACGTAAATATGATAATTATAATTTGGTGGAATTATGCATACGCATCTGAGTATGATTATGGAAATTAATCACTCATAGAGCAGAAGTTACGGCGTCAAATCAAGGTCATTGGCAAACCACACCTATCCACACAAAAAAAAAAACAAAATACCTTTTTTAGAGGTCCCCTTTGGAGTGATGTATGATATTTTCCATGGACTCTCTTGAAGGCAAGTTATGTAATATTGTAGGTTGCCCATTCAATGATGATTTAGATGTCTTCTGTCATCTCTTTAAATGCCACAAGATCGATAAACATAATCGGAATAAAATCAAAAGAAGTTTTTAATGATTCTAAGTCCATCTGCTTGCAAATGCAAAATAAACATAAGAACTTTATGGAACTGCACAGCTTTAGTCATTTGTCAGTTTAATGGGAAGTGGGTGTGATGCTTCGAACAGGTGGACAATGACCCATAACTGATGCAGATACTTGTTTGCAAAAATACTATTTCCAGAGCAATCAAATTTTTATTTTATTGAAGAACTGGACCAATAAGATAAATAAAAGCAAATGTGCTGCATCATTTCGCTGATGCTCCATTTTTATTACCATTCTGTGAACTTTATGTATCGGAGTTGTTTTCTTTACTTGATTGACATATCTTTTCCGTATTTCCTTATACTCGTTATCCTCGACAATAATCACGAAATACAATATTGTTTTATTCGCCATCTTTTCAAATTTAATTCTCATGTCAGTCATACTGTCATTTGTTGTTGTAAGAGCCATAAAGCAAGGGATTCTCCTAGAATTGCATTTGCGTGTCCTAATCCATTAGTCAATTCTTTTTTAAGAAAAGACTTCGATTTTATTATTTAACTTAAACGACCGTTTCCCATTAAATTTTAAGTAAATTTTTTACGATTTTTTTAAGTCAAAAAAATGCAATATCTTTTGACTGCTTAAATTCCTTGAAGTCTTTTTAAAGTCCTCAAATCAAACTTCTGTCAGCGATTCAGTCAGAGGGCTCACGAAAATCAAGTTAACACTCTCATGTTCAATAAGTCTCGAAAAGATATCTCTACCAAAGATACGGGGTTCTGTCTGAGTACTGTGAAAATAAGTATTTTCTGCTTAATAGAGTGAATGAAAAAGGGTAAACAAAACTATTGAAATTTTAAAACATAATCAAAAAAATTCAAAATATTCAAAGACTAAGATTGAAATTAACGCTAGTCTAAAGTCTTTTAACTTAATAATTAATTACTTCAAGGAAACTAGAATCATTTTTATTTCTTTAGATAGTAAGCTTACTTCAAAATTCATAGTGAAAGAATTCTGAAAGTATTTCAACGTATTGAATGAAGTACTCAAAAAATTGAATTCTTTTACAACTCCGGTACTTGCAAAACCTCATTTGAAATGAGTTTCGTTTTTATGTGCCCGTGAAAAATAAGTATTGGCTGCTTGAACGAGTGATTGTGAAAGGATAAACAAATAGATGAAGTGGTAGTTTATTGTTTCTAAAAAAATGCTTAATACGATAAGAATATACAACATCAGGATGTGACTTTTAAGTACGGGGAGAGCCATTCGTTTTACATAGATTTTTGTTTTATCGTCATAACCACATACCCTTTTTTCACCTCCGGTTATAATTTTGGCAATGAAGTCGGAAACTACATCAAACGACCATGCAAATTGACATGAATTTCCTTCTGCTCAAAAATCTGGGAATAAACTGACTCATTTGTAAATAATTGGCGAAAAGGCTTTGCATGGACACGTATGGGATGTTTTCTTCCTCGCAAGCTCCGGAACCGGAAATTGTCTCCTTCAACGAACTATTTTTGCCACTTTTTGCAAAATAATAATAATTTTGCGTCTGGTTTTTGAGGTCGACAGATGTTTCCATTAGTCGAATCATTCCCTGCTCATATTACTTGCACACAGTCTTCAGATTCACCAACATATTATTTTGATCTTTAGCAGCATTTTTAACTTTAAACAAAACTTAAAGTTTACGAATGCCGAAGATATTACCTTTCTCTTCTAGCTCCGGAAACTGATAGGCATTCAAGTTTGGTACAGATTTTCTCAGTGCAGCAGATTATCGGACATACTTCTTCAAAAAGACATAGCATCAGCAGCTTAAAAAAAAATCAATGGCGCGATAGCGATAGCCAGGGCCTGGTTTCATCATTTGTTTTATGCGTGTTATAGTTTTCGTAAATGGCGGGGATTGGTAAAACGGTTTATTGACAACTCCGAATGGCTTCAGGAGCTTTATCTTCACAGTTGTACTCATCGCAGAATTATCAGTTGATCGCAAAAGGTTAGGCCTTGAAAAAATGCCAGAAGTTCTTACCTGGATTTAAATCCGAGTTCTCACGCTCAGCAAATGACGCACTTGCCACTGAGCTACAGGCAGAATTCAGCGTATTCTTTTTGATACTCGGCAAATTTTCAACTAATAATTTAAGCTCGTTTAATGAATTTGTTTCAAAATCGGTCAAAGATTTGAATAGAATGCATCTTGCACTTTTGAAAAATCAGAAAAAAACTTCAAAATTATTTTTTTTATACAGATTCCAATTCCCGACCAAAAAGAAAGCGACTGACAACTAAAAACTGCCCTTTTTTGCTGTTTAATTATATAAAAAGATATATAATTAAATATTAAACGCTATAATTAACTCCTACACTTGATAAGACTGGTTTGCTACCAACAAACTTCCCCCGTTTTTTGGGCGAGGAATTCAACTTTATTAGCACCTCAGATGCAAGCATCTTAAATATCACTATATTTTGTTGTTGTTTGTTTTTATGTCGACTTTGTCGTCCATAATATTCGGGAAATATGCATGTCAACTCATCAACATGTTTAATTTGAGTTCAACGACGTCTCAATGCAAAGACAAATGACCAACGCACCATTGCGTCAATTTTCCAATAAATCAAAACAACTTGACATCTGCTAAACGCGGACCTATTTGCACATCAAACGCTTTGTTAAATATTCAAAAAAGACTAAAAGACGACACCAACATAGAGACACCCGCGGCGATTAAATAACTGCGCCATTAATAGGATGCCAAGCTACAAAGTTACCCAACCTTTAAAAAAGTCATGATTCAAATTTTACTCACAAATTCTTCGTAGCCGAACTTGTGTCCAAAGTATATGGGCATTTCCGTATTGTGTTCATACAGCAGGTACCTCAAGTTCTCCATCACAATGTATCTTAAAATATTCCACAGAAAATTCCAAATCAGCTCTTCACTCGACTGGCATTGTCACACTTACGTATCATCATCGGCCTTTAGAAACCAATCACCCTCATCGAATAAGTTCTCATAGACATAGTTGAATGCCTGGCGCGTCTTTGTCCACAAATTATCGTGACTATCCTCCACACCAATATTGACTGCACCCAAGTCCTTGTCGTCTTCGTTGCTGATGAAAACTAACCGATTGCATCGCTTTCCCCAAGTCGCGTTCAAATGAATCGCCCTGTCACGATTGTCGGCATAGGTCAGCACCATACAGACAACCCGAACTTCGTCATATAGATTTGGTTCCAATTTCGCAATACCACTTAGTGATGATCCGACTGATGAACCCTCGCCCGTGGTTACCACAAGGGTGGTTGTTGGTCTCTCGCTTAGGACCTCATTCACCGAATTGCCGTACGTGATAAGAGTGACAAAGGCCATCGCGAAGCCAAATAGGAAACCAAGTAAAGCCGCCAGACGAACCCTCATCTTCGTGGCTGTCTTGACACAAGGAAACAAACAGAAATTTTTTTCTCGATTAGTGTTTTTTTTTTTGGGTTTTGTCAATTAAAATTGAGCTAATCACCGTCGCCGCGATGCCGACTCATTGTCAGTAGCACGTCCGAGCTCATCACCGATTTTTGTTAGACTAATCGTTTAACTTGTTTTTCTGCGTGCGGTGGTTGCGGTTCATCATTGGAAAGATTGCTTATTGATTTGGTGGTATCTTGCGACGAACTGAATGCCGCCTCGGGTGCCGGCAACCGGTTACCAGAGGTATTTGAATAACACACAACGTTCGTCAATCGTGATGGTGAAGATGACGATACTATTGAACTCGATCCGGTGGCGTTATTAACAGTTTCAATGCACTTGGCGAAAAGAAACGGAAGTGATGCAGATGCTTCAGTTTGGTGACTCATTCATCCAAACATCAGACATAAAAAAGAAATGTTGTTGCTGATGACACTTAATTTTATTGCTTAAACTTTTCATGTGGACATTAAGAAGCAGCTAACTTGTCAACGTTATGTTTTGACCAACTTGTCTTTTCTGAGGCATTACTTTCGGGCAAAGACTCGGACAACCACCTCGACTCTGCTCTTAAAATTTTTCCAAGCTTGTGAAGATGTCATTTGGAAAAAGTGCTAAAAGGAACAACGCTTAAACTAGGTCGTAGGTCCTAGACCATCCTTGAGGTTTTTTTTTATTGGTATTACTCAAACTAAGCTTCGTAGAATCCGCAATCGCTTGATTCTTGAATTTTGAGTTTTTTAGAGCGTTCTTCTCAAGTCTCTCTGTGTGGCCGAGATAGACAAATCTACATACAGACACGAGTTCTGCTCCAAAACTTTGTGCAGCTCGTTGAGAACACTGCTATGACATCTCCGAAATTCACCCAGCTTGAGGTAAAGGCGAAAAGTCGGACTTTGATAATCTTTTTACCGCGGGACCCCATTAAAACGTGACTCCAGGAATAGTATTTTGTTGAGCATTTTGTTTTTTGTTCCTTGAAGTTAAAAACAAGTTTTCACGAACCGAAGTAGTTGCAAGTATGCGGGATAAAAATCCCTTGTATCTGTTGTGCCCCTTGTTCCTTCTTTTTGATGTTTTTATATTGTGGATGGCACATTAAATCTTTTTAAACGCACTTAACTAATTTATCGATTTTTTAGTCTTCCATACGTCAATTTCTCAGTTAATCGCGTGTAGAGCTGTAAAAGTAAAAAGTAAACCAACTCGTACTACTGCTTCTGTTGCACCACAGCTACCTCATTGTGTTCGGGCAGTAAAGTCGATCGTGCAAATGCTCAGTAGCAGGCGATCGCTTGCTGCGAATAGTTGCTTTGAGCTGCCGTAAAAAACGAATTAAAATAATTTAATTCAACAAGTCACCTGCGATTTTCATCGACCTGTGTAAATGAGGTGGCGATTCGAGATTTACAAGCGGTTCGACTTGTGACTAGCCCAACGACTTTGGTCACCCGTGATAACCCCCAAAAGCTTGCTTTTTCAGCTCTATTTTTCGTTTTCGTGGAAGTCACCTGGAAAAATGTCTTTTGTTATGTTTACTGAGTGTTGCTACTAAACATAGTATGGTAGGTAAATTCGTCCTTATTGCTCTGCAACTCTTTGTTGTATCGACTTCTTCAATTTCATTCTTCTTTTTATCTGATTGTAGTTTCGCTTATGCTTCAGTTTCTAAGATGATAGGATTTCGATGATTGCTCATTTTGTAGTTAAACGAACATTATGCTTAAGAGCTTCTCGAACATTAATCTTTGATACTTTACTAAAAATCAAACGCAAAGCTATTCACCATAAATCAAATGGAACATAACCCAAGAATATTCAATTCTTATTCTCTGAATAAAAAGCCCGTCAAACAGAGCCGAACGAGGTTGAATGTAATTTTGATTTCCCTTTTACCTACAAGCGCAAAACATTTTATATTCCTAAATAGTTAACAGACATAAATATTGCCGCCCCTTTTATCTTCATTTCAAAGAACCTGTTAATCCCTATGTGACAGAAAAAAGCTACCCAACTGGCTGTTGATAAAAAGAAACACACTCAAACCTCAGATTTGTGGCTTTTGATGTAGATAACGCAAATCCATCTGAATATCCCATGAATCAGCAACCTTGAACTTTACTTCTTTGTTTCGTTTTATTTTTTGTAAAATGTATGCAAATGAAAGTTGCTGTAGAGCAATGTTTGGCCTCATGAGTATGACGAAAGCTTTCCATCATTGGCAATTGACACCTTGGATCCAGCGGAGAACCATTGACCATTTTATCGTAATAAAATTATCGTCTATTATATAAGAAACATTTTTACTGCTACATGCGGTCGATGGCATGAACCGGTTGGGTCGCATTCGACTCATTCAGTTGACAAAAATAAAGTCCAAAAAAGTATCTTCTTTTGTTTTGTATTTTGTTTAAAAACATTTTACTAAATGCATCTACTTATGTACTAAGTGTGGTCTATCTAACACCACTCAACAATTTTTCTAAATGTCCTCACTTTAGTGGTATGAACCCTTTGCGTGCGCATCATAGCCCAATGGTTCCCGATGGACAACAGCGTTGAAACCACTGTGATCATCGGCGGAATAGATCACCGTCCTCTTGAAGCCATCAGAATCGATCAGGCTGTACTGTCCACGAACTGCGTCGCCATCACGAGCCTCCGACTGACTCTTGATGTCTCCGGTGTGCTCGTCATGTACGCCATAAGTGAAGTCGTACTTTGGTGGTGAGTAGTAATCCCCGGAATGGACTCCGGATGCACCATAATCTCCAGCGGCGACAACACCGACAATGCATAGGGCGATCACAAACTGCTCAGAAAAAAAAAATAGAGTGGATGAAATTGGATAAGTCCTGTGAGTAGCTCTAAGGACAGCTTTTTTTTTTGCTTCTTACCTTGAGGGACATTTTCAAAAGGTTTAAGGAGAGAGAGTGATTTTGTTTGTTAAAACGTAAGTAGCTGTCTTGATACCTAGACGATGACTATGCCTACTCTGTGCACAGTTGTGATTATTTATAATGAAAGATCAAGTGCGGTGTAACCGTGTCGTGTCTTCGTTCCCCCATTAACTTGAGGCTTACCGTCTATGAGCGAGTATGGTGTAAGCCTCCGAAATGACTTTCAATTTCATTTCATTTTAATCGTCAACCAGCAAGGGTATATGTATCTACATTCATACGCGTCTACATCTATTTGAATAGAAGTAGATCTTTTCATTCAGTTTAAGTGCGTGAAGAGTATTTTGGTGTTTGTATCTTTTATTTTTCAATGAAATTTCGCCGCAAATGAAGCTCAATTGTGTGCTATGCGCAAGTGCAGATTTATGATGTTGGTTGTGCTTTTTTTTATCTCTGTAATTGATGCTCATTAGTGGACCGAAGAATGCGAACAGGTAAAAGAAAAAAAATAAATAAATTCAATCTTTCGGTTTCAGGGCGGTTGCATCATTGTTAAGAAATACGTGCGGATACCGAAAAGCCCCAAAAAGGAACCAAAAAAAAAAACGAATGATGCTTGAGGTTGAAATTACATTTGTCATGGTAAAGCCGTTTATTGTTATTATTTTTAACAGCCGATTGCGAAAAGTGGAACAAACATGATGCATTAAAATTGGGTAATGTTTGTTATTGCAGCACAGATAAAAAAAAACTTAAAAAAAAGTTCAGCTCTATCATATATGTTTTTTTCGCACCTTAACACGGCTAGTTTTGCGGTGAATAAGAGTCTGCAGACATGGCTTAGATTTTACCTGAAAATATGCAGCAAAAAAAAATTAAGATTCGAATGCCACAGTAGCGGCCATCAAAATGCGTTAATTACTTGTTTGGCTTATTCTATTCTTCTTCGAAGTTTTCTACTCTCTAGTTTATATTCAGCGAAAAAAAATTGGGTATCAAGCATACTTCTCCAAATATCATATGAGGCTCAGAGCTCTTAACAATAAATAATTATTAAAAATAAAATACTTTTAATCAAACTGTCCGCGGAAGTTCCCTGATATTGCTCATTGTTCTTGTTTCTAAATTTTGATTTAAGAAATTGTATTTAATAACATCATCCCATTGAAAACTCATTTTTAAGGTAGTCTCTTTCCATCCATCCTCTTTCCCTCTATTTTAGACTCACTTTTTGAGAATTCATTTATTTTGCGACAATAGTACCTTCAACAAAGAGTTGGCTCAAATATCGCCGATAATGCGAGTGATATCATCATTTTGTTAATCATGATTTAGCAAACATTCTGATAATAATTTGTCTGTGATTTGCCGACCGACCCCCAAATTTACCTGCCACGTGTGTTTAAAAAATGCAAGATTCTGCAAGAAAAGAAAGGAAAGGAACTCTTTGTGACCACCGATATACAAAGGATATGGATATCATGGCTTCAGTGTAAGTTTCACCTGGATTGAAGTAATGGCAAAGGATTTATCTAACACCGTTCAATTTAAACTCATGCTCATGTATAAAGCTGCATGCAACTGAATGCCTTAAAAATAATGACGAAAAGAAATTATATTTAACCTAATCGTAACTTCGACGGTAAATTTCAAATCAAAATTTCTGGAAGAAAGGGGAAGGATGAAGGTGAAGAACTTGTCCTTTACACAAATAGGTCTAAGTTCGTAATGGCTCCGTAAAGACACCATTTGGGTCTTTCACGGCGAAGTCTTAGCCATTACCATCGACCTATCAACTCAAGTGACTAATAAAGCTCTTTTGAACGATGTGGATAACCCGAGCTCGTCTAGATGTGCACCTAAAGACTCAATATCACGTTAGAAGTTAACCCGGTACCTAAAAAATCGGTGCGAGTATGAGTAGTTACCCATACCTGAACATAAAAAAGCTGACAAACTTGCAAAGCGAACAGCTCCGTCCATTTTCAAAGTACCTATTAGCAATTTCCTACAGAACAGCAAGGACCACAAGACAACCTCAATTCTAAAAACACATCCACAAACGACACCGCAGTGAATAATCGACCAACAAATATTTCTTGATTGACATGAACGAAAGCTACAATAATTTAGGTCATAACTGCGAGGGTTTCGAATGCATGAAAAGGCATAATCGTGAAATCCACAACCTGTTAGTCTAAATAAAGTCTGGAACCAAAAGTGCGTCGACTGATTCGGAAGAATGAAAATAATGGATGAGGACGATGCAGATCGCTCCAAGATCGATGGCCTGATAAGTTATGATGTTAGTACTTAAGACAGCTGATCTTGAACTCTCGGTTCTAAATCTAAGAAGTTACTTCTGTGATTTTTTTTCTGGCCTCATCTCTAACAAGTGATTGGAAATACTCAAAATTGTATAACTGCCACTATAAAGCTTCTGCGGCTGTTCGTAGTTGGCAAGTAGCTGTAGGTCCAACCTGAAATTTTTTCGGAACATATAAGCCATAAACACAAAAATACCTCTTAGAAGCTTGACTGTTTGATTCTAACCACTCTTCTACGCGTTTAGCTGACTTAATTTTCTATGTCGACGTGAAAAGTTGGAAGACCGAGTAAAACAACAATGGCTGCAATGAGAATTCATCTCATCACAACAGTGATGTTCAACCATGCCAAGGGTTGATTTCTGAGTATACGGATTCTCGGCGACCAGACCCCTTGACATACGGAAGATGCGGCCTGACAATGTAGACCAAAGGATACTTTAGTTACTTTAAATCACAATAAGACAATAAGAGAGATTTTTTCTCGTGATTCTCTTTTGGGTTTTGGTAAAGAGAAAACACGTGCGGAACGGATAAAAGTGTCTTGGAAAAGGAGCTGGAAATTCGTCTGCTCTTGATAAATTGCCATGACTTCTTAATTTTGGCTCACTTAAGAGTGAGCCCCTACTAAGATGCCCGGCACTTCGAAACTTTTCAGTACAACTGATACTTTCTTCAATTTATTAAATATTCTCTGTCTTATTACATACGCTTTAAGAATGAGTCAAGTAAGTTGTGAGGACAGAGGCATTTTTTTCTCGTTAACAACAACCAGTTTTTAATTACTTGATTTGCTGACAACTTCGATGACACTATGTTTATTTAAATCAGCAACAGTTTCAGCTCAAAACCTTCGCTAATGAAGACCTTTTTTTCTAGACAATTTTAGAGTTACAAGGTCATTGATGGAAACAGTTCCATATCATATATTTAGCGGGAAAACCATCAGAAGTGTAGGACATCTTCCGGTGGTTGCACCTAAATAAACAACGATATCGATTTTACTGAAACATTTCCAATGACTGAAATGCATTTTCAAATCTAGTGCCGCCGTAAAGGAAATACTCATCCGTATAAGTGCCGCAAATGGGTCACTTCCCTTCACATCCCGCGCATGCTAGCTATTCACGTTTAGAATACTTGATTCGAGCGAAAATAAAAAACAAACACTAGCGACAAGCCAATTTGCTTTCGTACATTTTTATACAAGCAAATATATTCGTACCCGATTTAAACTTTCGCTTATCAACTACGAAAAATTCAACTTTGTGATCCCCCAAAAATCCTATCACTCTCTCTTTCACACGGAATTCGAGTTAGATTAATAAGAGTATCTCAACAATTTACAAAACGTAAATTGAATCAATAACAAGAACAAACAAGTGATAAACAAATAAAATTCCCGAAAATTAAAAGCTTCTCATCACAAGTCAAGAGCGTACGAGCTAACAGCGATACCAATAATCCGGCACCAGCAACAGGCACAAGCCCAGCCAGTACCATAGACATGGAGCACCAACGGCGCGACGCCGCGCCAGCATTGATCATGAAGAAGATACAATATGTATCTCAGTGTCTCTTCAAGTCTTCAGCGGGCATGTTAAGCTTAAGAGTGTTAATTTCAGTTCGCCGTTAAAGTTATACATATGTATATATAAATATTTCTATTTTGTTTCTTACCTGTTTTTGCTGTACCTGGTATCTTTTGTTCATATTTCGACGGTTTTTTGTGAGAAATACGTTTTTTCGGTTCCAATTGCGACCGTACGATCGCTGCAATCGATCGATCATGTCACGTTAAGCCACAGTGATCTTTAGTGTCTTGCAACCTTTGATTGAAAATCAATTACGCCGTCGAATTGATCATCAAGTGTGTTAACAAACATTTGTATTTTGAATGTCGGTTTAAAAATCCATTTGAAATACAGATGAGGACTCAGAGCTTTCCATCAAGACGAGATCCAGATACTCTTAGCTCTTAGGACCGTGTGTCGCATCGGCGGTTATTCGTTTCATTCTCTTTCAGAAAGTGGTAAGCTGAGCGCGTTATATATTTGGTTATTTACTTTTTTGTTTACACTATACTTACGCTGGATTTGTTTATTTTTCATGTGGTTCTTCTCAATGTCATTTGTGAATCAGTGCGCTCGCGTTATGAAAACGATAATAGTGCTTTTGTTTGGTCTGATTCTGGGCTTCTGTCTATCACAGCTGTTGCATTTGATATCGTGGTCGCCCCACTATGATGATTCACCAATTGTTATGACATTACGGAGGAATTTACATGCACGCTATGAGGATGAAGATGATTTAAGTGGGGGCGTCGGTTTGGGCTATGAAGTTGCCTCTAATCACCTGCATGATCATAGTCATACAAAAAATAACTCACTGGCGCTGCGATTGTACAATGAGACACGAGTGCTATGTTGGATTTTAACAGGACCAGCAAATCATATGAAGAAAGCCATTCACATTAAGAGGACGTGGGGCTCACGATGTAACAAGTTGTTATTCATGAGTTCGGTGGAGGACGTAGAGTTGGGTACTATCAGATTGCCCGTTGGGGAAGGGAGAAAAAATTTGTGGTTTAAAACGCGTGAAGCATTCAAGTATGTTTGGGATCATCATCGCGATGATGCGGATTGGTTTCTCAAGGCCGATGATGATACGTAAGTAATAAAGGTATTCCTTTTTTTTTGGCTTGGGTGTTAAAAAAAAATGCGAAACGATCGTGTTTGTCGATCGACTAATGAAAATGGAGAATTTTTAAATCGTATTTCAGTTTTTTTTTACATGAATAAGCTATGAAATTCTTGTGATTGATCCATCATATAGATCAGTTTCTCACAATTTGCGATCACCTGCAAACTTCCTACGATCAAAATTATACAAAACGAAATGTTTGTCTTATTTTTGTCGATCTTTTATTCAATTAAAGATCAATACAATTGATCTTTTCTTCTTTCGCGATCATTTGTTTTCCATTTGAATTTGTTCCCAGGTGATGCAGGTTCTAGATATCTCAAGCTAGGTTATCATACGATCACGAGATCATTCCCACTGCGGATCAGTTTCTTTGTTCTTCTTAAAATACTAAAACAAGAGCACAATTCAATTCAAAACATTATCCTTGTCATTCGCTTTAAAGGGTTTTCACGATCAAAAGCTTGGATTTTATGCTATTAGCTTGGCGGACACCTTCATTTAAGCCCATTGCTTACAATGGTTAGCAATTTTATGCTTTTCAAGAAGACACACAACTGATCGGGAAATTTGATTCTTCGAGCTTCCAAAAGTCAATGATTTGCGATAAGTTGGCTTGACAGTCGACTATTTTTACTGATCCCTTAACTTGCCATCATTTCCATTTATAAAATGATTTTTCAAGATCGTAGATCATTGAGTTTGCCAGGAAATTACAAAATTATCAGAGCCAAGAAGTTTTCTTCACGGTGACGGTGACCATTTAAATAAGTGTTTCAATTTTAGTGTCACTTCTTAGGTACATTATTGCTGAAAATCTTCGAGCTTTTTTGCATGCCTACTCCACAGACGCCCCTGTCTACTTTGGTTGTAAATTTAAGCCCCACGTTCGACAGGTGAGTCAAAGAAATACCCAGTTTCAAAATGAAGAATATATTTGCATACTCTTTTGAAGGGCTACATGTCTGGCGGTGCGGGCTACGTTCTCAGCCGAGAAGCCCTTCGTCGATTCGCGGAACTCGCCTATCCCAACGGCACCATATGTCGGCAAACATATGGAGGCTCCGAAGACATGGAAATGGGCTATTGTCTTCAAAATGTCGGTGTTGTAGCGGGAGACTCACGAGACGATGCTAAACGAGGACGTTTCTTTCCATCCGGACCGCAATCTCACATCGTACCAAGAGACAAAAGCCATTGGTACTGGCGATACATATTTTACCGCACAGATGACGTAAGTTTTGAGATAAATTTATGTCACAAGCGCATATTAATTTATTTAAAAAAAAGGGCTTAAATTGCTGTTCGGATCATGCGATCTCATTTCATTACGTCCAACCGCAGACGTTCTACATGTTGGACTATTTGATATATCATCTAAGGCCGTTCGGAGTGTTTTATGATAAGGATACTCTTCTGCCGAAGCAAGACATGGATAAGCTCCTAAAACTATGGAAAAACGAAACTTCGGAGAATAATTTATAACGAGAGTGATCTAGGAATTGATTGAATTTATTTTGAAAAGACTTTAGCTTTTAGTAACTTGTAACGGTACGCTTATATTTGTAACAATTAAACAGAGATTGGAATACATTAACAAATTGTTAAGAATCTAATTTTTTTCTTAATTTTTTTTTTATATTAAAGTCGAGGTCTCTAGTGGAGGTCCAATATTTAAGCCTTCATTTTAGAAACTTTCGGTTTTAGTGTGACCGATTATTATGCAGAAAATGTCGAAGAGAATTTCGAAAAAGATCTCTTAAAGTGAAACTTATTGTAAACATGCGAATGGTATGTCAAGGTGAAACGGTTTTTACATTATTTTTTTAAAGATATATTTTGTGTCCAGAAAAATGTTTCTTATGAATTGTTTCTTTAAAAACTAAAGTTTTAGTTTATTGTACCTTGTGAGTGAACTGAAGGTTAATTATATCAGAGGGACTATTTAATCGCTTTGCTTTCTGATGAAAGCTTTTGATTTGGGGTGATGCAACGAAGGTTGGCTTTTGAAAGATTCAAGTTTAAAGAGGCTTGAGTACGATGGAACTGCAAAACTTGGTGACGACGAATATGATGTTTTTATATTGTTGGCGGAAAACCATGTTTAATATAAAAATTGATGACTGCGAGTTTTTTCATGTAAATTTGTTTTGCGATGTGGACGATTCACATTTGTACCTTTGATTGACTCGAAAGTCGTATATGAGAGCATACATTGCATTGAACTATATAAAGCGATAGCACTAAGTACTGGTAATTTAGACAAAGATCCTGCGTATTATTCTTGACTTGCGGGCTGTAATAATATTTTATCAAACTTACTCTTGAGCACAAACCGCATGAAGACAAGTATCCCTTTCAAGTCTCGCGAGCTTTAGAGTTATGCATATTATATCGACATCATTGTCCGTACCCAACATCATTGAAAACGAGACCAGAAGAGTTCGTCTTTAAATGAATAAAGATAAAACAACAAAAAAAGCGTTCGACAAGAATCCCTTTAGTCAAAGACCACTTTCGACAAAACAGCACAATCGAAAGCTTTCTCTTTTGGGTCTTAAATTAACTCTTCGAATGACACCAAGGTGAAATCCTAGGAAGGCTTATCCCAGGCAATTAATGCTTCTTCGGTTTTTTCAAATAAGTAGGATGAAAGCTCATCTTGACAGTTCTTCTTTATCGACACGAATTTTGAAACCCAAACCTCCAGTTCAAGGGAATGCCAGAAAGCTTGGTCTTACCAATCGATATCAGAGTGTCCGGCACTGTTAAAAGCGAATTAAGTTTAGGCACAGATCATTCGAAGATCATGTAGGCTATGCCTGTATATTTTAATGCGTTCGTCTTTGTTTTTGGAAGATTATGTTTCGACATTGGAAGTACTGGAAAGCTTATTGTCTGCCAAAAGTGGTTTCATCTACATTGTATTTTTTGTGCAGTAGTTTCTTCGGGGTCTTTAGTCTCAATTAAGTGTGCACTGAGATTTTGTTCTCTTATGGCGTAGTGGTTCAAAGGACGCCTTAGATATTTTCAAGCTATGTAAGTAGGAATGAGCGAGAGTAGTAGAATGTCACTCTTGGATTGAGTATTCCGGAGTCTGAGCTCGGTATTCGGTCAGTTTTATCAGTTTTTGAAGATCCCTATTTTAGGTTCTGAATCTCTCAACATTTCTTAGGGAGGCTGGTCAGGTTTATGCCATAAGAGGCTAAATGAAACAGACACAATGAAAGCTTCACAGCGGCTCTTTTAATAAAAACCTCCCTCAAATGAAAATAACAACAACGATTTTCTGAACTTCTTTTTTTACTTAATATTTTTTTTTAAGTATTTTAAATTTTTTAATATTTATATAAAAGATTGTGGCAACTTTTATTTGTTTCTTAAATTCACAAATTTAATAATTTCGTTTTATTTATGAATTTTATGAATGCTTTGAAATTAAATATTATAAAAATTAACTTAGTTTACTTAACGAACAAATTTTTGGAATAATTTTGCCTTTATTCTTTGGTATATAAAATATTACAATTCGGAAAGTTAGAAGCAAATTTTATAAATTTATAAATCGAATGTACAGTCAACTTAAAGTGCTAATTTTATAGAAACAAACTAACAAAATAATGGCAAACAAAGGGGTAGTTACTTCGAAACATATATAAATTATTTTATAAGAAATATATATTTACATAAATTTAAGTTTTAAGAAGCAATTGTGTCTTTTGAAGGAGAGCAAAGGTAATTCTAGAGGATTTGAAGATCAATCGAAGTATTTATGTGTTAGTAGTTTTTTTTTTCTTTAATATTTACATTATATTTGTTAAGTCTTTGTTTAAGTAGGAATATTAAATATATATATAAATATTTTGTTTTTTATTATTCAAGAACAAAATGTCTTTAGTTGGGCTTTAAAGTGAACACAAGAGCACGATCGTCATAGCAATACTTTTTTTGGATATTACTTGTGAACTACTACTTTGGTTTGTCAATAGTTGTATCTTGGGCTAGGTAGTCGTCCTTGGAGATCTTTCGGGGCAAGACATCGGGTGTGTTGACGATGCCGTAAGGTCGCAGGTGGTATATTAGATAATCCAAAACGTACATTTGATTTGGAGAAACGTAGTGGAAGGAAACAGCGTTGTCCGAACAACAGTCGAGACCCTAAAAATGGAATAAAAATCAGGTCTTTTTATGACAGGAAGTTCTAATTTTTTTTGAATTGGGAAATGAATCGAAAAAAAACTTTAGCACGACTCTAGTCGTAGTATGTCAATTCGAAAAAAGACTTACCTCATCTGTCTCATAGAAAATGTACTTCCAGTACCAGAAATCTTTGTTTGTATGTCCTGGTATTAAATGATGTTCCGGTATGAATGGGAAGAATCTTCCCCTCCCGTTAGTATCCCGTGAATCGCCAGCGAATACACCAATATTTTGCATACATTTACCCATTTCCACATCTTCAGCACCATCATGATCTGGCCTACAGAGCTTTTTGTCATTCAGAGCTACCTCTACGAATAGTCGTAGAGCTTCCTTACTAAGCACATAACCTGCCCCACCAGACATGTAGCCCTAGGAAATAGGCACTTGTTAGAATATTTCTCTGATAGTTAAGTGCATTTTAGATTTTTTACCTGCTTTACATAAGGCTTAAATTTGCAGCCAAAGTATATTGCATCATCCGGCGAGTATGGATACAACATATATCGCAGATTCTCAACAACCACATAAGTGTCATCATCGGCCTTCATGAACCAATCAGCTTCTTCGAAATGGTTCTCGTACACGTACTTAAAGGCCTCTTTTGTTTTGGCCCAAAGATTATTCCGGCCCTCGGAAACAGGCAATGCCACAGCTCCCAACTCCGTGTCCTCTTTTGAGCTCATGAAAATAATCTTATTGCAACGCTTTCCCCATGTACGCTGTACATGTCGCGCTTTCTTCTGATGATTATCCGGATTGGTCATGACCCAGCAAAGAACCCGGACTTCATTGTATAGTTGATTGGCAATGGAGTTATTCTCATTCGAGTGGGTATGGGTTCCAACTTCAGATTCGGGACCGCTTTGCTCTAGCATGTCATGACTATTGTGAGGATCGTTAATATTGCCAACGTCATGGCCCACATATGGCATCCAATCCGGTCGCTGTGGGGAGGATAATATAAAGAGCTCGGCAAAACAAAAGCCGGCCACAAGACCAACAATTAGACATAATAACGACCGTCGATTGGGCATGGTCCGATAACCTGTAAAAATATGATTAAACAATTTTCAAAGCAAATGTCAATTTGCAATGTTTACCTTCGTTGACAGAACGTCCCAGTAGTCGAATATCTCCATTTGCCGTCATCCTTTGGATTTTAACTGGGTTTCTAGCTTAAAGGTTTCTTTATTTTGGGAAAGTATGACTCTTTGGATAGGAGGTTTTCTCGTCTCTGCAAGAAGGTACGTCGATTCAGTTACATCTGTGTGTGACTTCTTTGGATTGATGGTACCTGTAAGAACAAACATTTATGAATGACGATAGTGTTCTGCAAATATCAAATCTTGACTTAAAGAATTCCCAAACCACGCAATTAATTGAGTGCTCATGCGCACAAATGGTGTGAAAATGCTTGCTGCCTATAAGGCAAACATAGCATGTTTTAGGCGTTGTGTCATACCAGCCTATAATTTAAATACATATCTAACGGGATTCTGTGGGATTTAGAGTGTTTTTCACTTAGCAAATGTAACTTTACATCAATTCGTCATCCGATGACCTAAAGAGGATGAATGTTTCTGTCTTCTATGGACTGTCGGTCAGTCACCCTAAAGCCGAACATTCTTTGAAAGAAAATATGCTCAGAATACGCGTGTATATTTTTTTTAAGGAAATTATACAATGAAAGCCCGAATCCGACTAACGAATAAATTGGAAAATTCTTAATTTTAAAAAAAGTTGGTGTTTTTAAATTCGAATTATTTAAGAAGGGTGGTTAACGAGTACGCATCATTATTTCTACTGGAAGAAAGTGAGATCAATAAGTTATCTTTGCGAGCCTGAGATACCTAAAACAGTTCACTTAAAGCCAAGTGGCTAAGCTGGAATGTCCCGTATAGATTATTTCTGCTCTCTGCTAGTGCATAGACTTCAGATAAAGAAACCTGCATTTCAGATAGTAATTTTTGCCGAAGATCCGTACACAAGTAAGAAAGTGTTTGATTCCTTTTTTAAACCTCACTTTTATTACTTTGTTCATATTAACCCTACCGTTTTTTTTTTCATTCTCTGAACCAAAACATTAAGAAATGTTTCTAATTTTTAGAGTTCCGCGCCTCAGGTTGAAATTGATATTAACTACTAATCTTTGTGGTCCCTTTAAGCATCTTAATCGACGTAGTCAAAAGGTACGGCTGTTTAAGCCGCGTATACTCGTGATGAAACTAAAACTTGGAGGATACTTCGCGAAAAACGTAAAATTGTTAAAGAAGAAGGCTTTGTGAAATTTTTAATTTGGAAAATATGAAGTATATTGTGCGTTGGTACGGAACCCTTGGTATACGTTTCCAACTCGCACTTGGCCGATTTTTTATTTCCAAAACTGCCTCTCTTCGTTTCATCTTTAGCTTAGCTTGTGTCGCACTAAAAAGAGTCCAGTTTATAGTTGTTCTTATCTATCGAACCCGCAGTCAGAAAGGACAGATATTTTGACATTTTCATATTCATGCATTACAAATAAATTTCGTTTGGAATGACGGGTTCTGTGCGCCAAACTTATGCAACACTACGCCCAATCGATGGTAATCATAATCGTCCATCTGAGCAGCTTTTACGCAATATTATGAATTGTTTTTTTACACTAAGACCACATGTACAAAGAAGGCTCTATAAATAAATAAGTGAGATTGATCCTCATGATCTCGGTCAATGCCAGTCAACTACGAGGAAGATTTTGAGTATACGGCACCTAAAGCCAATGAAATATCCTTTGCGCCCTACCTTCTGTGAATGGGACAGAAAATGCACTAGAAGTTGAACCGAATTTATATTGTCAAATTAATTTCAGTTATGAGGTTCTTTTCTGTCTCTATATTAATGAGCAGTCTTTGCAAGACTCTCTAGCCCCATTATAGCATATTAAGAATAATTCATTCAGTAAGACTTTAAATTTGAAAATAGAGCCAACACTTCCATCACAAAAGGACTCTGTAACATAACAAACAGTCTATTAGCCCATCACTTTAACTTAAGATATTGCAAAATGCAGCAAATAATATGACCTTCATAGGACAAACGTTGACATGCGTTGAACCTATGACGAAAGTCAACGAGCGACACGAGCAAAATATAGGTCTTTATTACTGTCTCTAATCTCTAACATATTTTTTAATAATCTTTCTTACCTCTAGTTCAGGCTCCATATTCATAAAATATTAACAATAAATAGAAGAAAAAATAATTAAATGCATAGAAACAAGAATATTTAATTTTTTTGATTGGACGCGTTAACACTTAAAAATTTGAACTGTACACAATACAAATTATTATTATTTGCAGAAATAGGTATCGTTTAGCTAATTTTCTTGGCTACATCAGGTTACCTTCTTAAACTATTTGTAACGAAATCTATTTAAGTTTTCTTTTCAATTAAGAACATCGAATAGTTCCAGTGCAGTTCTTAATTAACTTTTCACGCCAATACAATGTCAAATGAAAAACGTGTGTTATCAGATAAAAAAAAACATACGACTGATTTATGGAACAGTTTTTCGTATCTTATCAGAGAAATGTCGATCATAAATAGAAACAATGTACAAAATTATCTAGTTGAAAAGAAAAGGAAAACGGAAAAAAATTATTAACACCATGAATTAGGCCATTCAAATAATTCACCTTTTTAAAAATATACTATATAACGACACTGTTAGCTGATTTAAATATTGCACACGATCAATGCTATAGCTAAAGACACTGATAATGCTCAACGCGGATCTATAAACGAATTAGTTAAGACTTTGAGGGAACTTTGAAACATTTGTGTTGTTTTAATGTGTAATAAAATTGCAATTGTCTCAATAATATTAAAGCGACTTATTTAACCGATGCAAACGCATCTGTCACAGTTAATGATGCAACTATACAAATGTTAAGGTTTGATGCCATCAAGTGCAAACTGCATTGTTGCTTACACAAGTGAAGATATAGAATGTGTTCTATTTTTGCTAGCTTCCAGACTGAGGAATTGGTAAACCATCGTATGTCACGTATCATACATACAAGTGTGGAACTTTCTAGGCAAAATAATAAGCAAAGAGATTCAAAATTTCGAGCTTTCGCACGTTATTTTGTAATTTCAATGATGTGCCCCAAAACAGATTCATATTCATGGTCGAAATTTTGCTATTCCATAGAATAATGCTTGGCAGCATGACGGTCGACTGAAAAAAACTTCTGGTACTCAATTTCAAAGCGTTCGCATTTAGTCACGAATTTAGAGTGTGGTGAATTTCACGCATGGTTTTGAGCGTAAGTCAGTTGGTTGACAAACGAGCAACCGTAAAAAATTACGGAGTTAACATCATCATTCCAGGTGTTAGCTGTCTGAATTAAAGTAATTAAGTCGTAGTTTACTTTACAAACTAAGATCCTCAAGAGGTAACTACCAACATGGTATGAAATGGGGCTTTCACAACTTGACAACAGCGTCAAATAAAAGACCGATTCCTTCAAAATAAATATTCAAATGTTTTTAAAAGCAAAATTATGAAGAATCTGTATCGGGAGTTGAAGAGATTATTTTCTTGGACATTTTACAGGAAGCAGACTATGATGGAGCTGCACTAATTTTGCATAGTGCGGAGATTCATTTGACTTAAGATTTGTAGCCGGAAGAAAATACCTTATTAACGTTGCTTTGGTGTTAAACGATAGTAGTCGATAGCAAATTCTGTGGTTGACTGACTGGTGAATCAAGTGCTGTTGTTGACTTGCCTGATAGCTGGTTCTGTAATTGACTGTTGGTAGTTCTGTTGTTGACTTGCTCGATTTCAAACCTTTTATTCATTTATGAGGACAATTTCAAAATATAGAATTCTTCTTAAAATCGAAAGCTATTTTCTCTCTGCAGTTTTAAGATATCAAAGAGTTAATCAAGGTGGAAGAACCTACTCTTTGGTGTTTTACTTGCATTGAAAAAAACATCTTGAAAACATTGGCTGGGCAGCTGAGATTTGCCAGAATGCATGTCAGGTGCTTATTTAACAATACGAAAAAATATCCTTTTCTTTGAGAACTAACCCAATGACTAACAATCATCAATGTTCAGTACAATAACCTAACTTGCGTATCAAAAATTTAATGTTTCGCAACCTTGGTCACTTGTTAATTATTTTTTTACATAAAACTACTAGTATATTTCTGTCAATGTCATTCACAATTATTTTTTTTGCTAAGCACAATTTTAATAGAGAATAAAGTCATTGTTACAATAAAATAACAAATGATTGAACGTGAAATACAAAAGAGAACAAAAAAACAAATAACAACTTCTCATAAATAATAAGCAACAATCGACGGCGATTCACCGAAGCGAGCATTATTTTGTTCTTTTTTTTAGTATGATAACCCCAGGTGTCCTATAGGTGTACTACATAAGTCAGGTAAAAGGTTGCAATGAGGGATATCCTTAGTTTTGTTCCTTGTTCGATCCAATTTTATCGGAGTAATCGCCATATTAATTTCCTTTGGTGAGCATTTCCAGACAACGTTTCGTCAAAAGCGGTGTCGACACTATAATTCTGTACCTTTAATTGAAGAGACTTAAAAATACCCACATGCACACAAGAAATAATAAGCTCAATATTCTATCTTTTTCATTACATAAAAACATTGCTCTTTTTGAGACGGAGTGATCAGTCGAAAAGTTGACCATTTTGAAGTATTTTCGGGTCATCTTCAAGTGCGGCTATGCATTGTTTAAAGGCCTGTAAATCATGTTTTTACCCACAGAACAATCCCCGTGTGCCGATGGCTGCTCATCTAGTTCGGTCCTTGATTATGAACTTCACATGATCAATATATCGGCGTGATGGGTATCCGAGTGTTCAACGTACAATGCAACGTGTTGACAATTCAATAACGAATTCTGCGACCTTCCAAGCTGTCGCAGATAGATTTTCGAGATGATTTATAGCCATGGGCAAGACCTGGATCCATCAATATGATCATGGGACGGAGCAATAGTGTGTGACCTTAAAAATTAAAATCTTTGCCGACACTTCAGAATATTAAATCGCAAATTTGCCGCAAAACGCTATGACATCTTTCTTTAATACTTTCCAAGTACCTTATGCGAGCAAATATTTCGTTGTTGCTCTTGCGCAGCTGTCCAAAGAATTTACAAGTGGACATCCTTTGGTTGCCTCCGAAAGTCATCTTGAAACATACTTTCATACCAAGTTAAGTTTCGAAGGAGAAGTCCTTTAATTGGTTTATAATGGCAGTTTTCTAGCGAAACGACAGAATCATTTTTTAAAACTCGAAATAAGTATCCAAACGGTTTCACTCAAGCTCAAGTTCGAAATGTACCGGAACGAAGACCCTTCCTTTATCTAAATTTGTTCAAAAACACACTACTCTACCCGACACACACCAATTACCTCTCTAAGATTTGTTCCTGAGTCACAAAGATTCCTTAATTTTTTTTTTAATTTCAAACACTGATTTTAAATACAAAAGAAATAACTCCGAACCGGCACCAACAGAACACTACTAACGTCTCGCCCCAAACAAAGAGTTCTTACTACGACCTCAGTAATTAAAAGATCTTGACAAGCTTGTAAAGCTTGTCGAACTCAATAAAACAATTATTTGGTCCCCATATTCTTGTCCTATCTTTTAGACAAGATAGCCTCAAGGCGGTAGAGTTATTAACAATCTATTTTTGATATCTTTGAAGCAGCGCAGTTTAGGTGCTGCGTATAGTCTACGAGTATTTTGATTGAAATCATGATATTTTATTGATGTAGGATGACACAATTTATTAAAGTTCAGAAGCTTCCGAAGGCAGACAAAAAAAAAGGTATTTTTTAACAGTGGTAACTTGATGAATATCGATAAATTATCTCACGCAACAATTTCAAATGAAGAATAATAATTGTGAGTCTGAGTCATTGAAGGAACTGTTTCGGTTTTGTCAACACTTTCTTTAATTAATGTGATTGTTAAAACACTTGTTTAACGAAAAAAGGCGGCGAATACCTACTCCTTATCAGAGATGTATCTTTTTTTTTTGCTGCTCAAGTCTGCATTGGTAGAATTCCAAGGCAAAATTTGGCTACAATTCCCTTATAAGAAAAATTAATTTCTGAAATGTGTTTGAGTAGAAAGTGACAGTTCTTAATATAAAAAAATTATGTCGTGTGAAAAAATTATTTCATATAACAGAGACATGGCAGGCAAGAAGCGAGCGGTGTCATTCTGGATCTCTTCCCACAAAATTAGCTGCGCATAAGCTAGGGGTAGTCTTTATTACTGATAATGACTGCTGATCGTGACTTAGAATCATCTAAGATAAAAATGCGGCAGCGAACCAGACTCACTCTGCAACCAAAGAATCGCTATAAGCTCTGCGGCTCGAGTTAAGCTTGATAACAGCTTGTGTTCGTTTAAATCTTAAACTGCAAGAAAAAAACTGTTCAGAATCGATTAGAGGAAAACCTTTATTGTGCTATTTCTTGGAACATGTCCTCATGGAATGCGTTACCTCGCTCTATTTTTCCTTTGCACTGCAACCTACAACAATTTAAAACCAATGTGCTCTGATACCTCCTTCCTCTGCCTTCCGCTTCTGCTCGTGCTGTGTAAAAAACACTTTAAGGATACTTCAAACCCCTTGAGCACTTGAGCACTATTTAAAAAAAAAAAAAATGTGGATAGAAAGTCTCGGATTTAGTGTTGTAAACCAGGTTCATACCTTGCAATGAGCTAAATAATGGATTTATTCATATTTTTTGATAACCACTTATAAGAGAGCCGCAGATAGCTGACAGCGCTTCGATTCGATTGGTGAAGGTGTAAGCACCTGTCCCACCCCCATTTCGTTCCTTTAAGCATGGACATAGATTTTCAGATGAGGCAACAGTTTCTTCGGGTTTTCGCCGAGAAAGTAAGGGTTCGACAGTGAACTTAAAATGTGGCAAAGTGCGAGTCGGATATGCGCACGAAGGGTTCCGTACCACGGTCCAATGTACTACGCATTTTTTGAATTTTACATTTCTCATAGCCTACTGCTTGGTGTAAAATTGAGTTGCAATTTAAAAAAAATAAACGACCAAGTACTAATCGGACTCGTACATCGAAGGTTCTGTACAAACTTGTAGGTATGTAAAAAAAAGTCTATCAAGCAAATCGAAACTTGAAAACTTTTCCCTTTTTTGATTGTGTGTAGTGCACTTTTTGTACGATTCCCTTGCGAGTAACGAAATATGCAGTATGTCTTTTGACTGCGTCGATTAAGGGGCTACAGTCATAAGTTTTTGGTATAAATCTCAACCTGATGCCTCCACGCGTGCCTGAGAAAAAGGTTGGCGACAGTCAAAAAGACAACTAAGTGTTCATATTTTTTTTTTTGAGGCATCTTAGATGGTCATCTAACTTGATTGATTTTCGTTCTTTATTCAAATACATTTTCCAACAATATGATAAGATATGAGTATTTTGTTCGCTATCCTTATAATATTAAAACTCATGAAGAGGTTGAAAAAGTTTATGTAAAATGAAAAATACAAATAAGGGGCATACTCACGTAAATTTCATCCCTGATGATCACCACCAACACCATCTCCGCACAGCTTCCTCCGCAATCCGCATTACTCTCACAAATTATGACTCTTGTTCAAGTGCACTTCAAGTCGAATTTGATATACCAGTTGAATTATGATGCACGTTGTTTTCTTTTCATATTTACAATGTTTTTTTTTTTTTGTCTGTCTCTTTTTCGATCACTTTCTTCTTCCTGATTGTATTATAAATATCAGCCTTTTCGCTTCTTGAATTTTAATCATCCCCGGTACATGCCGGCCGGCTCGGTTTTACCGCATTAATAGACCTTAAACGAGACAACGACGTAACAACACATTGATCAATTAGCCTGTGTGCAACCAACAACAAAGGAAGTACAACACAAAAGAAATTAAGCACTCGATTAATTTAAAAGATTGCTTTAGTTTAGTCAGCAGAAATGAAAATGTCAATGTTAAGCGTATCTAGAACATGTAATCGGTATCAAGACGGAAGATTCGAATCAAATTCCAAACCGCGCGCAGACACCCGCCACACTTGTTTGACTATTAATGCCAAAACCTCAAATAAAAAAAAAAAATATAATAATAATAAATAATTAAATAATCAACAAGTTGATGCAGTTTCGCGTCGCGTCAGTTTGCAATGCGCGGGACATAGACGGAGAATTATTAAACGTCAACTGATATCGTCCGAGCGACAAGAATTACTAAAACTGTTCGCGGATTACAATGCTGGAAGGGAGGCGTGGAGGCATTTTATTGTCGTCCGGCGGCCAGTATGCACTCTCAGTATTTGGTTGAATGTACAAAGGGACGATTCGTTGGGACCCCAAATCAAAATCGACGGCACTGTAATATATGGAATGCCGAGCGAGCTCTCTGATAGACTTATCACTTTAACTGGAATTAAAATTCTACTCGAATAGAATTGTGTCGTTTGTATTACGAGTACAGTGGAGAGCGAAAGTAAATTCAAATGATAAGAAATAAATGAGTAAATGTTTTTTTTTTTTAACAAATTGGAACTCTGCCTCCCCAAAACAGATACTCTACGATAATTTGGAAATTTTTGAGTGCCAAACTTGTGAAATAATTTTTAGATATCTTGACACTATGGATTTATTTCTTGATCAAGTAGAAAATAAGACATCGGGACTTGATACTAATAATTGATTGCTGTTAGATTTGGTTTAGTTGGGAGAAATGTACTCAGTACAGAGGTTAGGTAATACGGCTACCACATTTTTGGAAGTGGCTATGACCAAAACAATTCGTGCTTTTTATAAATTGATCAAATTCTTCGGCGGAACTTTCGCAAGTTCCCTGCCTTCGGGATTATGATTGTACCTGTAAAAGGGCAATCCGGTGGATTCGTGGCTGTCGTGACCGGAGAGTAAGAAACTGTTGAAAAGCATGATATACCTGCTCAGTAGATGATGAAAACCATGTCTTAAAAATTTGGCTACCACAGTTTTTTGACATAAGTAAAGTTTGATTTTAGCCGACTGCTCGAGAGGCCAAAAAAAGGTTGTATGCTTAATAAAATGGACCGATTTGACCCGGATATAATGACAATTAGCAGTCACCACTGGCAAATAAGTTGAAGCGCACTAAAAATTGCTGTTCCACCAACAAAATTCTGCATTCGCTTCACGAATCAAATTTTCTGGCAGGTGAAAAAAAGATAGATCCAGCTGATAGAAGTGTGAAACTGTCCCTGTTCAGGCAAGTATGCCAGACGGCAATGAGCTGGTGGACCTGGTGGAACAATCTTCCGATTACTTAATAACAAAGAGGGTTGTGCCACCTAAAATAACCGACTTTCACTCTTTTCGAAATAAGAAGCAAGCTCTCACGCGAACCTCCTTCGCAGAGGGTGTAACAATTTTAAGTTTTATTTCATTTATAAATAAATACAATCAAATATTACGAGCACGTTGAAATAATACAAAGCAGCATACCTTATGCTGCAGTGAGGACACCCATTCATATCAATAAATTCGGGCCATAAATAAATACTTATCATGTTCTTCATTTTCAAAAAATGGTTCAAAAATTCCTCCAGCACACTAACCACACATAACAGTGACTATTTAAGAACGCATCGGTTTCTTGAAGCTTTGACACTTGTACTTATTTATGAAAAAACAAACACTTTCATTTTCAAATCATTTGTTAATTTTCAACGGAATGTCGTGAATTTGATTATGTGACTTAATTGGTTAAATCTTATCTTCTATGGACAGATTATCGATCTTTTCTTCTTATTGTTTGAATAAAATTTTTAAAAGATTTCGGCATCATTTTGTTTTATGGTTTATATTATTTGAGATTCTTTTAACCAACTTTAAATACAAAAAAAAATAGGTCAGTGGCTCTCATCGGCCAGTAGATACTGTAGGCATTCAGTTAGTTTATAACTTATATCAACTTCGATTGGCAAATAAAAAATATCTAACGCTTTGATGAATCAGAACACTTATTGATTTCACACACAACAAATGCGTGACAGTTTAATTTGTCTTATCATAATACTATATTACACACTAGTGTTTTGGAACCAATCATTTTATGTTAACAAATAATCTCCAAAAAAAAAGCCATGCCTGTTGGTTTGCCAGATAACATGGCCCTGGAATGGTGTGATTAAAATGTCTATTTATATATTTTTTTATTTAAAAAAAAAGTTTCCTGTTTTTATCAAGGCAAGTGCTTGAAAATTGTTAAAGTTTTCAAGTGATCCGTCCATTCAAGTTATTAAGTGAGCAAAGTGGAAACAGATCTTATTGAATTTCCTTTTCTGCAGTCAGTTGATTTCAAAAAGGGCAATCAAGATATACGTTAAGTTGGAAATTCTGATCACGTAGAGAATTTGCCTTTGTGAGGATTAGATGGCGTCTCTGGTATAACGTGAGGAAAATTTCCGATTCCGTTTAATTTCCAAACAAAGAAAAATTGCAAAAAAGTTAAGCAAATTGAGTTTTTTTATGTTCATTTTAAAAAAAATATCTTTTAAAAATTTCGAGGTCGATTGACTGTTGAGATATTAAAATAGCGAGTGTGCTTCTATTTAAATTTTATTGCATACAGAAGAGTTTCAATTTAATTGATTTTGTCACTGAGTTTACTTCGGTCAGCGAGACGATCATTAAAAATTCTTTATAGACCCATAATATTAATACCACTTCAACAGATTCATGAAACTTCAATAAGCTTAGTTCCTAAGTATCAATTTCAAATTAGGTTTTGTGTAATGAGTTAGAAGAAGTATAACTGCTAATTGTATTTTTAATATTGTTTAAGATAAATAATTTTTTATTTCAAATTAGCTCAGCAATACTAAGAGACAAATAAATATATATATTTTATAAAAAAAAGAATTTAATACTATTTATAAATAATTAACTCAAAAAGTGAACAAATCATTATGGAAAAGACACTTTAAGGTAGTCATAGTCTTTGGAAATGAGCTAGTGAGGCAGGGCCTAACATCACGGTTTGTGTGTGCTTATTATTTTTTCAACAATGGCGGGGATTGGACCTACAATTTATTGTCGACTACGAACGACCTCAGAAGCTTTTCTTGACAGTTGTACTCATCGAAGGATTATTGTCAGTCACTTGTGAGAGGTAGGGCCGTGAAAAAATTAAAGTTGTTCTAAACCGGCGCTCAGCATTTATCACTGAGCCACTGAGCACACACATTTTGCAAAACCAATCGAGGAAAATCTATCGAGATTGAATACATGCGCCAGAAATTTCGCTGTATCATCATGATGGAATCATCATTTTGGATATCATATTTAAAATAAGTGCACAGTCCTTGAGGGAAGACCTTTCGCATGCCAGACCACTGTAGCGTATTTCAAGGCGAAGTCAATACGATTTACCAGGCGATTAGGTGGCTGCTGTGCCAAAGCAATTCTGCAAAGGAAATAATAATTTTCAAAGACAGCGAAGCTGCACCAAAATCCCTCGCCGGTTAAAACACTCCTGAAGTCCTCTTTAAGTGTCCTGTCTCAGGATTAGTCAATAATTTTGATTCCATAAATCGACCGACACGTGGTCGTAGTCCAGTTTACGCCACAGAAAGGTTCCGGACCATTGAACGCAGTTTTTAAACAAGCCCTGGCTAGTTCGTTCGCAATTTCAATGCTTTCGATTCCATGATGACCTGACAGCCATCCTTACCCAACTTTGCTACGCAGCCTTTGGCAGATTTGGATTCCATTAGATTTGATGCCCTTAGCAATGCTTTGCTGTCTGATTTTTTTTTCGAATTCTGGCCCCTTTTTGCCCTTTAGTAGGGTTTACTATGGCGCAGGATTCGATTAATTTTAGTTCTCCGTGGAAAACACTTTTATGTTTTCCAATAAGCAGATAGGTGAAATATGCATTCCTCGTGGTATCACAATGGGCCAAAACACTGGCCCAAGTGTGCCTTGTGACAGCCACTACTACCTCCCTACCTATTCTAGGAACTTGACGGGTTGTGTTTTGAAACCGTGCATATCTAAACTGTTCATTCTAAAATTGGATACATCTTTCAGATTTTTCAGGGGATTTTTCTGTTTTCGAATTTGATTTAATCATTTCCAAGCATTCGGAAGAGTTTATGGCAATCGGCAGAAATTTTATGCCGCTCTTTGACATTTTATTTTTCCTGTTTTTTGAAAATATTCGTTTTGAAGATTTTGAAATGAAATTAAATCCCAAGATTTGTAACCCATTGCAATAGAGCGTCAATGATGTACTTTCTTCAGAATTATTTATTTCATTTTCATTCATTTTTTCATCCGATCATAATTAGCACGGGGTCATCACAAGCTATCACTCCATAGCCGAAACTACGTAGCGATAGCAGGCAGTATGTAGTGTAGCCGACAAATTTCCTTTACTGTGCTTTTATGTCTCGCCTTATCAGTTTAGTTGCCGCATCATCCTATAAACATAAATATCTACCAACAGACCAACAGAACAAACTGCATTGCTAGATATTGATTGAGTTTGACATTTGGAAGGTGTTGACAATAACCCCAGTTTTATGAGACAATTAATTCCTAAGAGACGGTCATTTAGTTATCTACTTTAGCCGCTCTATCCTTAGGTAGCTGACTCAGTTTGTGCGCTGTCTCATCCTACGTGGTATGCTCAAAATTTACGGTGAAAAAATAAACTTCGAGCAAAGCAATAAGTTTGAATAAATTCAATTAAGAGTACTCAGCTTGACCAATACTCCCAACATTGATTCAATTATTGCAAACATTTCTGGAAGATTTCTGTCGGAAGAACCTAGAATGCTGTTAAAACGCCTTCCTTTCAGCACAGTTTTTAGTTTTGAGAATAGCCAGAAATTGCAAGGCTTTAAATCCGGAGAGTCTGGTTTATGTCGGCAGACATGTGTTTTTTCATTTAACAAAAAATCGTTATCCTGATGAAGCAGGGAGCCATAATAACACTTTTGGGGTTTTTTTTGTCCGTGCTTCGTCTCGCTATCATTGTATTAAGTCAGTGCTTCACTCTGAGCTCATAGTCGATCCACTTAAAAGAAGTGTCATCGCATTATCCATCACTTAAGAAAAAAAAAACGATGAGCATTACCTTAACGTTCGTTTTTGAATGTCGTGCCTTCATAGGGTCAGCAGAACAACAGAGCACGAAATGTGTACGTATGCCCTCCACTTCTATCCTACCTTCCTTCATTGATTCAAAACTTTTAACCTATAATATCTTATCGCAAGATCCTAGCTTGGTAGGAATATAACAAAGCATGGCTACAAAAACACTTGCTAAATACGGGTACCGCCACTTTCTTATCAGAAATCAGCTGAGTATTAATCTACTTATTTACTGCTTTATCCGTGCGTTTCAATTGTGATAATATTTCTAACAGAATCTTGTAGTCCAAGTAAGTTGATAACAAAACATTCAATTTCTATTTCATGTTATTGAACACATCATTAACTAGTGCATTGAACTTTACAAGTTCGGTGTAAATAGTGACCCCAAGCCGGATGAACAAACGCAACATTAACAGATTTTTTCCCTCCGTCGATTGGATGTTGTGTGTTTGAATGGATTTTCCAGCGTAAAACTCTTTTGGCCCGACGATGTCCCCAATTAAAATTATTTTTCTTTGATAAAAATTGAATTGAAAAAAAAAAACGCATGGAAACAAGTTCAAAACAAAATGCGATTAACACATGTGCAACGACGACAGCTGATGCATAGAGTACGGAAGTACAGTGGTGATGAAAACAAATGTTTCATTATTTCAAAAAGAAAGGTTGTATCATAAATCTGGCGATCAAGCTAACTCAAGGCAAACTTGATTGTAAAAAAAATGACACCTACATTTTTCTCAACTACTGGTACCCACAGAAATTTGTTTATCTCCTCAACACTTTTGTGTATTCTAACAATGAACCAAATGTACCAGCGACTAGAAACCCAATGGAATCCGATAACTGGAAATATCAGAAATCTTAAATGAACTTTAATTGAACCCATCAAAAACCAAACTGCTACAATTCACCAGAAAGAACAAGGTGACAAGTTGCACCCAACCTTAACTCTGCTGAAGTAATGTATCTAAATATAAGTCTGCCATGCACGTGTATTTACATGGCACTGCACCTTCGTGAACTATGATAGTTGGTAAAAGTTAGCGGTCGGTGATTTGCACTCATCCTCAACTCTTATCTAACCGAAAATTAATATAACAATTAATTTTAATAATGTTTTCAAGTTCAAGTGGCGTGGGTTGGCAGAATTGCACCCAAACCAATTCCAAAACGACAAACCGATGATTTAGTTGTAGCGCTAACTAGACCTGCAAACATCAATCGACGCTAACAAGATATTGATTGAGAGTCACATGATTGAATTGATTCATTGATTGATTGATTGTAGAGGGCTTGTGTATTCCGGGGTTGAAAAAGAATCTGGAAATCTAATTATTTGTGCACTTAGCTGCTGACAATTAAGAATTTCTGAGTCCAGCGTCATTTGATACCGAGTAAACGAAAAACTTCCGGCTGGAATTTTAGGAATTTTAAAATGTAAACATTTTTTATGGAGACAGACACTTTACACGAAATCGCTTCCACCGGCAAATTAAAATTATCTTTTTCTCTTATGACGAAATCAGCTTCATTCACCAAGTCAACAATTTGCGAGTGTTGTTAGTATTTCATACAACAGGTTGTTGATATATATAAAGTCGTCCACGACATGTACATATGTCTAATATAATAATAAAGCCCGCCTCGAGGTTTGCCCTTCAATTTCTAATGTGTCATAAAGTCAAGTTTAGTCAATTTGTTATAAAAGGGTAAGACGCTTGAAGTATAGGAGTACAAAACTGTGATCAACGACTAAAATATCAGAAAACAAAGCCGGTACTATTCCTTAAACTACTGATCAACGCATATCGTTGCATTTTCTTGTTACTGGATGGGGGCCGTAAACCGTTTTGCTCGCCCATCACTTTGCATCAAAACTTTTAAAAAATGGCAACGTATTCGTATGAAAAAGCTTCGGCAAATTGTACAAATGTAACAAGAAGTCTATAATGAGTCGTTGACTTTGAAATGATATTAATATTTTTTAACGACATATTTTTAATAAAACGGACTCATGCCCAATCATTATTTGCTAACAAAATATCCACATCAGCTTTTTCAGCTCTAAAGGTAACAACCTCAATAAAACATTTTCACAGAGCGTAAAGAAGCAAGCAAGAAGTGGTTTAAATTGTTTTTTTGCATTCTCTTGATTCGCAGTATTTTTAAAATATTGGCCACAACTCAAACAATTTTTGGAACGTACGACTCTACAAATGGTGACTGAACGTGGAATTTAACTATGATGAATAAAAACCTAATATTTTCGATACTGTGTCACAAAGCCGCTAAAATGACATAAAGGCTAATTGGTTTTGCATTCAAAGGTGAGTGTGCTTAGCACGATATCCTTAACTGAGGTAGAAGTAGTTTTTATATGAGTCACACAATTAGAACTATTCTATATCGATTTTTAAGAACTTACCACCTTCTCAAAAACAGAATCAACAACTCCATATTTACTCGTGTATAAACACACAAATCACTTTTTTTTTAATATATAATAAAATAACACATTTCGATAATAATAATCGGCACATAACAAGCTACTTGATAAAATAGTTTTCACTTGCCGCAATCATTTCGCTGATTTATTCAAATAATTACAAACTAATTTACAAGTCGGCTGCCCAGCTATAAAAATAAAAACACATACAAACATTCAATACGACCGGCGCTATACCGACAGCAATAATTCATAAGAGTGGAGCAGAGGGACACAACAGAACCAGCACCCAGCACCACTAGAGCAGAACAAGAACATCTGTCACCAGAGATTTTTTTTTTTAATTTGTTTTTGAAACCAGGGAGACCGGAAGAATGTTTATTTTTACACTTTCATATCGACAACGGAAAACGTATGACTCAAAGAACAAAACAAATTTTGAGCAGCTCCCGAGTTTTTTGATTTTCAAAACGTCCTGTATTTTCCGAAAGGATCAAGTTCCAGGAACCGGTATGTAACTTCGGTTACATTTCAGGATATCTGTCACGTTGGGAATAATCGATGCAGCGAGAGTATGCGAACGGACGGTGGACAAGGAGACGAACTTTAAATCGATTTTATTCAAGAATAATTAATCTATTCCCAAGGCAGATGTATGTATCATTCACAATTTTCCCGCAAGTGGACACTATTATTTTAAAATATTCAGGACACAGAAACACTGTCAGCCACTCAAACACTAAAGATACTCAATTTTCTGCTTATAGACAGGCACCAGCGAAAAATTACAAAATAGAATTAATTACACACGACACGAGACAAAGTTAATTCATTTGTGGTTTATTTGTATTCAAATTCACACTTTATCTAGGAGAACTATTTTGCAGCATGATTCTGGCAGTGATTCTGTGTCTTTTGTGACTACCACCATATGAGTACATAATTTGTTTGTTCGTAAACGGCGAAGACAGGCAGGCAGCCAGGAAGGAGCGACATAAATGAGATGAAGAATCTGTGAAGAAAAAAAAATTCGTGTTTGAAAAAACCACCCCTGTGCTGTGAAGGAGCAGAACGAAGAAGATCTAGCAAAAACGAAAGAGTGAGGTAGAAAAAACAATAAAAGATATACACGCACACATGGAAAACCAAAGCAGCTGGGTTGCTGTATGCGGTAGTTGTCACTTTTGACATCTGCCTTTGCCATGGTTTTTCATCGGTTTCTATTTTGTACCCGTAATTCGTTGTTCCCCCAGAGCAGGGATGAAATACGAGGCTTGATTTGCTTTGGTAAAACTTCAAATATAGGTAACAGATTTTATGAAACTTTTTGAATTCGAACCGTTTTATAATTCTCAAGTTATATGGTAATAAATTTATTGGTAATTTCTATTTATATGTTAATCTTGATTGTTTGTCCGGCAGTCTTCAACCACATGTTACACCGAAGCAACGTGTACAAACTATTGAATTTATTTATTGAAATTTGTGGGTTGTGAATAATTATAACGCCAGACATCAGGTAGAGCGCGTTATAAAAAAAAAATATTGCTGGTGTTAATGTAGAGCGTGATTGGTTCATTCGCTTCCTTTCGCAATAATTGAGATGGTGTTACTCGTATACATAGAAGATTTTACCTAAAACAAATACAAGTCGTGAAAGCTGAAACTGAACGACCTGTAAATTCCTAGTATCTTCTTAATATGTTGATACTAGGAAGCCCAAAACATATATCGAGTCATTCCTCGAGATTTTTCATTCACTTATCTTTTTTGTATGGTCATACATCCCTCATACTTTCGGCAACGCCGCATCTTAAATTATTATTAGTATTTTGTGACTTATGTCATGTTTCAGCAGATATCAATGAGGTCTCTTTCAATTTATACCTAAATTATCATTGATCTTCTGCTAACTCGCAGGAAGCCAATTGAAGACTGAATACCAACAGCTTTTGAGGTCAATAATTTATTGATCCCTTCTTATCATTGAATAAACAACATTTCACTTGTTTTAAATATTTATTTATAAATTATGTAAGGACTATTTACAGTACAAAAAAAAAATTATTCATTTTCCTCTCATTATTTACATACAATAATTTTTACAAACAACGAAAATCCAAATCTTCTTGTCACTAAGAGAAAGGACTTCATTTTCACGTCATTATATTTAAAGACTCATTAAATGCTAAATAAAGCAAAAATGCTCAATTGCAGTTATTTATCTATTTATCATAAAAACAATAGCTTGCAACTGATCTTAGTTTAACTAGCAAATTAACCATTAAGAACAATTATAATTAAATTTAGCACATACTTGTTTTACAGCACATTTTGATATGCAAAGTTTATTGAATTTGAAAGATTTTTAAGCACCTACGTGTTTATAAGTACACTGCAATAAGTCTTATATTTTTCTGTACAAGCACAATTTTGCTTTTATTGTGATTTTGGTCATTCATGTTTTGAAACTCACGCTTCAAGTTGTTTCGAAGTAAATTACCTGCCAACGAAAAATTGTTTCGATAAGCCATGCATGGAACTCTTATAGATCACTCTTAACAATGTTAATCATTTCACATATTTATATTTAAAAAAAACACTTTAGTAATGGTTGAAAATCAGCCCCACCTATTAAGGCCACATTTTCTAACATTCGTCTTAATGATTAATCAGGTCGATGTATCTCACATAAGTATCTTCTACTTTTCTACGTTAACTATAAAAACGAACAACACAAAATAAGAACTAGTACCGAAATTGGAAATATCGCGTAAATCTGCATTCTCGGACGACAGGTTGAGATCAAATAAGTTATGTCATCCTCCTCATGCTCAATACCATCTCTGGTGGGCACTTCCACTATCACAATCTCGTCCGATAGGAACGCAATGGGAAAGGTACAATTCGTGGTGTTCACACACCCGTTTGACGTCACCGACAAGTTTGAATACTGAAACGTTGGCTTGTAGATGTCGAAGATAGCGTGTATGTCATTCCGGACAAGATCGTTGTCACTGTAAAAAATATAATAATAGTATCCATCCTCGGTGATCTCATGTTTCGACATCATCCTATGAGATCCCGTCTCTAGAAAATGTACACTAGAACACATCATCGATGGAGGAAAGCCCTCAGCCAGCAGTATCTTGCCATTGTAACAATCGAACAAGCTGTTTTCAAAGCTTGATGTCGATGTCGATTCGTCGTCTGTATAGTTGACAGCATTACCTCCATGAACATATGCCCGATCGTAGACTTGTTCCCGCTTAGGCCGCCGCTTAAACAACTGATCGTAAACTTGTTGTTTCTTTTGGTCGTATTCTGATTTTTGACGCTGTAGCACCTCACTTTGGCGTCGGACACGGGTAGAGTCTTGACTTGTTGATGTCGTCGTCGTTTCCAAATCAAAACTGTCAGTCTTATTTTTTTGGGATTTTTTTATCTTCTTCACCCACGATCGTGGGATCGGCGTCGGTGTAGTGGTGGTTGTGGTTGCACTTGCACCCACATAATCATCAGTTTCTTCCCCTCCTTGATTTTCTAATTCATCCTCGTCTGGTTTCGTGTGGTTGCGAATTTCCGTTGTATCTTCAAAGAATACTCTTACCTGCTCGTGACCGTGAGCGAAATTCGTGCCAATTTTATTTTTATTATGCTCCAAAAGTCCACACGTGTTAAGGGACTTGTCGCCGCGCACAACCAAGATTCGAGACCCATCGTACCGTGAGCAAAATTTCAGATAAACTTTAGCACCCTTTAAGAGATAGAATCCCCAATATTCGAGTGTGTCATCGGGCAGAGTCATGGATTTCTTTAAGCGAATGTGTTTACGATTTGTGGATATCTCAGGCTTACTGCGCAACTGGAAGGCATTAAAGTTTGTGCTCATTCGTAGTGAGTGTTGTTCGCAGAATATCGATGAGATGCCATCGCGAATTTCAATGATATCTGACTCGGCGACGGGATAGATAACATCGGCAAATACTGCCTTGCGTAAATAGAGCGGTATTGTAATTAGAATGGCCGGTAGAATGACGATGAGGCAGCAGAACACTAGCACCCGTTTGACGCCATTCATTTTGTGGGCTTCTGCAATGAAAGAAAGAAAAAAATAAATATGAAACGATTTTTTTTCTATGATAAATGTGCTAATAGAAAATATTTGATAACATGTCCAACAGTCGCGTTGGACGTCAAGATCTGCTGATCAAGTGAAAGCTTAATGTACCTCCATGAGTATCTATTCTTTCTTACGCGCTCCCATGCATGTTTAGACTCTCGTTTAAATCTCGCCTAGATTACGGCACCTACCTTTTAATTCATACAAACTTTTCTTCCTGCAGAGCCATGGGATTCGCCTGATAAAAACCATTTCGCCAAGATATAGAAGAAAAAAATCACCCAAATTGTTTATTTGGTGCTGCGATCGTTTTCTGAACTTGTTTTTTTTGTCGTATAAAGCTTTATCTAGATAAGTACAAACTTCCACAAGAAAAAAAATAGTAGCACAAAACCTCTCAAAAGATCAAATAAGACTGACCGGGCAGATTCATTATAATATAGACATATTTCTAACCAAAAAAACAATCGTAATTTCACAAAAATACACGTTTTTTTAATTATCATCAATTTACCATCAAAATAATAATCCGTTGCTTGCATGATTTCAATCAATTGGTTGATTTAAGCACAAATTGCAAAATAACTTTATCGCAAAAAGATCAACGATCACTTGACCTAACCCTTCACTTCACATTGAAAAAAACACTCCGCAATAAAAACAAGTCTTATGGCTTTATATTTATTACTCAGCTGACTGATAAGGATCGAATGTAGATCAGACTAGGTATGCGATCTAGTCACCCCGGTATCCTAGACATTGCTGATCGTACCGGCTCAGCAGATATTAAGATTTAGAAGTGTTTACATTCGATCTTATCGACTTATTAGCACTCTTGCCGCTAATATTGGTTAAGAAAACAAAGCTGCCTCCAAAGTATACAAACACGAATGGGTCCACGATGTTGGCTTATGGCTTAGGCAGTGTATCTTTTGATGTATCTCGGATCGGGCTAACGCGTGCGTGCGTTAAATTTGGTTATCATTGATTGAGAGTCTACGATTACATAATGCTGAAATAAACAATAAAGCCTTCTTTAATTAGAGGTAGTTTGGGTCCACATTCACCAATCCTGATATGGAATATATGTTATGTATAGTATGTACACTGTTGTCCATACGTTTTCGGACAAACCCCTTTTTTCTATTAAGTAGGCAAATTATGAAAAACAGCCTGGCATACAGTCCTGTCCAGCTTTCCATGTGGCTGAAAATATCAAACAACACAGCTCCAAAGCATAATTTTATAGAATTTAGACCGTTGAGACTCGGAAAAACACAGCTTTTTATAAAGTATGTATACAATTTATTAAAAACAGCCTCCGAAATTCTTCTTTGGAATGAACTTGATTGATATACCCGGACTTTGCCCAGAATCGAAAGAAATCTTACAAAGCTAATTTAAAAAAATTCTGGATTGACGTTTTATATTAATTTCGGACGGTAGTGTACCATCCCCGCTTCCAAACGAGGTTAGAACTTTAACCAATCACCGCAAATAGATTGAAATGCAAACAAATACAGTCTGTGCAAATCTTTTTCACAATATTAGTTTGAGGCAAGTGTATTTACCAAATACTTGAGAAAATTCAATAGCCAGTTGTGATGGAAATGTAGATTGTTTGAAATTCTCCTCAAACCGCGCGCATGTCGGCCCGATCTATGAAAAAGTTCTAGCACTTTAGTCCTCTTTTAGCTGGACAAACTTCTTTTAGCGGTTTCTTACGCTTTTTACGTTTAAAATTCTGAAAAGTTAATATTTTAACCGCGCCATGTTTAAAGCAATAGGATGTTACATGAAACAAATCCAGAAAAAAGCGGAAATTCTTTTTTCATTTTTCAACTTATCCAGGATATGGCTTAGATTTTGACAGTAGTCTTCTGACAAATAGTGTTTCACGATGATTTGTAAATTTTGAAGTCAGGGTTTTTTTTTCAGATTTATCTGATTCTTATGCAGAGTCTCTTGGCTATTACTAATTGTTATCCACTGGCTTTCTATGACTAGTCTTATAAGGAATTTGCACAGAACGAATGGAAGACTACTTTAAAGTTTGACAGACTGTATAGTGGTTCTCAAATGTATTTCATATTTTGCTTTTAGTCATTTGGTTGTTTGTCGACTTATTTCCATTCACTCAATTCTCCGTTTTTTATTCGCTAGACTAATAAAAGTCTATGGCCATCTAATGTTTGGGTTTTGCCAACTCCTCCGGCAAATATTGCTAATTTTTTGAATAGTAATAAATGTTAGGCAGATTTCATATATAAAATGCAAACACATGTCCTTGTGTATTTGGACACTTGCCGTTTCAAATTCAATTTTTTATCTTCAAAAATGATCATAAATATAATAAACAATTTATCAAGAATTATAACCATATTAATATGTACTAACAGACATTAAGACAGATAAGATACGAAGATTAAGTTTAACGTCTCATATTTGTTTTTTTTCTATTTTGCTTACTTCTTTGAATGCAACGAATGTGTTTACAGACTCAATATTTTTGCTTTGTTTGTTCGTTGAACCACACTAATATTTGCCAGAGAAGGCCTTCAAGCGTAGAATAAAGAATCAAAACAAAAACGAGGTAATATACGTCAGGTTGACTGGTTTGAAAATTTGAGAGTAGAACAAGTGTAAACAAACTGTTTTTAAATATCCATAAATAATATTAATTAGCACATTTGGCATCTGGTTTCAGTTGTCTTGCTCGTTATACTCGTATCTGCAATTGCATTGAATTTTACAGCGAAATATGTCCTCATATGAACTTTTTTGTTTCACGATCTCCATAAGAAAGTTCATGGAGGAAATACATTTTTCGTGTGTTAGCAGAAACACTCAGGGCTAAGTTATTTTCCCATTTTATTATGAAAAAGGCCCCATCGTATTTTATTTTATGAGCATATCTGTACTTATTAATCAATCTAATCAGTGTGCTCTATGATACCGTAAGCTGGATAGCAAATCTTTGCGCGTAATTTTTTTCTAATATCGAAATCTTCTTCTTTGTTTTTGTAACATTGGTCTGACAAAAAGGACTTAGGCCTTTAAAAACCTTTTCCAAGATATTTTCTCAAGTACTGCAGTTAAGTGAGTATTTTTGCAAAAAAGGCATGGGTGGGACCTACAGTTAAGATATCTTCCCATTACCGCTATACTCATGGAAGATTGTCAATCACTCTCGAGAGATGTGGCCTTGAAATGTGTCAATTTTTTTCCGGATTTAAATTCTGGACCCGAATCGCTGAGCCAAGAACATTGTCAACTATCACGCAAAAAAGGGTACAAATTCCAAATCACGGGTAAATCACATTTTACTGGTTTTTGAAGTAGTGTATTCCACTTGTTTAGCTGCCAGCATACACATGAAATGCATGAAATTCATTGCAAAAAAGCTAAGGTTTCCTTGAAAATGGCTCTTCCAATGCTTCCAAAACGGCGGTGGGAGTTTATACCACTCCACAGATAGACAGCTCTTTTCTTCTGTCAAGTATGTAGCATTACAAAAACCAGAAAAAAAATACGTATAACAACCTTAATATAAATCAACAGCTTCAAAATTTCCGGCCGAATTGATATGGTTAGTGATTGTAAAAAAGTGAGAAGCAACAAGTAGAGACATCTTTTTCCAATATGAATTTGAAGGTATATTTGAATTCTTACCCAAAAAATGTACCGACAGAAACTAATACGAATTATTGAAAGTTTCTATAACTCAATTCCGAACATTTTCCGGCGGCCCTATCCCAATAGAGTTGCCCACAATTCTTGGAACAACACACATTTAAGTCAACACCTACATGAACAATTAAATGCTTCACATGAACACGAACTAAAATTAGTTTTTTTTAACAAACTTAAATCAACACACAAACGAATAAAACCAGTATGTAATAGAAAAATCAAAATAAATTCGATTTCTTGTTTACATTTTCGGCTCGCTTTTTTTGTTCTTTTTTACGAATAAGTTCGGAAAAGAATGATGGTAGGTAAAAGGCAAAGTACCAAAAACGTGTTTGGCAATCAGCTGGCTGGTTCGTCTGGCAGACAGAGAGGGATTCCCAAATTTCCTATGTGACTACAAATGCCAACAAACCATAGTTCGTCGCAAGCCAAACAAAATTGACGGCGGAAGAATAAACAAAGCAAAAGAAGAAGGTCATCCAATTCCCCCACAGCGCACAGTTCTCACAAATCGCAAATAAACAACATTCCACGCTGGGTAATCCAACAATAACAAGAACAACAACAATGGAAAAATTTACATATGAATACTTTTGTCGTTGCTAACTGACAGCTGCATGTAAAAATTGAAATCAAATGTTAAAGAAAAACAACCCCGCATTATGACTTACGTTTCGAATGGACTTAACGAGGTTTGTACTTGCACTTGCTTCACATGCCACGTATTATTCTATTATTTCCCCTAATTTCTTTTATAGTTGAAATAATTTAATTATCAAAATCATTTATATATTTTGATACATAATTTTTCTATTGACAATCAAAAACTATCCGCACGGCCACTATTTATCGTCACGTTTGTGATATCTATCGTTGACAGGACACTTTCGCGGTTCGCATTATATACACATGGTATTTAAATTTTCTTTATTGATAATAACTGCACATTGAATGACACTAGATAGCTTTCGAAAGTGCAACATTACTTATTTGATAACAAAATGAAATTGCCCGAGCAAAAAAAGACAAACAAAACTAAAAGGCAAGTGATTAGAAAATATCTTGCACTGCACACTCGATCCGCGTGTACGTCTGTGAGGTGCATGCTATCTTGTTTCGAATTTATTTTTGTTTGCCTCTTTCTTCCGAAGGTGGGGGCAGACATATGTACATCGACAGATGGAGAGAGAGAGAGAGAGAAGTAAAAAATGTCAAAATCAGCTGTGGCGAATCTTTGTGTCTGTGTGGGGTTTTATTCAATTTAAAAGGGAATTTTTTGTTTGATAGTGGTTTGTGTATTGGATTGGTTTGTGTATAGGGTGAGGTGAAAATCGGAACGTGGTCGATTTTGAATGCTTAAGTGAGTGACTAAAGATCCTCAGGCGGGAGTTAAAGTAGTGTATGTGAATCTTAGCATAGATCAGTACCATGTCGTGGAAAATTGCGTTCTTCAAAATGAAATTTGTACTCACAGTGCGAACTTAAAGCACTGGTTTAATGACGTAAATTTAGAAATCTTCTCTCCTATAATAGTATTAGAAGGAGGCTAAGTTTTCAAATATTTATGGTAGTAGGTAATCTTCTTATCTACTCAGCCGGTTTCAAAAAATCTTTCACCATTATTTAAACTAGGCTTTCAAAGTGAACAGTTGGTATGCATATTATTATCGCGTTTAAATAGAAGGGCGTTTCGTGGCAAAGTCGATGCAAAAACCGTCGAAGGAATGTTTTTGCGAACGCTGCCTTAACTTAAAGAGACATTTAATGGCTTTCTATAGAAAAGTTGAAGATCTCAAACAAGTCTATAAAAAGGTCCGCAAGTACATATCTCTATAAGTTAACGTAAATGGAAAAATTGTTGGAATATGAATTAAAAATATATTTAAAGTTAATTTAAATCTATTTTGGTAATCGTCAATGATGTTAATTGCATTTTACACAACATTGTTTGGACAAGGACACTTTGTTGTCACCGGGCAGCGAATAGACCTATTTGAATTCTACATTTTTTTTTTCTACGTACACGAACTCTCAGCTGGCTGCTAGTCGTCAATAAATAGGGAGGTTGTCCTTTCATTCATTATACACTTTCAAATATTCCTGGCTTTAACTGGTTATGGATACCTAAGAAAAAAAAAAAAAAAAACAATGCACGAGTGCTTGCTTTGTTGGAGGTTTGGGGAAGACCTTCGACAACTTAAGGTTGAATTTTGATATGCTCACCAAGAGACAATTTTGAAGATTAACTTTCAAAAGTGAAAGCCTTGATTGTACTGAACGCAATTATCGGTGAATTTTAAGCTTATTCAAGGACAGCACGGGCGACCACTGCAAGACGTTTGCACGTTCTCATCTGGTTCGGACTAGACCAGTATCTGTATTCTAACAAATGTATAGATGAGCAACCGAACAACTCCATGCAGAGTAAAGGTGATCTTTCTTTATTCTATCTTTGAATAACTCTCTGATGCAAAAAATTATTTAAAGTATTCAATTAAATGTGCGGATTATAGTCCTATTAATTCTTCTTATATCTACGTCGTAGGTACTCGTTATTGCCACGAAACCAAGAAAAAGTCAAAGCGAGTGGACTCAAACTTGCACTGGACTTCAATTCATAATTTATGAAATAAACTTCTTCTGAAGATGCAGGAACTAAATTCTTTTTTTTAAGATAATGACACAATAGTTTAGAAGTAAGAAATCATTTAGTCATGGACTGGCTTATGAGCTGCAATACAATCGAATCATATTCTGACCTGTCAGAAAATGTCACCATTATTATTGTCTGATAAAAAAGAACGCAAAAGAACCTCATCGAAAGTAGAAACTAACTTTATCAATTAAAATAAGCTTCTGGATAAAATAGGCTGTCAGAATTTGATCTCATTCAATTAATTCAATTAAATAGAAGTCTATCTTATCTCGGCCGATTTTAGTTCATCTAAATGCCATTCATTTGCTTTTAGTTTTCCATTATCAATGAGCCAATTTACATTAGCGACGGTAAATAAATTTGTTTATTTATCTCTTCGAATTAACAACCTAAATTTATTATTTTAATTTGACATTTACAATAATATGCCGTATATGTAATGTTTGCACTCAGTAAATATTTAAAATATTAATCACTTAGCTGTTTGATATTTCGCTTAAAAGTGAAAATGTTGGTCATAATATGCGAAGTATCAAAAAAAAAACGCTAACAATTTTTCTTATTATGAGCCTATTTTGATTCATTCAAAACTCAAATTTTATAAATATTATCCGACACCAATTGATTCTTATTATAAAAAAATGTAACTTTGTTTTCATTTTGACACTTTTAGTTTAAGTATTTATTAACAAATAATTCAAACTTACTTCTGTGTATCTCCGGCATAGAATCATAATAATAATCCGCTAGATAGTAGTGTCTGTGTCCTAACCTCTTATTGATTTTATGAACTTTCTTCTCGACCATTGTGAAATCTTTAGTAAGTCTCTCGTCCAATAAGCATCCGTTCACTACAAATTCCGAACAAAAACTGATCGTCTGACAGTGGCAATGGCAATCAACTTCAATCGGATCATCGCCCGGCAAGGAGTCATTCCAATGAAAATAAATAAAGAACTATTACTGATAGTGGAAATTTGATAAGGAAACAACACCTCTGTCTTTGATGGAACTGTGATAAGTCTCAAGATAAAGCTGTCCACGGAGAAAACAAATGTTTTACTAATCGTATATTCGATATTAATGACACGATAGGTCTTTTTTATATTGACATAATTCCTTCAAAGTTGAGGCTCGTCTGTATCATTTGAATGGCGTGAATGATAAGTGGAATCCATTTTTATATTATTTTAAATGGGCAGGTTGGGAAAGTGAATTATTATTAGAAACAATCAAAGCTTTCGATAGAAGATACGGGTTAATGTTTATATTGACATTTTTACGAGGCTATGAGGTATATGGAGGGAATTCTTATCGAGTAAGGCTGCGCTTATCTAGGAAATTCAATAAATGTCATTTTGGCTCTATGATACGTCAACGATAATTTAAGTATTTTATAATAACCGCTTGTTCAAAATATGTTAGCTTCTTGTTTGTCAAGATGTTTTCCTTTTGTTTAAGTGGATTCCGATTAACTATTGGCATGCAAGTGCAGGTGCAGACTATAGACTTGTGTTTCAAACATTATTGTAAAAGATACACAAAGAACTGTGCAGGTATACCCTTTCGTTTTCACTAAGACTTTCTGTAGCATGCTAATAATTCTGTTGATTGGTAATCACGTTTTAAACCCAAGTTAATCATTCACTAAAACACGTTTTTTTTTCTTTCGAATCGCATTCTTAACTTTTTTTCAAGGCATTTATTTTGTGGTGGCAATCCTTGGTCTTACAGTGAGCTTTATATTAATTTCCATACTTTTTCCACACCGAAAAACTTTATACATATTAACTACAGCCGGCTGTAAATTTTTTGCCCAAGCATTTCATCAAGAAAAAAAATTTTAGATCAAGTTGTTCCATTATGTATTGTTCCATACTTCGATATCATTTGAATTAAAGGTCCATCTTACCTTGACATTTTCCGAAACACAATCTAAGATTTTTTAAGATTCACACTAAGTTTCTACAAGCAATAAAATTCATTCATTTTATTTATCATAAGCTGTTTAGATTCAGTTGTATGAGCAAGCCGATCACTAACGTCGAAGGGCTACATATTGGTAGGAAATACTCATCGTGGTAGGAAACCAACTTATTATTTCCTCAATGAAACAAGCAAATAAACGTGTACTTACTTCACGTCTCTGTCACAATCACATCGCTTTAAATCGCTCTCCCTAATATAAACGTCTGCCCCAGCCTATTAAATAGCGCATGACGATATATAGAATCAAAGAGTTTGTGACCTTCCATCCAAACCCTAACCTTGCTTCGAAAATCCGATTAATTGGAACTGATAATGAAAAATTAAAAAAAAAACCACTGAGAATGCAAGTAGCGTACAGTCTTTTTTTCATAGTGATTTGAAGATTTTTTTCTAACAAAATCGAAAAAATTCTCAATTGACGGGTAAATACATACTATACTACAGCAGCTTTGTATTTTGAAACGTTGGAATAGTCCGTGTTGCCTGCATTACCCCACGTACATCTGCTTGTTAACGACATCGTTTTTCTATTCCTCGGTTTCAAAATTACATTCGAGCACATTTGGACCGGTCGAGAATTAAAAGTCGTGCCTTTCTTTTAACTTAAACTTTATAAAATTAAATTGAATTCATCTCGCCAGTTGAAAAAAGAAAGTAGACATTTTGTGAAGAGTCCTAAAGGCCGATTGAAAACCTTTGCATCGTCAGGTTTCATCCATAGAAAAACAGCTTGATTATAGAGCTTTCAGGGGAGGAATTATTTTGTATTTTGTGGAGTCTGCGAATATACATGTGCTTAACTTGGAAAACTCAAAATTTGTCCTGATAATTTTTCTGAATATTTGCGTCTGATAAAAGAATCTTTTGACTACGTTCTGAAGAAATACTATACTTAACAATCAGAAAAATCTATATTTTATTTTTCAACTTCAAATATAAATTTGGAAGTTCTCATCATATGTCCGATTTGAAATTTCCGACAAATGTCCACGATTCGGGGTCAAAAAGCTGTTGGATTCTATTTCTAAAGGGTAGTTTTATGTTTTGAGAAATTTTACCAACATCATCAGAAAATATTGTCTTTCGAAGACTGCAAGTTCCAAATGCTTCGCTTTTTTCTCTTCAGGTGAAATAAATTCCAGAGAATAAATTCGAAATCTCTAGAAGTTGTTTCTGTATTATTTAATGTTTTTCTCGTTAAGAGGACTGGCATTGAGTTTGTGTATAAAATACTTGACTGTTGCTTAACGGGAACCATTTTGGAAAAATTGACATTGATAATTATCAACAAATCCTGTCGAAATTTAGAATAAATTTTCCATAATTACAAGCAATATGTTTCAGTGTAACTCATGTGAATGATGAAAATAAAAAGTTTCCTGAACCCTTATACCTTTTTCAGCCGTTTTGCTGATCGAAGTTTTTCACGAGTTTTGGACCAGTAAACTAAACACAGGAAAAAAATCTAGGCTATATTTTAGCTCCATATTTTTCATAAAATAAATATAATCGGAACTATTAGTATTAAAAAAAAATTTCATTTACTTTGCTATCGAAATTTGACACAAAAGCAAACTAGTTTGTAAATGACTGGCTAACAATAAACACGCTATGTTGATGCTTGTTGAAGGTATAAAATGATCGTAGATCAAGTTTTATATACCATTAGCTACGAGTTGCGCTTGCAGCCAACAGAACAGCCGAACTTTAAGTATATCAAATTGAAATTGACAACAGTGCTGAATGCACCTTTTAATTCTATTCTTACAACTTTATTAAAATCTTGACAAATGTAACAATGTGTATACTATTTTTTATCTGTAAATGTAGAATCATAAAAATAACAATAACTTCTGCTTACATTACTAGTCGCAAGGTACTTCTCTCATTGTTCTGAATTTTTTTTTCTTCAAAAAAAAAGTGGTCAGTTATTGATTAAATTATTCGAGAAAAAAAATATATTATTGATTGGTGTTTTTTGTGTTTAAAAATGAATGTATTTTATGAACTTTGTGAAAGCGACATCGAAATAATTTTCTGTAACCGATTTAAAGACTATTTCTATATGACCACATGACTTCATTTTTTTTTGTATTTGCAAAGAGTATACACCTTATCTTAGACTTAAATAACTTACTCGCAATTTGTTTAATTTTTTGTATAATTTTATGTAATTTGGGCACCAGGCCAATAAATAGACATATGTAATTATTAAATTTTAATAATTAATCATTTAATTTTGTAGTTTAAAGCTTCGCCATTGTGGTTTTACCATTTTAAAAAAAAAATCGAAATAAATTATTGGGGTTCACTTCAGATCGGTGGTTAAAGGGAGAAACCTCCACTCTCAAGACCCGTTTACATGTAAGAATCAATGGGATACCTTTCGGCTTCTTCCAGCATATGCCTAAAGTCCATTTGTCTCCCAGCATTACCATTCATACCAGTCTTAGTCCCCACGTGATTCGTGTTGTTCGCATTGTTATTATAGGGATTATTCTTCAAATGACCATTCATCATACTAACATGATTGCTTATAGTTGGCACAGCTCCGGGTACATTATTTTCCAAATCATTTAGAATAGCATCTGTTTGCTCCGATATAGCGCGCATCGATGTGGTGTTTGGTCGGGAAATGATATCGTTCATATTCTGATTCGGATTGTTTGTTAATCGCTGAATGTGAGAGCGTATGATTTTCTCAAATTCTCGTTGCACTGAAGGACTATCCGTATCGCCGTCCACCTTAAAAGGGAACGTTTTTAAAGTCTGCGAATATAGTTTTTTTTTTTCAAAGCTTACAATCATCAAACGACTGCTGTTGTCCATGAGCTTAAGCATTGGCAACGTTTGCTCGCGGAAGAGTTCCAGGCGTCTTCGGAATGAAGAAACCGTATCATCGACGCGTCCTCGACCCAGTTGCAGTTTTGAACAATCCAAAAGCACCACCGGTGGACGAATTTTATACTAGAAAGACGAAATTTTCAAGCCCTCCGAACTTTTAAGAGCTTCTCCACAATTTACCTTATTTTCGAAGTATTTAACTTGTTGCAGGTTCCTTGGGTATCCGTCGATAATGATTCCCTTTTTGTCCATCAGCTGCTGGATGTTTATATCCAAGAGAGTGTTTAGATTCTTTTCCGGTGCCATTTCGCCAGCTGTTAGCGCTTCTTTCACCGCATAACTCTCTGTATTAGCTCTCGGCGCTGAATCAGTAATCGTTCTTAATATTCGCCCAATGCTATAAAATATTTCGAAATGATTTTTAATGAACATACTCTCCACATGCATACCTTATATGACCCCATCCCGGATTTAGACCAACTGCTTTCAGGCAGAGTGTCGCCTTATTACTTCCCGGCCCGCCGATAACCCAAATTACTGGCGGTATACTAAGTCCGACTTGATTCACAGCCGCCATCGTGTTCGATATATTTTGCCCCATAAGTGCTATGGCATCAATTGTAGCCATCGGTCGCTGTGGCGGTGATGTCGGCATACGGTGATTGCCCATAACTTCCACTTCTTGAATGCGATTTTGCGGCGCTGCAGAGGAACGACGAACTGCAACCTCTGTAATATTCTTCTCTTGACTAGGAGCTGTTTCAACACTAACTATACTGCCGGGTATATCATTCATCCCTCTGCCCATACCTGTAACTCCATTAAGAATGGCTTCTTGATTCTCTAAGGCACTTAGAATGTCAAGTATTGCGGTCCGAAAGTCTTTGTAGACTTCCGTTGGCGCACGTTCGCCATTTACCTAACAAAAAAACAAATAAAATGTTCCCCTTTCACGCAAACTATTCGAAAGGATTGTGTTGCAATTAATAAAACTTACCGCTAACAGCATATCACTTTGATCAAAATAATCAGCAACTGGCATAACATTTTTAAAAAAGTTTTCTAATTCCATTTTGGCGAGAGAGAGAACTACATGACCTAACTTAGCTCCATAGTCGATTTGTTTTTGTAAAACCGATTGGCGCCAGGATATTAAGAGAACACCATTCACCACTTGAATCTGTAAACAAAAAAAAAAATACACGATACAATTGCGATAAAGATGGTGCCCAGCGGTCAGGTTTAATCCATATCTATACTATTATTATAATGGGGTAAAGTTTGTAAGTTTGTTAACTACTCATCCGCCTGTAAGATTTGGAAAGGTAGGTGAATGTTCCCCCAATTTCGGCAAATTCACGACGGTTAATTTCTTGAAGGACCTGAATGTTCAGGGACTATTGCAGTTAGTGCTCGATTTAATAAATCCACTCAAAGAAAAAATCGCACGGTCCCTTGACCAAGGTACGCAGGATAAATATCGTGTATCTCCATTGAAATCGAAGCTGTATTTAGAGTGGTTATTACATTAAATCTTTTTAAAGTCAGAGAACACTTCGGCGGTTATCGTCTCCCTCTGTTTAAAAAAGAAGGCCCCATAGTCCCTCTGACAGAATTACACAGCACAAAGTCATGTCCTTTCCTTGTCGATGCCCCTACTTACGTAGCCATCGATATTAAAACGTGTTTCATTCATAAACAATATGATTCCAAGCGTTAATGCTGTTCGAAAACCTGCAAATCGAAAATAGACCAAATTTCCTGCAGTAAGACCAGTAAATTTCAAATACTCTCCACAATTCATCGACTTCAAAGCCGTATATGACAGCATTCGCTGAACTATACGAAGCGAAAATCGGTATCGAATCGATACCAGGAAAACTGTTCTGCAGTTTACTGGGTAGTTTTAACCAAACAAAAAGCTCCAAACTTGAACCGGACTCCAGTAGGGAAATGCGCTTTTATGCGACGTCTTCAACTTGATTCGCCGTAAGCATGGAAGGACAAGCAGGCATCGATCAATCGACCATATCTTTATGGCGATATAATGAAGACTCATCCTAGACACATGATGGTTGTTCGGTTTGGCTGAGCAACTACTACCAAGCTCCAATTTCGGAGCACAAAAATTATTATCGTTTAAGCAGTCCTTTTTCACTTCTTCTTGCGGGTTCCAAACTTTGGAGAAGAATATATTTTTGGAACTGTATCCGCCGGATCAGCGATTGAATGGACATTGAAGCTTCAATTAAGAGCGTCTTCGAATCCAAGTCAATTGTTGCAGGAAAAAAAGAAGAAGATACGTGTTTCAGTCGAACATCCCAAACGTACTTATAGCAAGGAACATTTTAAAGCTTTTCATTTGCAAATGTTTTTTTTTAAATATAAAATAAGTTAAGAGCTTTTCCATTCCAATGTCAGGTTAACGTAATATCGATTTGCAAATAGCGCATCAGACGATCAATTTTCTAGACCGATTATTTTATAAATAGGAAAGGAATTGATTTTTCTGGTAAGAAACAATCGAATAAAAAATCAATATGAAGACTTCTTCGAGTCCCATATCTTGTGCACACGTTTATTCTTCGCATGGTGACTTACGCGATACTAGACCCATGAAATGGGAATACAAATACGAGCACAATTTGGGTAAGCTTAATAGGACTTTTTGTTTTTAAATTACCACATAAATTGAACACCACTCATTCGTCCTTGAGTAAAGACAAGTATGGGATCCCGACCTCTTTCAAGGTATAGGCCCCCAACAACGCGTGCATTTATGATAAATTATTGAGTGACCTCTCTTTCGATATGGCCTACGAAAATGTTCGGAAACTACCCGTACGAGAACACCTTATTTACATAATTTTACAGTTGATTACATATACCTTTACCTTGTTGATTGTAATTTATGGCCGCCTTAAGACAACGTTGCTATCGTAAATGCGTAGACTGTTTTCTTAACAGAATTAAAACAGCGTTTTGTTAATTTAATTGTCGCCTGAAAAGGCCCTAGTGTATAAATATGACATCAAGGACAGCAAGGAGTTGGGATTTTGGAAGGAGGTTTGAATTGTATTTACCTTTTCTGAATATTCTACAACGTCACGCATAGAGCGTGGATATCCTGAGATTAAATACGCTTTGGCAGCAGGAGCCATTTTCATTTCTAACATAAGTACTTCGGTGACGGTTTTCGATGAGAGCTGTGCAAAGTCTTGCATATCTAGATGGACATAATGTACATATTAATTGTATAAATAGTAAAAGGATTCAATTTACTAACCATTTCCCATGGCATACTGTTGCAGAAGATCCATCATGTTGATGTGAATGACACCTCGGCGCTCCTGCATAAAGGTGTCACAGTGGGTTACTTTGCCACTACCTGGGCCGCCTTCACAAAAACAAAAACCAAGTCAAAAAACAAATTACATTGAAGGCACGAATCTTTTGTTTTACCTAAAACAAATATCACTGGGACCTTTGGCGGATCGAATTTTATTTTGCCAGCGTTGTTCATGTCCATTGTCTGGAGGTTTACTGTTGACCCAACTCTGCTGGCCCTCGGCTGATTGTTGGCTGAACGTTTCCACGCTTCGTTGCCGGTCTCGCTTGTATCCTGTGCCGCGCTGGCATCTATAGAATGGAAAATGATTGATTATGCATTTGTATATAACAGAGCGATTTGAAAATGTGTTGGTAATCCACACAACAATGAAAGAACAAAAATAATTTTGTTTTATTATTTTAAAGATTTGAAGACCAACTATTCGGGAATCTTTTTCAATCACAATGAAAGCTCTAAAAATGGAATTCTAGGTGCGAGCGATGATGTCAATATTATCTGTGTATCCCAACAGCTGGACATGTGGACAAAGGCTAATCTTTTTTGTAGCTGAGACGAATAGAGCACATGTCTTGCATGGTTTCTTGCTACCAGATATTACAGATGACCCGGCGCTTTATTAAAAAAAACAGCTTGTAGCTGGCCAGCTATCTGAACCCGCAGCTTTGCTGTTAAGGTATATTTTTATTGCACCATCGATTTCGTCTACAGGGGTTGGGAGAGTTACTTCATCGCCTGGCATTTGGTATTCTTCAAGGAGTGTCAACCTCGCATGATGAACACCTCTCCTTTAAGGATTTCCCGCCTTGGTGCATTCACAATTTCGTGTGGATAGGTGTTAAGATTTCCGTCAAAATGACCTGGGCCTGTTTGCTTGTTTTGTTTTCAAGTCAATAACAAGTGAAATAGAAAATTAACATCTCATCCCTGTTTAAGATAGGTCAGGTTGAAAAGTGAAGAAAAACAGTCAATCCATCTTTCTGACCATGACTTAAAAAATATTTAAGGATGGGCGCCTTTTTCTGACAGACTCAACTTTCGATCTTCTGATGTTGTTAAAGTTAAATTTTTTATTCACTTAAGCTTAAAGGGCTTTCTCCTCTCTACAATTTGGATTCCGCACCAAAAAATTGCCAACGAAAGTCATTGCGAATGCACCCCTGTCCGTCCGTCCGTTCGTACGTTCGTCCGGTCTTCCGTTCGTCCGTCCATCTGATTATCACAGAGCTGTATCTTCTGAAGCGCTATTCGTAGACACTTCAAATTTTCTCAGAATGTGTACTTCAACAAGCATACATTAAAAAACTAAATGAGTAATTTAAAATTTAAGAAAACCATAATAAATTGTACGGAACCCTTCGTGCTCGTGTCAAACTTGCGCTTGGCTACTTTTGCTTCTTCAGACCACCACGGTTAGCTCCAAAGTAAGTGTACTTGATCCCTGCATTTTACCCATTATATCTCTATTATACTTTAAATAATGTGAGAAAAACAAGACCAAACAAAATGACTTTAAAGGTCTCATTTTTATGTCCCTTTTATAGGTGAAGTCTTTGAGCCATTGTTAAAAAAAAAAAAAAAAATTCGCGATCAAAACAAACCAATTTCATAGACGGACGTAGCTACCGCATTATATATGTATGTACTTCGGATTAGTCACAGTACTCAACACGTGCACCCATCCATGTGTGTAGTAAAAGCATGTTTGGGAAATAGGCTTAAGTTAAACCCCTCCATATTGACACGAAATGAGACTTTTTCTTTCCTATTGATTTTCTAATAACTCAGTTGGTGTCGATAATGTTTTCAACATTGCTGTTGAATGCCCCTGCAGCATGAACACATACGCCACAGTTGAATGGATACCCTTTACGCCGGAGAGTAATTATTGTAGTTGGCCTGAAGTAAGAAAACCTTGAACCTCCCTTACACATGATTTTATAACGTGTGTACATGTTTTATTTTATTTTTTATTTTTTTCACAACAACCTTCGAATGTGTCAATGGGTTGGTAGGACTGAATCAATGGGCTGGATTCAGGATAATACCGCAAATTTTCAACTGAATTTTGCAAGCGCATTGATAACCGGCAAGCGTTTCGTTTGGGAGAAGTAAAAACGGGGGTCGATGGGTGGATAAAAATCAGGACGAAACTGAACTACATAAATTGAGAGACTTTTTGTCTGAGACTTTAGTGTTTAAACATTAAAACCATAAAATCACGTCTATTTAAATCTTTCGATTTTGAAGTTCAATTCGTATAGTTATGTTATTTATCGACGTAGTTTTAGCCTTGAGAGAATTTCTATTCATTTTCACAATACGAAAATAGGCACCATTTGGCTGTCGGGAAAGTCATAATGCATTTTCTATATCATTTTTAAGCTGACAGTTTGAGCTGTGTTCGAAAAAAAAACAATTATGCGGTATTAATTGCGTTTTGCACATGTTTTGAACACCTCAAAACTGTTGGTAGGAAAGAGGTCTTGGTACAAAGGTGAAAAAGCGCTTCAAAAGAAGTCAAAAGGAAACTTTTTTGCACCAAAGTTATTCTGATAGTGCGATGTTTTGTTAACTTAATATTATAAAGAGGTCAATGGACCTTGTAGAAGTTGTTGAAAAAGCAGTAGTTTTTTGCGAACGCTGTCGTTACGGTAGGAGAGACTTACTTGCATTCTAAACCATAGTTTTAGGACTGAAAAGCTTCTATAAACTAATCCGTGGTGACATACATTCCTCTATAAATTAAGGCTAATAAAGAAATTGTTGAAATAGGATAGGATTAGACAGGAAATTTTGCTACATGTTTTGGACAATCCTTTTTGGCCTTTTTGAGTCCTACAATTTGTCTCCGTACACGAAACCTACGGGAACGAGGTCACAGGACACGAATAGTTAGTTGGTAAAACCAGAGCCTGAAATGAACAAAGAATTATGCAATGAGGACAAAATTCTTTGGACAAAACCAGCTTTGATTGTTTTTTGATGCGTATTGCTTTTCCCCTCAGCTTAAATAAATTCAATTGAAATTTGGTCATTATGTAGCACAAATGAGGCAAAACATAATCAGGGTTAGAATTGATGATGCTGTAAAAAACTGTGAAGTTTTCAAATTAAATGTGTAGCTAATAAAATCTCTCCAGAAATTTGTTGATTATCACAATGAATTTTCAATTCAATCGTGGTTAAAACATTTGGCTTTGTTTGAGTTGTTAATGCTTCGAATTAATTGCAAATTTAGACGAATCTTATTTTTTCACCTCTCAGCAGATGCCACATTCTTATGTGTCATGTATGTGTTAAATAAATCCCCAATACGGTAATGGACAGTTTACAGAGAACCTCTGCGAAGGGACTCAAACAACTATTATGTTCTAAATAAAATCGATATTAATCGACAAAAATCAATCCGTCCTCGTAGATTTAAGCCAGAACGGAAATATTAAAGGAATTTCACTTCTTAGACTGACCTTAAATTTTATAACAGACGTAAAGAATGTTGTTAATAACAGTGAATTGTAGCACAAGTTCAGCAAAATTATGTGTTCATTAGGAAATTACCGCCGTGTTACCATTTGCAAACTGAAGAGTGGTCAGATACCACGGGCTAAACTTAACCAAATATTAACATATTTTTGCCGTGACAAAGAGACTGTTTTCCAGCAGCCAACTCAATGATTTTAGAAGAAAGGCATCTGTTAAATGCCGCTCATTAATCCCAAGTTACTTCTGCTTGCCCCGTGCTGTTCAATGTGACAGAGAATTCGGATGAATTCGGACTCGGTTTTTTTTTTTAAAGATTTATAAAAAGGACCCCCCCTCATAAAAGGGCGGATAATTTTCCCATAAATTTAAGGCGATGTTCATCAATGATTTGTACCACGAAGGTGTGTGTCTTTGCTGTGGTTTTTCGGTGGCGTTCCTCTTCTTCGATCGATACTAAAGGTTTTGTCCATAGTATTCTAGTTTCACCGTTTATCTTCCTGTCAAGAGTAGACAGGCAATTCAGGAGAAGGAGGAGAAGGGACAAACCCACAACTTTTAAAGTCTGGATACACGACTTGCTCCAGTGTGTCTTTGAATCCCAGGCACCAGAGTCACGAACGACGATAAGTTCGAAAGTCGAGTTCAAGGATCACGTATGCTAAGCACTTAACGGATGTAAAGCAGCATTATTTCAGATACTCCTCGGATCGGTACCTTACTTAGTAAGAAAGTAAGCGTTCTAAAACTAAAATTCGTATAACAAATTTGCGTAAAAACATACCAAAAAGAAAGAAACAATAATAAAAAAAGAACAAATTGGAAGAGTCAATTCGAGTTGTAAGAAGAGTGCAACGAAAATGGCCATAAGAGATCGAATGCTGCATATTGAGAAACAACATTTGGGCTTATATATCTTTGAAATATAAAAAATTGAAAACAGTGGGAGTTGACAAAGCAAAATGAATTTTAACACATTTCTAGACCTGAATCCGATCCTCGAAAGACTTGCTGTTATAACCGGGGATTGCCCGGACACTCCGGGACTTCCGGGAGGGGCCTAGATACTCCCGTTACTTCTGGTTACAGAGGCGGGTAGAAGTTCAGTGATTCGGTTCTATCCATTTCCTATAAAATATGATACATAGGAGCAGACAAAATACTGTATGAGGCTAAAAAGGAGTAGTAGAAGTCAACCTTTGAGGAGGACAACTCCGCAAAGTGATATCTTGGTCTTAGCCGGAAAACCTCGGCCGGCTCAAACGATGGTTTTAATCAAATAAAATGAATAACTTTAGAGGAGTTAAACAACAAGCTCTTGCTCAAGAAAAGATTTTATGTACAGATTCGACATTCGTCGCATTATTCTTAATTTACCAAACGTTTCTATGGTTGACTTTGTATCTTTTCCACCTACTTTGAATGCGCATTTCTGAAAAATTATTTTCACTTGTTCTCTTTATATTAACAGACCACTAGTAGTTGGAAACCTAGTTTGGTATATCGATCTGCTTGTGAATGATTTCTTTAGGTTTTTTTTTGTCCACTCCTCAATTCAAATTCTTCTGGAACACAACTTCAATCATCGTGCCAATGAGCATTACAATTTCAAAAAAAATAAACTTAACCATTGAAACCAATTGCAACATTTTAATCACAGTCAACCCAGACAGCGTCAATATACATAAATGCTATCAACAACCTTATTATTATTTTTATTTTCCTCCCCTTATTTTTACATTCAAACTTTCACGTCAACCACGCGACATAGTTAAAGTTTTTATTGAATTTGTCCACAAAATATCAGCTAAGGTGAAAAGATTATTCACCTGCATTGCACGATTTTAACTAAAGCATGATCTAACCATTATCGAGGAGACACATAACCGACCTCAGTCTATACACGAACAATTACAATAACTTGTGATTAATTCCGCGGCAATTAATGTTTTATTATCCTTTGTCCTTGAACAATAGGTTCCACTGTTAGAAGTGAAAATAAAATCGAAATTGAAATTGAAGGTCAGCGAGTGTGTTGCACATGTAATTATGTTCGTCACATGGAATAGACGAAAGAAAATGTTTGTCTAGATAATTGGACAATAATTGGTGGCTTTTTGTCACCAAGATTGCTAGTGTCCTTGGAATGCGACGAAAGTTCCATTTCCTTAAACAATTCTAAGATAATTTATTTTATTTATACGTGCACAACCATGTTATTCCCGAAAAATATGCTAAGTTAGAAAGGATCTTGAAACTACATATTTTTGCCGTGGGGGTCAAAGTTCTACAAGGATAGAGTAAGGGCGCCCAAATTCAAACAAGAATTGTCTGTGCCGAAAGTTGAGGAAAATGTCTTCCTAGAATACTTAACAAACCTCGATATCCAGGAGCTGCGACAACAACAAATATGAAAAAGGGTACAACCATATTAAGGACTTAAGGTCAAATTGCCTGTGTGACTATAACGTGGCGACCGTGAAACTGACAAGCGAAAAAGAAGTCAAAATCATAGGCTAAGAAATAGGAAAGACATATAGGAATATTCAAAAATAAAAAAAATTAAATGTGTCAGTATGAATCATGGTTGTCTAGCTTCTGAGGGGTTTATCCAACACATGAGGTGATCCGGAACTTTAAATATTTGCGAAGAGCTGTACAATGACTCAGATGGCTAGGACAAATTAAGTGTATGGACATCAATGTTACCACGCAAAGTTTCCTGGAATTTACACCCGAGATACAAGTAGGAAGGAATGCCTAACTTCGGATTAGTCATAAAAGCGGAAAGGTTTCTCAAGTTACTAGTTAGGGATCTTGTACAGATGACTGGAGAGACTTGTTCGTTGCGGCCCTGGTAGACCTCGAATTTACCATCATCGAAGTGGTACGTGTGAATAGGTTTCAGCAGCTTTTTGTGTTTGTAATATTAGATCGACAGTTGTTGAAATTTTTGGTCCAATTGCTGCAAAGAAATTGAAGGTAATAGCTGAGCCTCCACGGGAATTTTTTTTTAAACTTAAACATAAAGAATATTTTAAGAAAAGCCTTTCCAAATAATTTAAATTGCTTTCATTGAGGAAATTTCAGAGGGAAGCTCTGCGAAGCTAAAAGTTGGGAAGGTGATTTTTCTTCGACTTTGGCTTTAAGCTTATGTAGTTAAAATGATTTGAAATCACGTTTTGTTACAATTAATTTAATTGGTGATAATTTTGAGGGACTCCAGAAGTGGCATCTATTGAGTCATAAACCTAAGGTGAACGATCACTTTTTCATCAACTCAAAACAGAAACCCTTTCAGAGTTTATTAATATTTTTTAGCACCAACTAATTTTCATCTTTCAAAACTTATTGTTTTTGAGACATGAACTCGAATTGGTTGGAAAACTTTAATTTCAGACTCCAAATAGCTGAAAATACTTTTGAAGTGTGGAGCGATTTTTTTAAGGATGGGGATAAAAATGCGTTTTTCACATACATACATATAGGTAGTTGAAAAAGGGTCTTTGGGTGGCTGAGATATTGCATTATGAGGCGGATATGAAATTGAATCCGCATTTTTTTAGGATACGATTTTTAATGAAACAGAGACACTGCAAGAGAAACAATCTCCTCTTAGATAATGGCTTGATACTCGATCTTTATTGTCAAAATTTTACATACCCCATCCGACAAAAAATGTTTGGTTCAGGACAGTTCAGCAATGCGAGATCAAGATTAAGATATCTCTTTGACTTTTGCCGAAAGTTGGAATAGTACAGATGTCAAAGGAAAGCGCCAATAACGTTAGAAATAAGGTAAAGAAATGAGCTCTTTCGTTATTTCACCTCTTTTGATTTTCCCTTAAACAAAAAATATTGTATTTACTGTTTACATGTCCGGTAAATTTATTTGTTTTTTATTTACTTATTTAAAAATGTAGAGCATAAAAAAAATATATCATAATCTTATCGGGGACTGCCAACGGATTTAATTTAAGTGTGCATTGACCCAACACAATTTAATAGGGATTTTCAGATGGCTACAACCCACACGGAGCCCACTTCGTTAGACATATTTGTTTAACATAATAACTGTAGGCCATGGCAAGGCACCTACTCACTATATCATTTTTTCCGTAACTAAGCTCACACTCAAAACAAGAATCCTTTGGCAAAATAAAAAAAAAGACATTAGAACGCTTACCTGTGTCTAAACAAATACCCATTATCCATTCGGTGGCCAATGTAACGCAATAGTTTTACTGAGGTTTGCTCCTTTTCCGCTACTCTGTCAGATTAACTTAATCTAACCGTTGACTCAAGTCACTAGACATATTTTTTGTAAATCTTTTTCACTTAAACTCAATGTGATATTGTTTTTTTTTTTGTCGAAAAAGCACTTTATTTTTCAAAACTAAAACGAAAAATTAAATAAATTTAATCCTTAGTTCAAAAATTCGTATTTGTTTTTTCCGCTTATATGGATTATATGTGGAATAATTAAACTATTCCATTAAAGGATTACACCGAGGAAAAAGCAAGCGTAAAATCAGTCATAGGTCCCGAATTCAACTGACTTACACCGATGATAAAGCGAAAGTTTTACTTACCAATAGTTATAGCGGGCGACTTTCGTTTCGTCCTTTTTGTCGTTTATTTTCTTATTCGATGAATTATTGATGCATTATAGCAGTTATCCTTTGAAGTCCACATATACAGAGCGAGGGAGACTATAGTATTCGTTTGCTTGTCTGTTGGACTATCTGCGTTCAAATGCACATTCGTTTGATTTTTGTTGAACGTGTTGGTTAATGATGGTTGACAGTTTGTGGTGTGTGTAATAATTGTCCTGTATATACGATTATTTTTTGAGTTCTCCTGTTGACCGCTAAATTTTATACATATATGGAATTGTACTTGAAAACTCACTCACAAGGGTTGATTGAACATCGGAGTCGAGGGCCGGAGGACAGCATGTTGACAAACAATATTGGGTAAATGAGATTTGTGCGTTACTCGATTGCTTGATTTGACCGGAAGTAGAGCATGTTGGGCGGGACACAAGATATCTTGTGACACGTTTGATTTAATTATTTTTCTTTAGTTTTATTATTATTTTTGCCGAGATGAGAACGATATTTTTGTAAGCTGATAAAATTGTAAGAAGCAGGTGGTTAACTCTAAAGAAAGACAGTTGTTTTGAATTTGCAATTGGATAACGTATGTATCTGTAGGAGAGTCATATTCAAAATAAGCTTGTAAGTTTGAGAATGTTTTTCAATGCCAACCGATTGTTTTTGAGTTCACAATATCATATTCGAGCCTTAATTATTGAAAAAGAGCCTGCAAAAATCTATGACCATGATTTTTGTAGCAAAGTTTTCGTGGCTTATAGTCCATGATTGTTAAGCGCGTTTATTCGATAAACCTGATTTTACCTTCAAATAACCTGCCAATGTTAACTAAAAAGCTTTTTAACTAGTTTTATGTCGCAACTTTATTTCATTAGAAAATTTGATTTTTAAAGAATTCGTGAACTGTTTTTATTTTGAACCGCTTGATTTGTATTCAAGATATGGGAGACGGAAAAACCCGCACGAACGTACAGACACAGCCATCCTTCTAGAAACAATGGAATCCAGCTGCTGGGATCTCGAAACGTGGAGATATGTCAAAATCGAACCCATTACAAGTGCTTCCTGATGGGAAGTAAGAAAATCTTAAATCATGTTCAAGTTCTTCGAGTTCCTTTTCATTTTGCACGTGGCATTCTCTTTAAAAACTTTCCCTAACCAATGTCATTCCCTTTTCCATTGGTAAACCATTTACACCAAATTGTGAACATCTCAACTGCAAATCATTCTCTTCCGACCAACTGGTCTTTGACACCGAAACGTTAATGATGGAATAATAATCGTTATACAAACACCCGATGTCGGGTGGTCTTGGATTCCGTATAATATTGACCGCCAGTTTTCCACGGACTAAATCATGCGCAAAAATTGCTCAAGAACCGCCGCCGGCCGACCAAAGCTCTCTGGTTTGCGAGAAAACATTCCCGTTCTCTTTCAATTCAAGGGACATATATATGAACATGTGAACTAATCACATGTCCTTTATGTATCATACATTTTACCGCCATATCAAACCGCAACTCTTCTTTGCTCTCAGCTTATTCAGTTGGATCCGTTTCATGGAAGGCAATATTTCCGCTTACGTTGCTTTTTTTCTGTTATATATTCTTTAGCCTTGAGCTTGGATACACACATAGCTTCATAAATCCACCACAGGATACAGAAGTGATGTTTTTTATTTTGTTTTTGAATGAATGAATGAATGAATAGCGTTTTCAGTTTTAATGGCCTTCTCCTGTCTGTCATGGGTAAAACGTGTGTTGCGGTGTGGGGTCATGGAATTGTGATACTAGGGTATCGCCTGATATTGTGATATGTAATTTAGATGAATAAGGCATTTATGTCACAAAGATGGATAGCTACATGAAGGAAATGTGCATACTTAAATGGAAAGGATATTATTTGCATTAGACCTCTAGGGCTGTATAAAATGTGATTAGCTAGCCAGGTTAGTTGGATCGTGGGAAAATGTGAGATTTATTTGTTGACACGGACCAGTTGGCTTAGTTATTTTATTAGGCTTTACAAAGAATGTAGGTTACATTTGGGAATTTAAATTAGACACGAATGTTGTTTATACACAAATTAGAGATTCTGCTTTGGAAATGTTTGCATTCACTTTGAGCATACCAAAAGTACACCGATATGATGACAATGAATTTAAATTAATTTTGTTATTCTCTAAATGTTTCTTTCTACAACTTATTGAGTTCTATTGAAAATGAAGCCAATGCTTGTGCCAATAAGAGCAATAATCTCTGCTTCCTTTTGGGAAAATGGAGAATATTGATTCAGGAAGTATGTGTTTTCAGCAAGATAGCATTGTATGCATCGCTAAACGCTCCTTCGATATCTTGTCGATAACTATGTCCACAGCTTTCTTTTTCCACAAGATATTTTTCAAGCAGTCTGACCTCCTGCTTTGACAAAAAGAGGAAAGAGTGATTGGTCTTAAATCTTTCAATAAGGAGTGCTCAGATAAACCAGCCTGGAAATAAATACCATTCTAACACGTAGTGATATCGTTTTAAGCAATTCTTGGCTTTTTCTGTGATGATACCATGTGGTTCCTCCGATTTGAGGTCGTGCAGTTCTTCAATCCATGCGTCATTTCTTGGTATAAGAATGATGAATAAGATTTCTTATCTTCTTTATTCAGGTCGCTTGTCCACCATTTGGCATTTCCGGACAAACAATTACGCGAGTTGACAGTGAAGTTGACTGATATTACACTACCCCTTAAAATTTAAGGACTTTTTTGTTTTCCCTGGCTAATTTCCAGGAAGCCAATCTTTTCGGGAAAGAAATGCTTTTAAAATTTAAACATCAGTTAAATTTCATTGTATAACAAAAGCCAACAAATTGAGTGCGTATTAAATGAGTTCCAATTAAAAAACAGTGAATTTCATTAAACAACCAACAACCGGGTGGTAACTTTACCTACAACTAATTAAATATGCAATTATGAGCTACTCCGTGTCCTGCTCGCTCTTGAAATTTCTCATATCATCGTTCACAAAGTCCACGAGGACTCGCATCAATAAACCAAACAACTAACTTTCAAGGATGCAACACACACAATCGGTAAAAGTTTAATAAGTTTTCCGTGGGAAATCGACTGGCTGACCAAAGTTCTCTCCATTTGAAATTTAAAGAAGAATCCATTCGACTTTACGTAATAGTCTGTCTGTCGGTTTTCGACACTCCATCTTTGAGGGTAATTACACCTTTTCACGAACAAATGTCATTTTAATGTCATCGTTGTCATGGCGGGCTTGAACCCTGCTAGCTTGACATTTCGCAAAAGTTTTCAATTTCAATCCTTTACTTCTGATGAACTAACCTTGGAGGCTTTGAAAATTAGCTTTGCAACAGTCATAATGGCTGTGGCTAGTCGCAATCAATATTGGATAATTGTGGCTTTCATTTTGAAATTGAAAATAATGAAGTCGCCAGTCGTCGGAAAATTCGGATGACTTTAAATAAGAGTTTGATTCTTTAATATTTAAAGAATATCGATACACAGCAAGCTGTGCGCCTTTGGGTTGACCAGATCGATTTCAAGGTGCATGACCTAATTCTGTTCACATGTCATGTGGTATATGAAGCTGTTGGATTCAAAAGTTCGTGTTGGAAAATGATATTATATGAGGTATGAGGTATAAATAAGTTATTTTTTGATTCAGAGCAATATTCATGGGAAATTGGAGAGAGTGCCCGACATTTGGGGAAACACCGAGATGATGTTCAATTGTATAAGTGTACCACGAAATCCTTAATTAAAGATTTGACTGCGAGGCGAGATTACAATAAACAATTGAGTCATATTAAATAAGAAAGATGCAAATACTTAAAAGCATTGTTCTTGATCTTTTTGGTGTAAAACTGTAGACAGAGCGACTCCATAATCCATGCTACAACAGGGCACAAAATGTCAATCCGAAACTAAAGCGGTACCTGATCTTTGAAATTGAAATTTTTTTCTTGAAGTTACCAAGACTTTGTAAAAGTGAAACCAAAAGTGAGCAGAAACACTTAATGTCTTGACAAGCTAAAAAGTTAGGTTTTCTAAAAAGTTAAACAAAAGTAAGTAGTAACGCTTATTGTCTTGGTAAGTAAAAAAGTTCTGCTTCCAATGATCTGCGGAATAAATAGTAATATAAAGACCCGACGGTTTTTCCATGTATTGTCACGATCAAGGAATAGAGAGGTTGCAAAATTCGGCCATAATTTAGGAGCCGGTAGTGTAGCGTTGTAGTTTGAAATTTATATATATATATTTAATTTCAATTACTTCATGGAGCGGAATCATTGCCTACTTCTAGGTGTAAAAATGAACTTTTTTTTTTAACGCGCTTTTTGGTTGGGTACCCAATTTTTTCTTACTTTATTTCGTTCTTAGCATTTGTTGTTATAATAGGCATTTTCACATTCTGTAAAAACTGAAAGTTTCTTTCTTTATCGGCTTAGAAAATACAGCTTGGACGGATAGCGAATACTTAGTAATAAGGTCCACGGAACCGTTATTTCAACCTGTCATATATAATTATATTAAGGACATAAATGTTTTTTTCTATTAAATCGAACGTTTCAAGATATACTAGTTTAAATTCTTAATTAAATAAAATTAACAATTTTCAAGTTACATAAAATCGTATTTTTAATTTTTAAAAAAATTTAAAAATTACAATTTATATTTAGTTTAAGTTTTTCGGATTTCAACAATCTTCACCCATTGAAGTAGTTGAAAAATATTTACAATATTTTTTTTCAACTTCACAAGTAATTTTTATTTTCATTCATTCATTTCATTTTTTCATTCAATTTATTATGAAAAATTGTTTTTATAAGCCAACAAAATTCTGTAGCTTTGAAATTAATACCAAAGAGATTTTTATTGAAGGCCAAAATTCATAAATCCTAAAATTAAAAGTGAACTTAAAATCAAAAACCTATATTAAATAATAAAAATAAATGTTAATTAAATTTATATATTTTGCGCCTTCAAAATTCTGATTTCCAAACACTTTGTCGCCCCTGAATCCATCACTTATGTCTGACTATACCAGGCATCGTTCTTTCTCTGTATTTTTTTTTTGTTTAAAGTTGAATGGTTTACTAAACCTGACGGGAATGTGACTTTATTTTTTGAGGTTTCTTTTTTTGGAACTGCTAGGCGTGTGTTTCTGACTTTCTCAGACTTTCTGTACCCATTGAGCAGAAAAAACAGAAAAAATCCTGTATGCTTGCTTGTGACATGTCGTTCTGCATGCTCATATGACATTGATCGCAGTAAATCCGTGTACGCCTTTTCTCTTTCGAATTCTCAGCAGTTCATGATGTTTTGTTGTCAAAGCATGATTATTATATTTTCCTCCTTTAATCTGGCCACCACCAAATATGAAATGACTCACAGCCTCTTCATTTGAACTTAAAACAAAAATACTCCACTTGATTAAGTACTGACCATTTTCTTTTTTTTTTTTTTCTCTTAAATTCCGTATAAGATTGTATCTATCACAAAATGTACAATTAAATTATCCTTAACATAAATTCTAGATCTGACTATTTCTGCCTGTTCACTTTCTCGCTGACAGTCGAAAAGCCCTGATTGTCATAGCCAGAATAGTTGCCCAGGACCATTGATATCCCCGATGGCGAATGCAACACCCCGGTTACTTTCAGACCATCATCTGACGTGGTTGGATGAAAGACCATCGGAGAGTTACTCAGTCGACGATATACGAACACTCTCACTTTATAGACCATAAAGATGAACATGTAAACCAAGCATGTGAGCAAAAGGACTCCAAGAACGGTGACCATCGCTTTGTTAGGTTCTCGCCAATCAAGCACGTTGTATATATAAGGATTTCCTTTCCTTAATAAAAAAAAAAAAAAACAAATAGTATGAGCTGTTTGAAATTGAATTTGAATCTTCTCACATGTTAACGCCGCCAGCGACATGGTAAATAATCGAAAAGATGGCAAAAATAATGCCAAAGACCACTGGAAGGAATATGTGAAGGAGTCGAATTGGATAGGCGACAATTAATAGGTCGATAAACATAACGACCGAGTTGAAGGCATGCGTTAGAATATTCGTTGGAGTCAATGGGATATCGGCTGGAAGAGTAAAAATAGTCAATCATCATCCGTAAACGAGGGTCTTGCAGCCTTTACGCTTGTATAAAATACTCCAGTAAACAATCGTGATGACAATCGATAAGATCAGTGTTATTATATGCAAGGCCCAATATATTTTGAACGGACTCGTCAAGGATTCCAGGTTCATTAATTTGTCTAAAAAGATATAAAACAAAAACATGGTTTACCACAAGATTCCATTGTAACCCCTCTTCTTTTTTATTTCAAACAAATTCCACCACTCACCTTCGTATTCCGGATGGAAATGATAAATCGTCACCAAGAGAGCTCCACATAAATTCGTCAGCATACACATGAGAATACCCCAATTAGTTAGATAAATAAGGTAGTATTTATTAGGGCCGCTTGCAATGAGGGATTCAATAACGACACCGATAAAGAATAATCCAATTATCCAACGGTAAAGCAGGTATGGTATGCTCTTCGATCGATTTTGCCACTAGATATTAATACGCACAAGGGTAGAAAGCATTTTATTACTACAAATATCTTGTTAGGTGTCATTGAATTAAGCTATTAAAGATATATGAGATAAAGTACGGCGCACGGTGACCTCGCATAAGGCTGCTAACCTGTATTTTAGTTTTCTTATTTGTTCTCAATTTCAAATAAAATTGGAATTCAATTGTTGCCGCCGCTGTTTGATGATGATTATGATGTGTTGTGTAAATATTTCAAGGTTAGTCTTCTTCGTGTGTAAGTGATGTTAGTTTGAGAATTGGGTCGTAAATGGGGGGACAAACCTTGCTCGCAAGCAAAGTAGTCAAACTGTAAGGTGGCTTTGACAAAAATAAACTTAACTAAAAACACGCTTATTTGAAGTTGAAGGCTAGAAATAAGTGTTGGTGGGTGTATGGAAGACAAACTACTTGAAAGCAGCTAGAAAACACGTGGTGCTGATTTTGGCTTTGCGGCAAAGCAATATTTGAATTTGAAAAATGCTATGTTCACCTTTTTCTTTTAACCCTTATTCTGATGCTTTCCAACAATTAACTTTTACTTGATAACTTTAGTCAAGGGCTGTTTAGCGCTCCAACAAAAACTAATTATATATCACAAGCAAAAAATTAAAAGCAAATTTTTTATCAAGAATATGAAACGATTGCTTGGCTTGAACATTATAAAATCTTAAATGGTTGCTGAGGATATTTCTTGCAACACATCTGACATTATCGTCAACCGGTCGTGGTCAGTGCGTTTAAATATCATAACTTACCTGTGACTTGACAAAATCATCAGCAGGTGTGTGATCGAATCCACAATTATCTCTGCGGAACTCCTTAGCGATGGGTCGAGCAAGTTTTTTAATTTTTGCCATTTTGTTTTGAGCCTTTAAAACCTGGTTTCCTTACAACAGGTTTGATGTCCGTAGCTAGCCACAGTCTACTGTTAAATCGGTTTGCTTGCAAATTCCATTAAGTTCGAAAGTAAACTAAAATTAGAAAAAAAAATAGACGTTTTAGATTCGTGAAGTCGCGTGCAAATGTTCGCTCACTGATGATATGAAAATCAAAAATGTATCTCGAACAGTGAAGCCTAGTAAGAGATAAGTCATGAAGTCATACATCCATATGTATGTAAGCTTCAAAATATCATGATTATGAGGAGACACCCAGTCACCTTTGTCTAGACACACCCTGAATCGTTTCTGAAACTTCAAAACGCATATGTGCTCCATCAATTATTCGCTGTATGGTTTTGAATTTCTGCTGAATCGAATCGAATTGTAATTCTTAGAAAATAACGTGCCAATGAAAAGGGGTAGAATGTGATCGTTAAGTATTCCCGCCAATATTACTTAAATAATTAGCGCCAAACATGGAGCGTTATTAACAAATACGAGTACACTCTGGTTGCGTGTTAGACTTGAGTTTGAGCTGTTTTGTTTTTATTAAAAATTTAATTTCTTTTTTTGTGTTGAACGATGTTAGCTCTTGATATGGCTGCTTGCCCTCCCTCTTGGGTGGAATAGATGCACAGGAAATTGCATCAAAAAATCATTGAACCATTGTGATGTGTTTAAGTATCTATAGTTAAGAAGTTTCGGCTGGTGGATTTTAGTTGAGCATGCTTTGTTAAACAGTATTTTTTAGCAAAGCAGGAACTTTCAAATGGGACGTTAAACATTTAAATAGAATTTCGTTAAAAAGTTTGAATCAAAATATATCTTTTCCATTCAAATTTTGATTGTTGTCCTTCTTTGAAGTCAGTAATGTTGCGTTGCGTACGTGAAATACAATCTGCAGAAATTCAAAAACAATGTGCATCAGTACTTATCCCTTTTTCCTCCCTGATCCCTTCCACTCGCGTTATGTATTTACATTTTAAGGGTAGTCATAACCCCTTGTACGCGTGTGTTCTTTAAAAAAAAAAAAATAATCAAAATCAAAGTAATAGATTAAAAATAATAATAATGATTAAAAAAAAAAACAACTTCCCCTTCCGTGACAATGTTTCCGCAACATTGCCGTGACCAGGATTCGAACCTGGGTTACCACGGCCACAACGTGGGGTCCTAACCACTAGACGATCACGGCTATCGGGGTGTTAACAAATGTTGCGTCAATTCTCGACAACTCTTCGAGCAACATGTTGATAAGTTAGTGAAATCTATTTTTCATTTCTCAAATTAATCTTTTTGAATGTGTTTTTCTTTTTTTCTTATTTATCATGTTAAAATTAGTTGTTTTGCTTTTTGAACAGTGGCTTAATTCGTTTTTGTTTGTGAGAAAATAATGCCACTTTATAATTTGCAACGCAGTGGAATCATGCTTGGTAATGTTTCCACAAAAAAATGTAGGGCTTAAGATACAGAGAAATTAAGTCTGATGCAGCTAAACGTCAAATATTCCCTGAATAGCATGAAGGCAAGCGCTTCCAACGAATAGATAACATTGCAGATTGACTTTGTAAACAAATCATAGTCGTAGGAAGCGGTACACTTGGATTAAGTGCTTTAATTTTTCGAAGCAGTCCTTATCTATATATACAAGTTTGCGTTGCAAAGGCCCGTCATAGAAAACAGCATTCGAATCAAATTTTTATTTCTCAGGAAAAAATTGTTAGAGCATTTTCAATATCAGGTACAGAGTGCCTAGAAATCGCAGACAAAAATTTTTCTATAGTTTCTCTGGAATTTTAAGTTACTTTCTTCGGCCGACTGCAACTAGACCTCATTCCAGCCTTATTTCAAAATGAGAAAAATAGTCACACTTGGAAATACTTTTGAGTTTTAAGGCCTTCAATTTGTTCCACTTGTAATTCTTCGGAGGCAAGTTGGCTCCTTGAGTTCTCCGTGAGCATTTTCCCTGCAGTTTCATTTCTCCAGTTTAGACTAGACTACATTTTATAAGTAACTCGATTATGCTGATTACTCAGCTACAGTTTACGACGAAGAAGCCAACATTCGCTGCGTCATTTCAATTTTTCTTTGATTTATTGATCGCCTTATTGAGAGCTCCAAAATAGTTCTTTGAGGTTTTTTGAAGGTACGGGTCAATGAGAACTAAAAATCTAACAAAGTTGCGAGGACAGAAAGGAACCCACTTGAACCGATATAATCTTTTAAAAAAATCAGAAAAACACTGAAACTTCCAAAAAACATTTAACAAAAGAATAACAAAATCATGCTTTTGGGCCACCCGGTATCTTCTCTTCTACTAAGCATCGTAAGCACTGTTTAACTCATTCAGCACTCTTATGTTATCCGACCTTATCAAACAATAGCGCTTTTTAGACTGACTGTGCTTGAACGATTAATGAAATTTTCGTGCAACCAATTCCAGCTTGGAGTGTTCCACTTCGAGACGCAGCTTTGTTTTAGAGCCAGGCCGCATTTCGTGTTAGCAAATGTGGTTTCCATTTGCCGCTACTCCAATGACATTGTGCAACGGTAAGCGCATTTAACGAGACATATTTTATGACAGCGGCAAATCACTAAACAACGAGTATCTAATGTGCATAGCGAGCGACACTTTGAGATACATTTTATGCCGTTTCATGGAATTTTATGGCACCTGTTTGCACCTACTGGCTGTTGACCCTGAACTTGGTTGGGAAATCAACTGTGTGATACCATCGTAATGAATTCATGGTTTCATAATTTTATCATTGTTTTTGTTTTTAAGCTTGGTTTGAATCTGCATGCGCATTGATGATTGGGTTTCGCAAGGCACATACGGATTGTTGTTGAATATCTCGAACTTTTGTGAACGGTTAAGATTTTGAAATGGAAGGTTGTTAGTTCAATGGACCGAGGCTGCTGTAATGAATGCGTGAGAATTTGTTAATCTTGCTTTGAAACCGATTTTGTTGGCATTCGCATTCGAATTGTTTATTTTGTGTTTGGGTTTTATTTTTGTTTTTCATCATTAACCAGCGTTGCGGTTGACATGGGGAAAAACATTTTCAGCACGTTGATGGCGCCAAAATGATGAACTTGCTTTTATTTTTTGGGAAATAACGAATTTGTGGAAACAGTTGCTGAGCACTTTTTTTCTGAAAATTGTAATGGATTCGTTTTATTTTTTAACGTATTTCCCCACATGTGCTGTCAAACGTGTGCAAAAGTCGTAAGCTGCTGAAACAATATGAAAGCAATTAGTGATGACAAATAAAGTTGTTGATCCTTGGCAGTGGTTTTTTGTTGAGTCATTTGGTTACGGAAGTAATTTGACGAATGTGTTCGTCATTGGATCGTATTCGAAGCAAAATGTGTAAGAGTTAAATGTGTCTTGAAATATGATTCCATACATGTGTTCAGCCAGTGGCAACCGTTGTCTCACATACGAATGTAAGTTGAGCTTATATTGTTCAATTATTGGGAAAAAAACCTCGAACTTCCAAGCAATTTGTCTGCCATTGTCAATTTATATCTTGTACACAATTGGCTGCCGTGAATAAAAGCACGTATTAGCAATACGATGATTTTGGTGAACTTTTCGAGGCAAAAGCTAAATCGTACACCCAAGGATATGTTCAACAAAGAAGCTATAAAAATTGTTTTTCACATTATACCAGCGTAATATGGTTAATTGTATTGTTTATTATCAAGGTACATAGTCAAAAAACGTAAATTTTGCTATTGAACTTTGGCGTTGGAGAAATAAATAACATGGCATTGCCAAAAAAGTTCTAATAACTTTTTCCTTCTATCATAACCTTTGACGTTATTGTCACGTATTTTTCGGATTTATTTTTAAACTTGTATAGTTTTCAAACAAAACAGGTGATGTCAAAATTATTTAGCAGAGCCCCAGTCTATTTGGAAAATTGACAAGTAGATAGAATGTCCTTGAGACTATAAATGACAAATTTAAATGCTATTAGTTAGCTCATAAAGTTGTAGGTAAAATTAAGCTCAATGTTGCTTGCATTTTTTTTTTGTTTTTTTTTAGATGCGCACAGAAACTAGTAATCTTGTAGTTTGACACGATCTGTTGTAGTTTCTCATTTAACTTGGCATTTTCTTAGCCTTTGATTCTAGCATAATAACATTTAACCAGGTCTTTATATAAGACTCTCGAGACAAATTTCTGTTCAAAAGACCAGTTTTACTCTAAGAAAAGGGAACTCTTATTATGATAGTTTGAAGGTGAACATCTTGCTCAGGATAGCATCTAGAAAATTCAATTATTCAATTTAAAAATGTTCCTCTTTGCTGTGTTCATTTTTAGTAAGATCATGGCATTTGTAAATATTGAAATATTAATTCTTCGCAAGACTTCTCAGATATAACTTTTGCTTCGTTCTGTGTTGTGTTTTCGTGTGAAATGGGGACTAAGGCCCAATAAAGGCCTTTCTGAATTATATTTCGACTTTCGCTGTTCTTCTTTCTTTCGCAAACCTTAAGAAAATTGGGAAAATAACTGACATACTATAAAACGTACTTTCAGTTCTGTAAGCCGATAACAACCAGCCATTAGAAGGTTACACACAGTTCATCGTTCTAAGCATCTGGCTTAGCTCAGAGTTCTATCTTCATACTGTTATATTGACTTAAATTGATAAGCTGCTTGGGTTTTAAGTCAGGCAGATGAATGAAATTGGTGTAGCCTTTAGAGCAAAGATTAAAATTCGATGGAATTATCATATTAAATGTCCATTCCAAGCAAAGTGAACCCAAAATCGCTCAGGTCCCTCCACTCACAAGTGACTGCAAATCCTCATCATCTCATCATCTTCATCTTCTGAGCCCTTTTAGCCCTTAATCACATTTAAATACACTTAACTTTTTCTTACTGAATGCATATTAATGCTAGTTTGTCTACTAAACTGCTCATCTTACAACAAACCTCCAACAAATTGCCTTAGTCTGTTGGCCTTCACACTGACCCGACTTTACTGACGCTGAAATTTTAATTGCCCCCATGGAAGTTGTGCGTATACGTTTTGTACACTCGACTTGAGTTTTTTTTCTCTAAAGATGAAATTCATTGAGACATTCGTTTTTAAACAAAGCTTTAAGCCTTTCGTGAAACGATTCAATTAAGAGCGTCTTGAGTTTAAACGACCATGCGAAGAGCCTTTCAGTCTTACTCCATTTGGTCGTTAAAAAAAAAAAAAGTAAACCATATTTTCCAAAACAAATTTAAAATAGAGCAAGTAAAATTCAGAAGCTTGGATTTCATTATCTGCAATGGTAATTCAGTTTCATTGTAATAATTACTTGGAAACTTGCTTTTGACATCAGTGGCCTATTGCACGGCACAACGTAGCATTACATAACACCCCACAATTAAGTTACTGCTGCAACATGTTACTATAGCCAAGAAACTAGGCATTGGAATCAAGTTGTTTCCATTTGTAACTTAGAAGCTAGATGGAAATCATGATGAAATTGGAAGAGTTGTAAATTGTTGAATACATTCGCGCACTTAAATGCCTCAACGCTTTTATGATGGAAAATCAGTCAAATAATAGAGTAATAGAGTAATTGTAACAAAATTCAAGCAAATATTGATATAGCGATAGTGATTGATAGTGGTAAACATCGTATAAGTTAGCATCTTTGAGCTAGGAGCAGATAAGACGCCCTGAATCACTTTACGATAGGGACGAGTGCATCATCATGACAATCATTTTCTTTGGCCTTTACTTTAAAGCTGCTAAAGTCCACAAAAATTATATGTCCCAACTTTTGCAAAGAATTTTCCAAACGTGAAATTATATTATATTTGGCTTAAAGCTCTTATATGCGAATATGTCAATCCAAGTAGGGAATCCTATAAGTTAAGCAGAAGAAAAAAAATGTCTAATTAGTTCAAGAATATTACGGCATAAAAAACACTTTGAACGTGGAAGCAGACACTATGTTCACTTTTATGTTTCCAAACAAATGGTTTTAACGTTTAAAAAAATCTTACAAAACTACAGATACATTTTTATGATCGCAGTTATGGGTGATAAGAGTAAGAGCATCCCCCTATGCGAAGGGGATGGCTACAAAAATTGTGGCTAAGGGCAGGAACACAACAAGTAACTGATCTAATCTGTTTCTGAGGTTTTATCCCATGTCTACATTACCTAACACACGTTAGTACGATGTACTAGATTGGATAGAGTGCGCAAGGTGCCCGACTACCACACACATGATAGCTTTGCTGAGTGATTACAACAAACCAAACCGGTCACTATTCATTGGGGTTTATGTATTGCCGAAGCGGAGAATAGCAGGTGCCAAAATGTGTCTTACCTTTTGTGTTGAGGTTACCAATAAACAATTTTTACCAACTTGCAAAACATGCACAGAAGAATTAATGAATACTTGAAAAAGTATTTCTTTTCTGACTCGATTTGTCATTGCAAAAAGATGTTTAAGGTTTGGAATACATTTCCCCAAAAAAAATTTTGGAAACAGAGCAATATCGTGTAGCTACTTTTTTTTGGAATCGAAAGCAAAGAGCTGTAAGATGCCGGCTCAAGTGACGGTCCTATTCCAATGGGGTTCAAAGAATTTTGTTGTGGCCATCATCTGATTTTGACGAACGCCAGCCGGTACTGCCAAAAGAAGTCACAACTGCGGAAAACGTGAGTAAAATCAATGATCTCGTACTTCAATCGAACAGGTGCAGTATATTCTGGTCCGAAAAAGCCACTTCGGCTTGAACGATGAGGTTATCGCCAACACAAAAAAGTCTTCATTACAGATTCCAGCAACTCCTATTTATCCGAGAAGAGTTAAGAGTTTACATTTGCAAAACACTCTTGTGGGCATTTTTGAAAAAGCCTCATGTCAACATTATGTCATTAAATATGAACTCATTTGAACATGATTTGTGGGCTTACCCATTTCCTCAAGTATATGTCACGATTTCTACTTTGGCTGTCTTTCATGAGAGGCTTTGTTTTTTTTTTCTGAAAAAAAGAATTTACCTCAACATTCAAAGTCACGATGCAAGGTATTGCAAAAAAAAGAAGGAAAAACAACAAAAATTATTCAACTTTCCCTAAACACATTATTCTAGCACATTTAGCGGAACTTTTTCCGCCCAAAGCTGCACACTCACTGTCCAGCAATACGGTTGAAGCTATAAGAAACAAGGTCAGAAAATAAACGCGTACACTGCATCGGCCACGCTAACCAACGACAACAACCATAGAGCAAAAAATACAAAAACACACTCGAACTCCAAATATGCTTCAAAAAAAAAAAAAACAATCACAATAAAAAAAAGTAAAAAAAAAAACGATAAAAGTATACCTACCGGGCTTATCTCTCACTGTCCGCTTTGAATATTCATTTAAAGCGCCAATAATGGCCAACGTTAGACTTCAAACTCGCCTCGCGTAATGAACACAGAAAACAATTTGGCAGCAAAAACAAGCGCTTGAAAATAACTTCATTCATGGACGCCCACCTTCTATGATTAGGATCCGAAGTACAAGCGTTTCCCTGTACGTCTAAAACACGGCTGCACTGTCACACTGTCACTGTCAAGTGGGCCACGTTATGCAATTAAGGTTGAATCCACTCGAAGGGCAAGCTTCGTTCACTTTGTTTATTCTTTGTTTGCTGATGGACGCAGACGATTAAGCGCGTGGCGCTAAACAAACCAATACGAAATATTAGATACCGCGCTTCGCAGAATGTGGGTCAACCACCTAGCATAAATGTCAGTGCGTTTCTGTTTACATTTACCGAAGCCGACAAACTGGGCCCGTATCAGTTGGCCTGAGTTGGCATTTTGACGATGCGCGCGCGATTTACAGAGTTTCCTTTAGACTGAAACAATCGTGTACATGGTTTCTGATCGATTGTCTGAGAAAACTCTTACCGTACCGCTTCAATTTTTGCCCGTGACTAACTTCGAAGTTGGAGCTTGATTATGTTCGACTGCAGTGAAGCTCGCTGTACCTGTTTGTTGAGTTTAGTTTTGATTATGAAACCGAACGCTCGTTTGAGTGGAATAAAGAAGAAGTTGTACTCAATTTCGAGTGGGAACCGGAGAACCATATCGAATGCCGGTTATTTTTTTTATCAAATTTCCATATCTGTTTTGTGCACTGGAGTGTTGAATATAGTCGTACTTGACTGTTTTTTGTTTGCTTTGACGTTTATCGGTCGACTGCAAGTCGCTGTTTTATCTCATTCGTCGTTGAGCTGTGATAACGTTTCGCTCCTTTTTTTAAATGCTGTTAATCAATACCGTTTTGAATTTTCCCACACGCTTCAACAAAGCTAATACATACGAGTATATGAGGAGTATCCCTTTCGAGGGTTGTCATGTTAGGGGCTGGATTTCCCAATTGTGCCTAAAATTATGCACGTTTTTTTTATGAAAGCGATCTGCCGGGTTTGAGTGTTGTGCACGAGATCTTTGAGTGAATTTTGTTTGGAAAAAGTTTTGCTTAAAATCTGACTCCTGGTTTCTGGGACCATTTAAAAGAATAATGAATATAAGAATAAACTTACATTTTATAATGCAAAATTTTGTTAGAATTCAAGACGGCACTACGTGCCACACAGCAGAAGCTACACTCGATGTTTTGCGCCCTGTTTTTGAAGATCGCATTATCAGCCGCAGACCTGATGTCGTTTGGCCACCTCGGAGCTGCGATTTGACACCGTTGGACTATTATATGTGGGGTGCCCTCAAAGATAAGTATTACGCCGACAAGCCAGAGACAATTGACGCTTTAAAGGACAATATTCGTGAAGTCATTGGTGAAATACAGCTGCACACAATCGATAATGTGCTTGAAAATTGGACCGATCGTGTAGGCTACTGCATGGCCAGCCGAAGCAGCCATTTGAATGAAATTTTTTTCCATTATTAACCGGAGGGATTGTACTTTCAAAAAAAAAAAAGTTATTTGGCGGAGCCTTTATATGTACTTAATACGTATCCAAAGATGATGCGAATATCTGTTAAATTAAATTCAATTCTTATTTAAAAAAATTCTGGCTACCTGGGTAATATGCCAATGTAACAATTCAATGGATTTTCCTAAAATAAACAAAAAATTTAATTTGACAGCACTCTGAATAAAATTCTGCAAGATAAGTGAACTATGTATTTAAAGCCATGACCAATAGCAGTTTCTTTAAATCAACACTAGCTGCCCAAAGATCAGATCTGGACTCGGCCGATATCTTTAAGGTCAGCTCACTTAATTCTTCCTCTATGGTGATCATTTTTGCTTCCGATCTGCAAAAAAATAAATCGCTTATCTCAAATCTTTAAATGTCCGAAGATAAATCCCAGTCTTAACATATGCTTCTTGTAGTTAATAGCCTATGTGTATTCTTGAAATTTCATGGAAAAACGTTTCCCGGCACTATGCAAATGAATTTCCCCATACCCAGATTAAAGTTCCCTTGGCATAAATTAATTGAAATTATATTTCTTTTTTGTTCTTTCCTTAAATCTTTTTGATATCTTAAAAAAAAAAACTTTTTAATTAGTTATTAATTATTTGTTTAACCTTTCGTCCTTTAAAACCATGAAATAATATGTCCACGCGCATAAATACCACAAAAGAAAAAAAAAAAACGAGCTTCTTCTAAATACTTCCTTGAAACAAAACCAAATGAGGTTACTCCCCATCGCATTACATTAACTCCCAATAATTTCATGTTGGTTCTCAATCGCTTAATGACGGCCTCCACTTATTAAGGACTTCACGCACGTGACACACATGTTGCAACTCCCACAAAGCCACAAATTTTCCCAAAAGCCTTGACACTTTACACATTTAAGCAGACGGAAAAAAATTCTTACCGACACAAGTATTTTTAATGAATTTCTTTGAATTTCGTCCGACGATATTTGTCACTCGTCCCACTAAACCACTGTCAAGACTGAGAAACTTTATCACTACTCCAGGCTAAGCAATCCATGCACCCAGTTGTGTGCATCACTGCAATTAATTAAAAATTAACATGTGATCTGGCACCTGCCTTTATTGGGGCGATGCCTTATTGACACTCAAATTGATGAATAATTACAACTCAAGTCGATTTCCACAGCAAATGGCATTTTAATTCGATGTGAGAACGTTTTCATGAAAACCTTAAGATACATTGACTCTTTTTAAATGGAAACATGCTAAGACTTATAATAGAGAGATTCACTATATCTATGGTCACAGGAATTAAATTGAACTTAAAATTAAACTTCCTCACAGGAGTGAGACTTGCGGAAGCCTTTGAGTGCATTGTGAATGCTGAGTTTGATCTTGAATATGGCGAATGTAACGATGGAGTAGATGACATAAAGAACAAAGACTCCGGCGAAGGTTGTCATGCCGAGGCCTGGTTTCTTCCAGTCTAAAATTGGATAAATGAAGTGGTTGCCATATCTGAAAAAAATAAAAAAAATCTTGATTAAAGGAAATCGTTTAAACATTTGTATGTTTTTTTAGAAAGTTTTCCCCATTGGGGTTCAAAAATTCGGGCTCAAGAGTCACATTTTTTCTAGATAATCTTTCCCTTCTTGAGAGTCCTCATTTAAAAAATAAAATAATACTATATTCTATATAATGCCTTAGAAAAAGCAGCCAAGTGCGAGTTGGACAGGCAAACGAAGGGTTCCATACCACTGCACAATATTAAACATGCGTGCGTCCCAATTTAAGTGGCACCCTCCTGCTGATCGCATTTGTTCTTAAGACGATTGTTTTTGATACAGAGAACCAAAAAAACGCTTATCATTTGCCACCATCAAAATTGAAAAAATGGGTCAACAATCCCTTAAACTTACAAACCAAGTCTTTTTCGGGTTAAAATAGAACTAGGTTTAGAAAGTCGTGTAGGGGGTAGCCGTCCCTCCAAGAGCTTATAAGGCCAGAAATTAACCCGTCACTGAAGGTGTTTTGGCGGTAAAGAGTCGGTTGACTTCAGAATTCTTTCAAGAGATCAAAATATGTTTTTAAATCATGACACACATACTTTTCAAAATTGATAAGACTACCGACAGGATCCTTCGAAATTTTCCACGTTCATATAAAGAAATAGGGATTCTTCCGTGTTTTCAAATAAAGTCATAGAAAAGGTTTAAATCGGCTTACTAACAATTAACGAGCGCTGTTGACTTGCACTCGCATTGAGAACAGTCGAATTGTTGCAAACAAAATTTACGTTTTGTGTCGAGTTTTCCGGCTTTTTCTAGTCATGCTTTTGGATTTAATCGCAATCGGTTCTCTTTGTCTGAACTTATTCAACGTCACTTTCATGTAAATGCAGAAACTGATCTTTTTCCAATACTTACTCATCAAGTCCTCCCAAATGGAAATAAATAACAGTGCAAAAGCAGTAAAAAATTGGCAGCATCATTGCGTAAACGGTATGTAGTATACGCACTGGAAATCCAACCACAAAAAAGTCTGCGACCATAAACACTGAGTTCAAAGTGTGCGTCACAAAGCTAATCATTGGGAATTTCATTGGTTTTTCTGAAATGAAAAAATAAAGAGGATAAAATTGAAAATTAACAACACTCCCACATATTAAAGGGAGGCAAGTAAGCACCACTCACTTCCATGAATAAATGTCCAGTACAAGGATGTAACGACCAAAGCCAAATGCAATGTCACGCCATGTGTTAGCCAATATAATTTTAACAGTCGCGGTGTAGTCGATTCAAATGATTTATCGACAATATTCGTTGGCAATTTACCAATATTGAAGTACCATTGTGTGACTATTATTACAGCTAAAACATTCGTCAGGGCACACAGTATAATTCCCCAATTTGTCAAGTAGATGAATAGTATTCCATCGCAGAATTGTAATGCCAAACACACTATGAACAGTCCAACGAAGAAGAGTGCCAAAATCCATCGGAATATTAGATATGCGAGACTTTTTGTACTGCTTTGCCACTGTAAAATAGAAATAAGATATCAAGGGACTAATTTCAGATAGCTTGGAATAATAACGTTGCAAATGAGTCATGTAGATTGTGTGCATTTTATGCGATACGACCAATAATCGGTTGTTTGTCGAGAAGGTTTCTTTTGCTAATGAGATAAAACTTATCAAGGCATTAAGAGATATTACTTGAGATAAGACTGCAATCGCACATAGGAAATGTTGTGAGAAATAATTCTCTGTCGTTTATGTCTTAAAATTAAGTCAGAAGCAAATATTGACTGACATTGACAATTAAAAATCAGTGATCGTCATTAACAATGAAACTTTCTTTTGAAACATCTGGCCCAATTGAAGATATGTATACCGCTGTGTGCATATGTCTTCGTTAAGCCTTCTTCTCGACACTCCATCTACACATGGGCTTTCGAAAACTACCCAAATTTTGGCGTAAAGCGGTCAAGATTTTTTTTTCGTTTTCTGGCTCTCCAGGGATTATGGCCTTCATACCCATGACATTCCTAACATTTCACGTACAGATTTGAAGTTCGTCGCCCTTTTCAGTTTACGTTTGTTGTATACAGAAATATCATCCATAGCTTCGCAAATGGAAGCATCAGCACGTGGTTCAAAATTCATTCAATCGATTATACAAAATATATTGTTGATTAATTTTCAATTCGACGTTAACCTTGCCTTGTGAGGAGGGCTGTTCGAGGCACACGTGGGAATGAACACAGAAAAATTTAGGTATTAATAAAAGTTGCCGTACGGAAAGCTGCATTCAAAACTATGAATTTAACCACGCAAACCTACGCTGAAGAAGGCGAAGACAGAGCCATCGGCCGGAAATCCCAACAAAATCGGAAAAAACGGATCGCGTACATGTGTCTGTCCATCACGACCCTTTTTTAAAATGAATACCAAATATTTTTCATTGCGGTTCCTTAAACCTGTCAAAAGTTGAGTTCGAAAGCGATGCAGTCAAAAGATATATAGAATATAATGACACTCGCAAGGGACTAAAAGCCTATAGGATACTTCCCGATGACCTAGAATCAAAAAATTTGGCAATGTCTTATAGCACAAGTTAAGAAAAAAAAATCCGAAAACCGTAATTTGTGCTTACCTCACAACAAAAAAATTTGTTAAATCGCAACTCAATTTTACATCAATGTATGTGAAATATTAAATAAAAAAAATATAAAGTATGTTGAAACAAAAGCCGTAAATTTTTACGAGACTTGATTCCCATGATGGACAAACAAACCTACAATTTTGTACGGAAATTTCATTGCGCGGGTCCGGCTTACACTTGGCCAATTTAGTTTTCATTTTTGACATTTGAGCATGTTCGTTTTGAACGCAAATAAACGAGTGTTTGTTTTCAAATTTGATTATTGAAAATTAAAAATCCCCAAGCAATTTATGAATTAGGCTTAAATCTCTCAGGATCAAATAAATTCTCTGTTTTGTTTCATCAAACAAGAGAACATTGATTTTTATGAAATAACGCACATAAAGCAAACGAAAAAACTTTAAAACACACGTTTTTGTCTTAAAGCGTTTCGGTGGTGGTTGCCGAACATATATCCCATTGTTTATGAGCTTAAGTTGAGCTGTTGTTTCTGCAAAACAAAATTTTGATGAATCGTTGTATGTTACTTCTCCGGTTGCGGAAAGAACGAAGTCAGATTATAGCTTTCCTACAATGAGTCCAGTGCCATCCAAAAGGAGAAGGACATTGGCTTAATATTGTTGAACCCAGAAGTTAGTTCCATTTCTTTTTATTTCAAGACACGCTATGATTAACAAATAAACAAAATGTTGTGTTTGTTACATTCTGTTTCACTTGGTGGATGTTTACTTAAAAAAACACGTTTTCTTGTAGAAAAAAGTAGAAACATTTTGTTTGATCCCATTTGTTTCCAGCCTTATTGTTTTTGTCATATCTCAATTAAAACTTGGTGGAAAATTTAAAATTTTTTTACATATGTCGATGAACAATAATGTTCCCATCTTTGCTTTAAAATTTAAATCAATTATTTTCGTTTAATGGCCAATGAATCATAAAAACACGCCGAATATAACAGACGATCAAAATGATTGAATTATAATTGTAAATGACGACGCCGATTGCCAATTAGCACTCGTTTGGCAACTAAATTTCACTTTCGCTGTTGACCCAGTAATTGAGGGTTGCTCGAGACATGTTTCAATATCAGGGTTAGATCGAATAAGAAATCTGTATCGTAAAAAATCATTCGCATTATTATCTCTTATCATATACTTGATGTTCAATTAATCCGCTTCGTTCCCGAAGGCTCTGCTCGTATTTGTCTGTAATTTCTTCCAGCGACTATTTTATTACGCGACAACAATGTACATATGACTGGATCACTAGTTTTGCCATCGTAACCATTTTAATTACACTTTAATCAAACGTCCAAATAGAGAAATTGCTGACCTATGCCCAGCTCATTTTTAAGCTTCGAGTAATTAATTTTCTTTTACAAAAAATGAAAAGTATTTGCTTAAACGTTTCTACAGTTGATTCTAAATAAAAATATAAGCATTTATAAAATTGTGGAAATTATGCTTTTAGAAAATTTTCGTTTGCTGTTTCTGAAGTTCTCCCTGCACTAGTATTTTTAAGCGGTTCGAATTTCCGTAAGGCGATCTGATTCCTTAAATACACGCGTTTAGTTGTGGATACTCTGCAAATTATCCGATGACAGTTGAGTCAACACGAGTCTTTTTTCAAAGAATCTGAATCACTGTCTCAGTAACCAGTCTATGGTGGAGGGGCAAAATAACTTATATGTGAACTTTACGTCATGCTACCTGATAACTTGACGCTTGTCAGTTTGTCCTAGTTTTTTTTGTTTTTAAAACGCTTCCTCTTGTCGATTTGTGAAATATATAGCAATAGAATCCATGCGAATTGCAGATGTTAATTTCGAAAATAAGATAAATGAAATGATGAAATTATTTTTCGAAGAATTTCAGATCTATCTACTTTTAAATATATCAAGGCTTCTGGTGTACACTCTCTTGGAAGTAACAAAAGAACGTATGTCTCTTGGAATGTTTCTTTGACCTTATGCTAAGCTTGGATGAGGTCGAGACGATTTGCCTTGTTTGCAAGTGATTTTCTGGAAATATTTCTTTGTAGCTTTATGAGCATTCCTGCGAATCGGTAATTAATTGATTCTTATCATATCAAATATTTTAACTAAGCCATATTGTGATTAGAAAACTTTCTCAGAAAAGAAGCAAGAGAATATCAAAGGTGAAATGGGAGCTTTAAAATCTAGTCGGTTACTCTGGAGGTAAAGCTGCAGAGATGCCAATTTCATCTCATAGTTTACAGACAAACAAAATCAAAGGAAAATCAGAAATCAATGCAGTCGGTTTTAAATTATATATTAATAAGAGTAAACTTCAGAGAGCTTTAACAGTTTAACAGACATTCTCATGTCTTTAAGTTTAAATAGACAAAAAAGGCACAGCTCTAACTTCGAACATGAATTCAAATCTAATAGATCACTTTTTCGATTAACGCCTGCAATACAGGCCTGGTTGTCATCTGATCTGACCCTTACTTCGGCTTTTTAAATAATTTATCTGTGGTCAGAATGCTCGCCGCAGGCTGATGCCGGGATAGAAATAAATGCGTTTTGTCAAAGATATCACGATAGAACCTTCTTATCAATTGACTTATTACAAACTAGGGACAACCAATCTAATCGTCCGTATATAATTTTGTATACATTTAAATATTAAGTGTTTTCCAAACTGGCGATAAAAATTAATTGAAAAACTATTACGTTTTTATTCATCGATCATGTAATTTTATGTACGACAAGCCCCTCTTATAACACTGTTCATATTTTGTAAATATTTTCAATAATATTGCTTTGGCTTTTGTTTTTTTAAAAAAAAAACATTAATTAAAACTTGTTTTGAATTTGTTTAATCTTTTCGCTGTCGTAACACATCGGATTCCGTAAACAATTTTCTTTTTAATTTACTTCTTTTTCATTTTTGTGTAATCGCATTCGTACACAGTAATTCAGAAATAATTAATTTCAATGCGGCGATGCTATGCAGAAGGAAAAATATCTGTTAAGTATACCCAAACATGTGTTTGAGGTCCTTAGAAATTCAAATACGCTAAAATTTCATTCTGAAAAGTTTGATATGCTAAATTACTGAAAATTTAGTGAATGGATTTCATTCCATTGATTATATTATGTCATAGCAAGTGAGCAACAGATAAAAAATATGATTTTACAAGAAAAGTGTACACTTAAAAACAAATTTATAAATTATAGAGGGCCACTTTTCAAATCCTCAGAGATTTTCTTTATTTTCTGATCAAAAATGAAAAGCATGCAAACTCAGCACGCTTTTACTTTTATCATGATTCATACGGTCTTATGACACACTTTTATGCCGTCAAAAATTATGAAGAAAAAAAATCACGTTTCATAAATGACGCCAACCGGCATCCATTACTCATTCGGTTCTCTTGCCTGAGATTTGACGAAATCCTCCGGATTAGAGTGCTCAAAACCAAAATTCTTCCACTTGATCTCGCTTGCGACACACTTTGCACATCTTTTCAAAATTTGCATTTTCTTCCGAAATTTATTCTCTAATTATTTTTTCCTCGAGCTTCCGTTTGATTTTGGTGATCACATTGAATAAGGAGTTAAAAATAGTTTCACAGCAACAACAAAACTCAAAAGCTCGCACTTGCCACTCTGTTAACAACCGCTCCGAACACCAGGTGTCACGACATTAATAAAAACACACAAAATCAAACGACTAAATTATCAATTGACCACTAAAGAACCGGCAGGACGCAGAACTCGAAGATGCATCCGACACAAGTGATCGCCAGCAACTAAATGGTGTTAGAATTAAAGATGCCCTTACCCTGAGGGTAGCAGCTGAGTGTGCACACAGCATTGAAGATTTCTCGCGCGTCGCGCCATGTCAATTTATTTGACTAACAAGAAATGGTATGAAAGTGATCGGGTGAAGTACAAAGCACGCTGTCAGAATGAGGCATAAGCAAATTCGTGAGATACAGTTATGCATTTCTCAATTAAATTAATTTAAATATAATTGCCCAAGAGCAGGGGTGGCCCTGACGTTGGACGTTGACGTTTCTTGACCGCGCTAAGTTTCCTGTACCTATTTATAGTCGAAGCATAAGCAACATTGTTGCGGCGCGCCCGACTTTCGAGCCAATCACACTGGCACGTCCCTGAGCTGCTTGGTTGAAAATTTCGGCACTGTGTGCTCAAATAATTGAGTTTGAACTTTTCGGCACCCAATAATGGTCTGTTCGCCTCTACGTACGTGTTGGCGATTCTTTCTTTTTTCCTTTTGTTTATGATGAAAAAGTGTTCTGGATGCACTTTTTCGCACGACCGTAGATGATCCCTTTTTTTGTGATTTATTGGCGCATGAATGAATTGATTGATTGATAAAAGTGACAATGCGAAGTGTTATGGGTGAACAGCTTTTGAAAGTGAAAATTGCAGTTTATTACTTTTTGCATGATGCGAGGTCAATTGTTAATGTCACTCCGTAAAGATTTTTCCATCTTGTTTATTCGAAATGCAAATGGAAAGTGATATGAACATTCTCAGAACAGCGTTGATTTGCGTGTGAAGAAATGTTCTTTCTTGGTAAATTTAATCTACATCTTAATGTTTATTTTTTTTATTGGATACATGTGTGGATACATGGGTGTGATCTTCTTGGGGATAGCTCTTTCCAAGGCACTCCTGAGGTCGGATCTTTAAACATAAAAAACATACGGTAACGTAACCGCTGTTTAGATTATTAGTTGTCCGTCGTCATGAACCCTCCTCATCGATGATCGTTGATTATTTTCAGTGGATTCCCCGCTTAAATGTCTATCCTGATAGTCGGATCTAGTTTTATTAATGAATTAAAGAAAATAGAGACTTTTCACATCCCACAGCAGAATCAAATTGTCCTGAAATCTTCTCAAGAAAAAAAACTTGAGCGACCGAAAAATCGTTGGATAGTGAAACAATTTTTTGGACAAAATTAACACCGAATGCAATCCATTGATGATGTTTAGCGCAGATCCGCTTTATGGCTCTCTTGAATAGTGGAAAGAAGCAGAAAAAATAAGCAATATTCAGGAGCCATTAAGTAAGTTTTTATCTATTTCAATTTTGAAATGATCGCTCGGCAAAAACCGTAAACACAGGAATGTTTAAAAATAGCAGATAATGCATATATGCTTACTTCAGGAAAGCTTGAAGAAAAAAAAACCATATAATTGATAAATCAGCAAATTCTCTTGCAGAAGATGCCATTTCTATTTCGTGTCAAAAACTGACATTTTCCTTGGCATATTGGATAGATTTGTCTTTTTTATAAAAAGCGCGATAAATGTGTTCACTTAAAACAAGCTTTCAGGATCTTGTAGACGTTCATCCTTGCAAATTTCATCAAAATGACGTTTCACTTTTCTCTATCGAGTTGCAAGAAATTAATTCACTATTTCATTGCGTTTTTTATACTTAAAATTAACTTCGATACTCTTCAAGGTTTACCAAGTAAGCACTTTGAGGCATTTGAAAAATCGGTGTCATAAGATTGAAGTATTTTAGAGACGTGTAGATTTTTGCATTGGCGATTATTATTTCATTCAGTGTTTTCTAATTATTTTTTTTTGCTTTATTGATTCTTGACTCCTGCTGTTCAACTAGTGTTGAATACCATTGCTAGTACATAATACAAAACATATATGCGAAGGACTGATCTTTCGATGTTTCGTTCCTTTCTAGGGCTTCCCATTAAGTTTCCAATTTTGTTTATTTTAAGATGCCCTTTCTGGATATAATATGTATATATGTGCATTGTGTCTGTCTTTTAACAAGGTATCTATAGGTTTATGTTTTCGATCATGAGCTGTTTCCATTGATTATTTAGCTCACTGCGATCGTGCTCTACAATATAACCACATTTGGAGCAGTGTGATGAAACTATCATACATTGGCATGGGCGAATTCGATTTCCTTATCCAGTCAAGAGCACTGCCCTCTTTGTGGATTTTTTTGAGGACATGAAAGAAAGAGGATTTTTCTTCAACATCAAATATTACTCTTAATCTGACTGTAATTAAAATCGATCGCCTAATTTCCTACGTTTCAGGTGATTTTGTATTTCATTATATTTAAGAAACCCCACATCTATTTTTTGTTTAAGATCCTGTTTGATGGTGAATTTAGTCTTCATTCTTCTAATACTGCGAAAGAATTTGGGCAAATATCAAACGTTCTAAAGTGAGCCAACTTCTGGTGCTCTTTTGGCATAAAAAATATTCCGCTATGACATATTTACCTCTGCATTTAACTCGGTTAAATAGGCACATGATATTTTTTTCAATGAAATTCCGTCAATAACGTTTTTCATTTGTTGCCAATGTACGCAGGTTTGTGTTCTTTTTTTTGTTTTGTTTTTCATTAAAAGCAACGCATTTGTTGTACCTAAATTTAGACGTCTAATAGCCAATTTTTAAACAGCTATGTCTGTCCATACCAAAAGAATAACTTAAGAACAGTCGACCCAATTTGGTGATCCGCATGACGACAAGTTGTTGCTGCAAAGCTGTCAAGGCTGACGTAATTAAGCTCATCGTGACTGTTGTGCGCAAAGAGGCCGGTTTTGTCTGAAACGACACAAGTTCCTCAATATAATTATTTCTTGGGAATGCTGCCAATTATGTCATATTTTTGACGCGTAGTGTTAACAATCAATCAGGTCTCCTATCACCACCCTCATTTGCACGTGCAAATGAATTCTTATCAATATTTCGCCGACGATAGGTTCTATTATGCCACTCAAATCAGGGAAATAGACAGCACAGATAAGGTTATCAGTCGCATAAATTTAGTTACCTTAGCCGCTAATACACGTATCGGATATTTGTCGCAAATCTCACATTGATAACAATCGGCGATTAAAAATCTAGGTACTTATGTACAACTAGCCGATGATTGTTTTGTGAATATGCCCATCTAATCAGGGACTGCAAACACAAAAAAAAATAGCTCGATAGCACCTATGGCTCAATGTTCGTGTGCTAAAAGACTCATTGAATCAGCTGACATTAGCTTCAATATTGTCCGATAAAACCAGTTGAGTAAGTTAACATGAAGGAGACAGGTTGTTGTTCAAAATTTGGTCGATCAATTTGCAAAGAATTCCGATGGGAGAAGTTTTCCTTGACACATTTGCCCGTGGATGATTTCTTCAAGTCACAAGTGAGTCTTGATTTCTGTTTATCAAATTGTGCACTTCATCCATATCTGTATACTCAGTGGCAAAAAGGATCAAAATCCATATGGTGGTTGCTTTACCGCTGGTGTGCAGCTGGATTTTTTATCGGTGCAGTCGTAAGCAGTATGGTGGAATATTTTGGCGGAGGAACATTCTTCATTTATCTGACTGATTGGGGTCTTATCTTGTGCATGGTGACGACAACTTACGGAGCCGTACTGGCGACCTTTTGGTATTTTAGTTTTTCGATGAGAGGTTATATCATTGAGTAACTCTTTGGATTCTAATTGCTTGAGTGACTGGCGTTTTTTGCAGTGGATCCTGTGGAGCAGTATACTAGTTTGAAGATATTTTGGTTTCTTCATGGAGCGACACTGGTATTAGCAATTGTTATAACTGTGATGTTTTGGTCGTTTTTGTTTCCAGGTGAGTTATTGTCTAGTCGAATGAACTGAGTTAGAAGTAAGTCTAAAAAAAACTTCAGAATTGAAAAGATCTGTTTCACATGCCTGAAAAATGTTTCTTTCAGGTGCTTTTGTTGCGACGAACTCAACGGTCTTTTAGTGTTGTGATAACTTGTATAAAACAAACATTTTTCATGAATGAAAATCTGGGAAGAATTGTCAGACCCTTAGCGATTGCAAGTCGAGAGCTAAAGGCAATACCTGTCTAAATATATATTCTTTCTGGTTGCTGTAATGTTCCGAACCTTCCCCAAATGTATTCATGTTTGCTGCCAGACTCGGTCAACCATCACTTCATGACTTAAGCCAATCTTAGCCTGGAGTCGTTGCATTTTTCTATGATAATTACTCACTAACTTAACGGGTTCCCAACCCACGAAGAGTTTCTGCCTAAAATACGGCAGTCTTCAACTCTTGTGAATCCTGAGACTGCTTAAAACATAGGTTCTTCATAGGTTTCTAGAAGCTGGGGGCTGTGATTCGAAGATACTATTTCCCGAAACATTGTTGTCCATTCGCTTAATGTAACCAGTGAAGTTGTCGTATTTTGGCTTTTTGCTCTACATCCACAACTTGATACAGCTCATGGATATCGCGGTGTTATCTTGTCTTTCACTCGCCCTCCGCGAGTTTTCGACGAAGAATTTTTCTCCCAAAAGTGCAAAATCTGCTCTGTTTATCTGTTAATCGTCCAGCACTCGGCTTCATATAGCTGAACTTGTAGGAACAAAGTTTTATAGAACAAAGTTTTCGTCTTCCTAATTAGGAGTTTTGAACCCATTTATTTCATTGTCATTCATTAAGTTGATATTTACTCTTAAGCCACGTGAGAACATGTACTTAGTTTTGTTTACGTTAACTTTAAGACCAAGTCCTTTCACCTTGAAGCCACCGATGATTTCGATATCGTCTCCACATCTCAAGAGCTGGAAAAATTTTCTATGATGACATTCGAACGTGGTTTGAAGAACTTTGCTTGTGAAAATGAGCCGGTCATTTTCCACTTTTACTGATACGACTCTCACGCATCATCATTCTAATTCGATTAAAATAAGTCAGCACCTTCTTTTAAGCTTGCATTCATATGCTTAATTAGTGCTTATGTGCTTATGCTGTTTAAATTTTTAAGGTGGTAGATATTTTCGCACTTGGGAAGAACTAATTCATTCAAGTTAATGTCTGAAATCAGATATTTTACATTACGACCCTGAACAGTCCTTTTTGGATAAAACGCTTGCGTTTATATAAAGTGCTCATTGTAGGAGCATTTAAACCGTGCACATTGGAGTCCACAAATTTTTCTTTTTTTTTGTTCAAAGGGGTATAAGATCGAATAACAAAAACTTAGCAAAGACAAGATATAAGTTATCCGATTTAAAAGAAAATAAAGCAGCACTTCATAAAAGTCATAAGTCCTTTGAATAATACTGGCCGAAATCAGTGCTTTTAAGTTCTTCCGTATATTAGTTTTTCACCTCGATATAAGCTGCTTCTTTAAGACATGGGGAAGAATGGCTAACTCTCACATATTCTTCATAAGTAGCCTCTTCATCATAGACAATTTGCAGAAGACTGAAAGACTGCAAACTGCTGGAACTCAGAATACACGTGGATAGTTTTAAAGTACCACAACTACCTCTTCCAATTGGCTTTATAAGTTTGAAGCATTATTCCATCGGCTTTAAATGGCCAGTTCTCTATCACAAGTCCCATGATCATTTGGATAGAAAAACCAGAATAAAGCTATTATATGTTAAAATATTTTCTTTTACGAACATTTTACCTGATTTTGGAAAGTTGCATAATTTAGGCTTAAAGTTGAGTGATTATAGTTGCATCTCGATGGTTAGGACAGGATCCTTTATTGCACCACTTTTCGAAAGTAATCCTTTCGGGGCACTAAAGTAAATTCTGTTTTCCTTTTAATGTCGTCTTCGAGTCTGGTCTCAAACATTGTCGAAATTGAATGCTCTTGAGTTTGAATATTTAACTTTTCTGAGAAAATATTTTGAAGATTGAAACGCCGATGTTCAAGTTGGTATATCCAACTCTAAGATCAAGGCTCCCATTACCTTTTCCTTAATTTGGGGACAGCCTTTGTATAAATTTTGTAAGCCTTGTTTTATAAACGCTCAAGAGTCAGTGCTTCGCCAATAAGGAATAAAATCCAATAATTTGATTCTGAGACAGACATTATCATTCATCAAACTTGCCAAATTTATTCATTTTACGTGTCAATTTTTTAAATCAATTCTTCTAAAAAATACACCGATTCTCAAAAACTAAAAAAAAAAAATTTCCTAGAAAACCCCTCGATGGGTGCCAATCCGTACAACCTTATGCAGCATGCACTCAATTCCGTAGTCATGCTTATCGACCATATGGTAGTCGCCTTCCCTAACAGACTGATGCACTTCATCTACCCTCTCGGAATCGGTGTCGTATACTTGCTATTTTCATTGGTTTACTATTTTTCGGGCGGCACCGACTCGTAAGTGTTTTTGTTTTTTTTTTTTTTAAATACTTGATTTATATATATTTTGTTTACAGGATGGGAAACAATTTCATCTATCCCATTCTTGATTGGGAAAGGAATCCAGGATGGGCGGTGCTTAGTTGTGTTGGTGCTATATTCTTATGTCTGGTTTTCGAATTCTTGCTTTTTTGTCTTTACAAATTTCGTAGGTTCCTACACACAGAATGCTCAAGTGCTCAAAGTTGTCGTGTTATACCACCATAAGTGTTAAATAATGACCTTTACCTTTTTCATAATAAAGTAGTTTAAGCGACAATTTCTTATTAATTAAACTGGAATTTTGATTAAGATTAAAAACTATTTGAATTATGTGGTTTCTTAGTTTTTGATTATTTAATTTAATTCATAAAAATAAGACTGTTATTGCCAATCTAAAAAATGTTATAATTTTTTATTATTTATTTAGACACTCAAAGTAAGAGCTACTCATGCTGTGATACAGCAGGAATTTTTGTATTTTCTAGTTGAGAAGAAAAATATCGAAAAATGCAAGCACAAAACTTGTTCTGGCGATCAGAGAATCAAAATATCAATTGATGGAGTAATGCCGCAGTCTATTCTTTTTGAGAATAACAAAAAGAACACAATCAATAAAAAATCTTGTTTCTAAAATAATTCAGTTTTTTATTTTTATTTTCTGTTTTCATTATTATCGTTTACTAATTCAAAAATTACTTTGGTTTAATTTTTCAACTTTGAGTTTTCCATCATTTTTATATACTTTTTTGCAACTCCGTGAATTATTTTCTTTAAGTTGTCGAGCATGAATTATTATTATCGTTTGCTTTTTCTCATTTTTAAATTTTTCTATACATGGTTATATATTCTAGGAAATAAATTATTTAAAATGTTCTAACGATACCTTAATTATAACTGCTGTTTTCTTATAAATTTCTACATATTTTTTTTTGTTGTGTCTATAATTTGATGATATATATATAAATATTTTCATATATATATTTTGTTCATTTTTCAATTTGAATTTCAAAATTCTTTTGTTCGATCTTTGGATTTTGTTTAAGTTTTTTTTTCATATATTTATACATATAAATATATATGTTTATATATATTTGTGAAATCTATACAAAAATAGTATTTATGGTCTTACTTTTTAATAACATTTGACATTCTAAATGCATACATAAATTGAATTATATTAATATATATTTCTTTATATTTTTTAACGAAATTATTTATGAGCAAGTTTATGTAAGAATCTCATCGCTTATATAATATCATTGAACAAGAGAGAAAAGTTTTTGTTTACGACTACTTAGTTTTTCGTACGCAAAATAGTTTTTTTTCCATAAACTTTTACCAATACTGATCAACTTAATAATACATTTTTAAATATTGTAGCATTCTCGTTTGGTTTGGTTTTTTGTGTTGCCCGTTAATTTCCCTTAAAAATGAATTCTCAAGCAATATGTTATTTAAGTTTCGTAACTCTCTCATACAAAAGTATATTTTTTTCACAAATATTATTTTAATATTTTTTTTTTGTAATATTTACCAAACTTGTTTATTGCATTCATGCATTTTGCATACAGAAGGCACCTATATTACTTCCCGTATTCCAATTTCATTTTTTAAATAACAGATAAGAAATGCTACATTTCAAAGTAAAGTAGACTAAATTATTTGGCTTTCTAGCGACAGTAAAGTTACTTGACCGTGTTTTAAAGTTTTTTTCTAAGCACTTTATTTGGTAAACCTTTTTACAGCCTGCTAATGAGTAAGCATGGATTTGAGTTTGATTTGAATAAAATTGTGTACAACACTTGTTTAATAATGCGACACGAGTGGTGAACTTTGTTTAATAAAAACAGAATTTCAACCCACTCAATTGCAGGATCTAATCGACCTGACTAACACAATAGGTAAAATTTTGAGTACATGTTAAAAAGGGATATGAAATATGGCTTGACTTAATGTTTTATTTTTCAAAACTTTTCTTTAAGTTCAAACTTCAAGCCAAAATTGAAGAAGGTTGTCAGTTCTTTTTTTGAACACTAGCCGAAACCGTTTTATTTATTTGTGTTTTCAGAAACTTTTTGAAATGGCAAAAAAAAATGCTGCGGGACACACTGAGGTTCACATGTCCTCAGTTCAAGAACTTTTTCGCATATACAGAGAGACCCAAAAGTCACCAGATCATTTTAAGTTCATATAACTTTCAACAATTAATTATTGTTTTTTTTTATTAAGAGAAATTTGAAGAAAACTTCGCGAAACTCAGTCCAATGGCGGTATTTCAAAGATAATAAGATTGAGCTTCTTTTGAGCCAACGTATCTGAAAAAACGCCCTAAATACATGTCAAAAAGTAAAAGGAGAGTAGAAGCTGAAAGAATCTATTATCAGAATTGCCGCAACATTGCTACAATTCAAACAAAGCCAGCAGGCAGGTGGTACCTGCGAAGTTGGACTACAAAAAATTCGCCAGCATGTCTTATCTCTGAATTATTTTCAAATATGCTTATTATATACACAAATATTTTTTTCTTTTTCTATGTCCTCTTGCTGACTTTGAATATTTAATATCTTTGGTATTGCGGTCTGCCAAAATCACGTGCCTTCAAACCCTTACATGAGTCCTTAAAATCTAACTTATTTGATGACAGTCATGATGTAGAGTTGTTGGTCGTTCTCTTTTTCAAAAACCATGGCCAACTTTCTTATATTTTTGAACACAAAATAGATATTTTAATAAACTAACAACTAAAATTTAAATGTATTTTTTTTGAAATTCATACCATCTAGGTACATATTTTAATTTGTTCTATTAAACTTAAATTAAATAGATAGTTAGGAACAATGAATACGTGCGGTTTACGAGGTATTGGAATAATTTTAACATTTTTTTGTTTTGTTTATATGTTAAAGTAAGCATTCTCTTTTTTTTATTAAAATTAACAAACAATCCATTCCATTCCTTTATCATTTTCATTTAAAGCTCTTTCGTATTTTTATTTTAAATCAATTAATACTTAATCTTTTTCTGTCTATTTTTTTTTTACATGTAACTATTTATCTATAGAGAGGTACTGTACTTTAGAACATCTTTTACTTTTCATTTCCTTGTTTAACATTTTGTTTTTTCATTTACAACTAGATGCTATATTTATTAATAATATATTTGTTTCTTTTTTCAGTTACAAAGGAAAAAAGAAAAAATGGTGAGCAAATTACATTTAACAAAATGCTGATATGTGTCTAACAACCTACTAAACAATGGAATGGGGTGAGTCAACAAATGTCTACATTGTTTTTTTTTTGTTAAGATAAATCATATATGAGATTGCTTTATTCTATTTCTTTTGAAATTTAACAATTGACAATAATTGAGTATAATTTATTCAAAGTGTTATCGAAAAACCAACAGTATTTAATCTTTATCTCTTCCTCGCTTTTTTAATTTAAACTTTCATGTATCGTTTTTTTTTAATGATCTATAACACTTTTTGAGCACCTAACAAAAAAGGAATGTTTTGCATTATAACATATAAACATATATACATATACTTATATAATTATTATTTTTTCTGCAAACAAACAATCTTGTCGACATATTCATTTATAAATTTTTTTTTTATGGTTTTCTTCAGTCTATAATTTATTTTTATAACAAAACTTTTTCTTTCAAATTTATTTAAATAGTTTTTTCTATATAATAATTTTTGGTGTCTTTTTTTTCTTCTTTTTTTTTTCTTTTGTGAATCTTAACTTTTTTAAATAACTTCTGTTAATTGTATAATTTTTTTTTTTGGTTTATATAGTTCGTGCAAAACAAATTTTCTGTGTTAATTTTGGTAGTTTCAATACTTTTTGAGTTCTATTTCAATATGAGTCGGCGAAAATGGAAAATGAGAAAGTTAAGTTATATATGTATATAATGTCTAAGTTTATATATATATATAAAGATCAATATATTTACCGCGTTGATGTTAGATTTTAGTTTTAATTTATCCGACAGTGCTTTTGAACAAAAAAACGTGGTATTACATAATTGTTGTTCTTTTCATTAGTAACATTTTTAGTAAGTTTTTTTTTTGCTTGTTTTACATAATGTTTTTGTTTTTTCTTATTATAGTTTAATTTCTGTCTACTGTCTGCGTAGGCAGAATATCTAAGTTTTTTTTTTAAATATAATACTGCTAATTATTGTAGCTTAAATGCTTACAAAATTGTATGAAAGCATTAAACGTTATTCCTTATTGTAAATACAACTTAGTACATATAAATGAAGCTAACTACTGAAATAATAATATTTTGTATGTGGAATTTGCATCAAATGTTTAATGGTCGTTTCGTGTTATATTTTTGTGTAACAAAAAAGGTATGAATTTTTCATTGATTTTTTATTTGAATTTTAGTGAGTGAATACGAAAATCTTTTGAACTAATAAACTATAATATTTAGGTAATTTACTCGAAAATGTGCGGAGATATTAGATTGATTTTAAAATGAAACACAGGCATATTATCAATAACAAGAACTGCGATATCGCGACTTGTGATAATTGCACAGGAAACCATCTGGCAAACAATCAAGCTAATGAAATTTTGGCCACTCCAAAAATTGCTCGAGACAATTAAAAACCAATTCCCAAAAAAATAAGAAAAACAAATGAAAGGTGAAGAAACTCAGATGCAGCATATAAACCTAATAATATCGTTAACAATAAGGTATATGTATGCGTAGGCCGCCTTTTATGAGCCAAATTTTCGAAAAAAAAACAACACGAAATCTTTTGTGGAAATTCGATTCTTTCAAACGCTTCTCTAACGAAATGTGTTTCTCTGATGGAATGTAGATTTTCAAAGACTTTTCGAGTGACAATCTGCTGTTAAAAAAGCATACGGCTTTGACTTGTTTGAAATTAATATAAAAAGGAACGTCATTATTTTGAAAGCTCAAAATCACCAAATGACGAAAAGTCGTTTAGATATGGTATAGTCGCCTATCGCTTCTACTAATTATGTAAATTTTTCTGACCATCAGAATAACCATCGAAATAGCTCTCGAAGACAAAAATGAAATACATGAAAGTTAAGGAGATTCAAATTCAAGCCACTATGCAGTTGGTTAGCGCTGTTGTTGGTTGAGGACAAAAAATTTAACAGTTTGTGAAAAGAATTTATAGCTAAGTGCTGGACAGTTTTGATGGTACTCAAAAATTTATGGTTCAAAATTCAATAAGTTTATTAAATTTCAGTTTGTTTAGTACTCGTGCCAAATCCAAATACAATATCTAAAATATTGATAGGTTGAATATTTTAAAAGAAAATCAATCAATTGTTATAAAGCTGCAATGTACTAAACTTATTTAGGTATGCTTTGACTCAAGGTTTTTCACCAATATTACAATTAAGTTTATATATTTCATTTCATTAATACATTTTTATGCCAATTCCACAAAAAAAAAGAAAGGCAAATTTTAAAACACACAATCAAAAAACATATAATACCTACTCTGTGTTGCCTATTCCTGTGAGACTTTGGCCTCCTTCTAATTTTGATTTAATTTTTTTTTTGTTTAATTGTTAATTGTTCCCATTTAAAAAAGAGTCTCTCAATCAAAACACAAATAAAATCTAAAAGGATAGACTTTCTTTAAACAAATTAGTCTAGGATATATGTATGTATGAAAAATCTATATGTGTGCGTCAGCAACACGGTTTTTGTTATTCGTATTCCTCTTTTAACTAGTAAAAGTATTGGTAATAGTAGTAGTAGTAGTAGTAGTTTGAAATTGTAACAGCAGTTTAAGGACAAACCTTCGTTGAGAATAGCTAAACCCAAAAACAAATCACTGCAATCCTCTTAAAAGTTTAAAAAAAAACAAAAAAGGTGACAGCAGAATCATATAAAACTGGTATAGCCCTTAAAGCCTGCCGTGCCTTTACATTTTATATTCGAGTATCTTGTTGGGATTTAAAAATTGCTCACGTTGTCCAGCCTCTAGAGCCGATACCGTTCGGCTCAATGAGGACATTTTATTTTTATTGTTATTGTCCTGATGATACGTTGAATACTGATACTGTTGCAATGGTGGATGCTGTGCATGTTGCACCTGCTGCTGGTGATGGTGATGCTGCTGCTGCTGATGGTGGTGTGGCTGCTGTTGTGGTTGTTGATGATACTGGTGTTGGGATTCCTGAATAAATTGCTGACTGCATTCATGGGCAATCCGACTGCCGGTGTCATCGTTGAGTCCTTCACCCATATCGCCGTCGCGATTATTCGACTCTCGTATGCATAGCTTTGTGAAAAGCCATATCCGTAGCCGGTACAACATATAGCAACCGAAATGTACAACAAATACGAAAAGGATAGCACAAACGGTCACCACAATCGCCTTGCCCGGCTTAGTCCAATCCAATAGGGGATAGATGGCTGTATTATTTTTTCTAAGCAACAGAAGAAACAAACGTAACGTAAATTTCTGTTTGAATATTGCAGGAGGGATAATTTCGATGGGCTGAACTTACCTATCGGTGCCACCTGCCAAGAAGTAGATACCCGTAAAGATGGCATATACCAAGCCAATGCCCATTGTCCAGTAGGCATGTGACAGTTTAATTGGATGTCCAACGATTGCCAAATCGATTAGCATTATCACAGAGTTGAATACATGGACCATAATATTGAGGGCATCCACTCGATGGATTTCTGTGGAATTCGAATATTAATATAGTCGTTTATCCTAAAATCATTCAGAGAAATCATTTGTTTTGAAGTGAGGTTGACGATGCATGTAAGAGCAGGAGGACGATTGTAATAAATTTTTGTCTTTTTGGGTGTGCCTTCAGCGATCAGAAGTGCGCTGCGCTGTCATTCAAAAATATAATTGCAAAATTGTACTGTGCTGTCTTTCTTTCCTGAACATTGCTTTTCAAAAAGGAGTCCACTTTAAATGTGAATGAAAAACTCTGCAGGAACTACATAAATTCATGTCTCAGTTCCTTATCACTGACGATTTTATTTCATTTCTAGATTTTTTTATGGAGGCAATATAGGCACGGGCATCGTTTCTTGTTGGAAACCCCTTCTTGCTTACTTATCGGGTCATCGATTCTGGAGGATCAGAATCAGATCGGAAAACTTTTTTGCAAACCATTTTGATTGTCCTCCTGTTCAACTTCAATCGCAGATTTACCAAACCCTTGCAATTTTATGTCATTCACCTTCAACCCCAAACATCAATCTCACAATCGCTCAATTGACTTTCATCTAAAATTGAACTTAAATGCTAAATACTTACCAGGATTATGCACCAACAGCCAATAGCACATCGTGATGATGAACGAGTAAACTGTCGCCACAGTATACATCACCCAATACAGGTGATGCAGTCGACTCTTCTTCGCCTGTCGCACTATTTCGAAATCCTCCCGCTCGACCATCATTCCTTGTGTTACAATCCACGCACCAAGCCATGCCTGCGATGTGCACGCCAAAAGACCCCAATGGGTTAAGTAGATCCACCATTTGGCATAATGATGTTCAAAGTGCTCCTCCGTCCGACCGATGTCGAGCAGAGAGCACACCAGTGCTGCTAAACATGTGATCGCTGTTATCCAACGGTAGAGCAGATAAACTATACGAACTTGGGTGTTGCGCTGCCACTGTTCCGGGTGGATCGATGAGAAGTTCCGATGTCGTTCAAATAACGTGGTTGGATCGGTTTCGTGGTCATGGTCGACATTTTCAAGATGAAGACAGCCAAAGATGGACATTCGGAAAAAAAGAGAAAAAAAGTTTTTTAATTAAAACAAAAAGAAACACAGGCGGACATGGAGCTTGTAAAGTGGCTCCTCCGGCAGAGGATTGTATTAATCTCAAGCAGAAGGAGATAAGTAGTGGGCTGGATGTTGATTTTTTTTTTCTTTTTCGATTGGAATTGTTCGCTGTTGGACACGTGACATGGGTAATTGCTTGGAAATGAAATTGAGTTGGCTGAGGGTGTCGTGCCGCAACTGATACTGAAGCGCATAGAAGCTATTTAGGCGGCAAGTAAAAAGGAATTTATCTCGTTTAGAGTGACTTTTTGGCAGTATTATTATGTGTTGACGCTCATGGCAGATGAAGAATATTGTTTCAATTTTCAATAAGGCTCAACTGAATAGAATTTACTTCCCTTCATTTCTCTGATTGATTTTTTTTTAAGCTAACGTTCAACTGAGAAAAAGCTTCCTTAATATTTGTAAATATGAAGAAAGAGGTGATTGTTTGATCACATTAATGAGAATCGCGATGGAAAAATTCCTTTGCCTTATGTACTTAATCTAGTAAATTTAGCCTTCAAACTTGTTTTCGAATTCGGTGTAGTAAACATTTGCCACTGGAATCAAATTAAAAGCTGTTTCTTGGTCGATAAGCCATTGAGATCGCACATTCGGAGTTGGAGTTCCAAAAAGTTTGTGAATAAAATACTGCGGAGCGTACGAAACCAATTCTTTGCTCCTTTTCGAACTCGAAAACCAAACGCATCTAAGTTGCGAACCGCTTCACACACATTTCACGCTACTAAGTTCTCTGCTTGCTCTGTGCAAATGCAATAAGAAAGTGCAAAGTACTTTGAGATCTAAGGATGTCTCATCTGCTTTTATTGTAGGCGAACCATATATTTGGTAAATGTTATAACATTTTCAAAACCAGATTTATTCTTAGAAAAAAAAATTATCTTCCAGTGGGCTCTCATATATTTCTCCCCGTCAAAAAGAAAAAACCAACTTTCATCACATATAATGCCCGTTTTGTCTTCAATCTAAATTAGTCGTAAGAAAAACTTTGAAAACCTTACGCTACTACATTTTTCATTAAAATATCTTCAACTTTTATTCTGTGTGCACGCTAATTGACCCCAACTAGTGCGGAGTTATTTTACAGCGCACATACGCTCATAGTACCCTTAACAGAATTGCAGAGTAGATATGTACTTAAACCTCAACCCCAACCGTTTTCCACCGTCTGTGTCGCCATTTTAACAAGTTTACGTACAAATACAACATAAAGATGGCATATCCTTCAACCTAACTTTTGTCCAATTAACCTTGACAAACAAAGCAGCTGATGATGATGAAAAGCTTCCTCTTTGCACACACGTGTTTCTCCTATAAATAAAGTTCCAGCTACTGAAGGAAAGGAAAGTCATCCACATTTTAAGTCCGTGCATCGTCCACATTGTTGTCTTCTTTTGCTATTGAGACTTAAACCAACGATAAGAGGAGGTTAAACAGACCCAGATGCTCTTAAGACAATCTGTAGACCGTAAGTGCATATGTAGTTGAAGTGCGTTCTTCAAAAGCAAAAATGAAATACAAATTCCAGAAATACATTGTAGAAGTTTTAAAGAATAGGAGGCTTTGCTTGCACCTCATGCGAACGGAAATTCTATAAGTGGATTCCGGGTCAAGGTGAAGTATTGGTTTGTGAACCCTTTACAAATTAAAGAGCCAAAGGCTTAAGGTTTAAAAGAAAATCCTTTATCCTGGAAGAGGAAAACCACACGATGGCTATGTGTTTCGAAAATTTTCAGATTGAATTGAGTTCTCCTGAATAGATCTTTTCTGTTTGAATCAAACGTGACAGGAAGTTCTGGAGAGTTTGACAAGCTGTGTTCGGGGGTTTTGAATTGACATTTTTAAAAGACAAATTGCATTGCAGATTTTTTGTTGGAATCTTAGATTATCTCCGAAAGGGAAATGCTTAGCGAGAGCGAGAGGATATTGATGGAAAAAGCTCTATCAAGGGTTAGATTTTCAAACTTAAAAATTTGACGAACTCAGAGTTTCGTATTTTCCAGGATGTAATGGATTCTGATTCATAGGGGTTTATTCGTGTGAATAGCAGAGTTTGCGTGGTAGGGAAGTTTCATCTTCACTTATGACGGCTTTTTCGTCAGTGAAGACTTACTGATGTACTTTGTTGTCAATCACTATTCCCTCAAGCAGATAATCAAAGGCGACAATAAACAGCAACAGTTTAAGGACACAAGTTTTATTGCAGCATTTTGCTCGTCCCTTTATTGTCTCATACATGCCAATTATCAACTGTGATGTTTAATAAAGGAAAGACAATCCAGCACCTTTTTCCATGCTCCGACCTAAGCATTAGGTTACAAATCCTTTAATGGAGAAGCCATTATTCCTTAATCCGTAAATAACGTATTTATTTTTTATTTTGCTTTGAAGCTGGAGCCTCTCAGAAAACCATAAATAGTATAAAATGGTTCTTTATTCAGACTCTGCTTTAAATTTCACTCAGAAATAAAGTTTAAAATGTTGTCAAGGGAATATTTTATAACCCGATTTTGTTTAAAATATTCCTTGAAATTTTCATTTTGACGGAAGGATTCAGAGTATAAGCATTCAATTCTTGAAACCAACTGAGAATACAGAATGAAAATCATTACGATGGAAATTTGAGATTCCTATTTTCAAGTACGTCTCTTTCAATAAATCTCAAAACTACTTCAAATGAATGAGTGAGATTTAAAACTTACTGAACTGTGTCCTTACACTTAACAGACGAACCAATACCAGACTTTCCTAATTGAAAACACAAAAATTGACTCACCTGACAAAGGTAAAAGTTGTGCCGGTGGACATGCTCCGAGGAGAATTCTGGAAAACAACTGTTCCACAATTTGCTGACCATCATTCTATTACTTGGTGGACAGTTTGGTATTTTATCAGTATCTTCTTCCTCTTCTCGGGGTAAATCAGAATCGCCGTTCCGATAGATTGCTGCTGCTGTCGGCGATGTTGATTTGCCAGTTCCGTTGGTATGGAAATCGATTCCGCTGCCAGTACTATGCAATGTACAGCGACTACTAACAGCAGTGCTGGTAGTTTTTGTGCCACCGCCACCGCCGCCGCCTCCGCCTCCGCCACCAACTGCACTTTCAGTACTAACGCTCGCCGCGCTATTATACTGTCCAGCGCAGCCTGATAAACTGTTAAGTGTACCGACACTTTGGTGCGTGTCAGTACGCTCGGTAGCTCGTGATATTATACTCTGGCCACTGCTCGGCTCTGGGCATACATACAGCGAATAAGCCAATGTGATGTGATTTGTTTAACAGCGCAGCAACGATTTCAACTTCCTAGTGACCTTAGAAAAAAAAAATAATTCGTTATTATTTTACAAATCGTACTTTAAGAATAAGTTTAAATTTTTGAAAAGTGGCGCTGAAAAATAATGAAAAACAGATGGTGTTCACGTTGTTCGAATCCAACAGTAATAGGCAATCCAACTGCCATAAGAAAACTTTCAGGCAACTTTCCAAACCCACAACAGATTACCACTTGTGCGAAAAACATAATGATGAAGATATTGTTTTTGTTCAACTTGCATTTTAAAAAATACTAGCGTTCCCGACGAAAATTGTTCTGTCCGAACATTGGCTCGAGTTAAGCAAACAGTTTTTCAATGTTCGAATTTTTGACAAACTATGCAGTCATCATAGTTGGACAACGCATGTCGGTAACTTCTGATCTTTTTAAAAGCTATAGGAAAGTTTTTTAAAAAAAAACACATAAAATTCAGAAAAATGCATGAAATCTTAATTTGAATCGATACTACGGTCCATATAATTTAATGTTTTGAAGATTATTTCATGCGAATGTTGACCTTGACTGCGCCTCAAATGGTCCATCCGCTTAGTCCAATTTTGGCATACTCTTTCCAACATTTCGGCCGGTATCATGAATGACATGACATGAACTTTAACATAGCCTCACAAAAAATAGTCTAAAGGCGTTAAATCGCACGATCTAGGCGGCCAATTGACCGGTCCCAAACGTGAAATAAAATGTTCACCGAACTCGCCTCTTAATAAGTCCATTGTTGCGCGTGCGGTGTGGCATGTGGCACCGTCTTGTTGAAACCACATGTCATGCAAGTCAAGCTCTTGCATTTGGGCAAAAAAAAGTTGGAAAATTTTCCACGTTGTTGAGTAGCAGAGGCCCAATTGCTGCGAACGGCGACGAATTGACAATTGATGGTCATCATTAACACTGGCCGATACAGCTGCGATATTTTCTTCAGTTCGCATTCTACGTAAGCGTGTTGGTGGTTTAACGGTGAATAATATAAATTTGGTGCGAAATTTAGTCACAATAGCCCGAATAGCCGCTTCAGTGCTTCGATTAAACTGACCATAAAATGAAAGAAGCGCGCGGTGAACTTTCTTAACAGAGCACGCATTTTGATAATAAAATTCAATAATTTGCAAGCGTTGTTCGTTTGTAGGATGATTTATGGTTGAATTATAGACCAAACTGAAGATGTTTGATAGTGAAACAAAACACGAAACGTGTGTCAGCTGTTTAAATCAATGTTGCCAAAAAGATAATAGCTAAAAAATCACCCTTTAGTATGCGCGAGGCTATAAGAAAACTTAAGTTGAAGAAAGGGTGATTCGGAAATGCGGAACCCTTCGTATTATAGTTAATCTCTTATCTGACCCTCTTTCTTTAATTCGACTAAAAGTTCAAAAAGGTATCTAAAAACAGTTTCAGAATTGAGAGTTAGTTTTTTTTTTCAAATCAGAATTTTTTTTTTCAAAATCAAAAATGATTTTTCAATTATTCATTAATAAAACATTGGTTAGCAAATCTTAACCATCGATATGGACGCACTATTATATTTGGCTAACTGATGCCTCAGTTTCAAACCTCAAGTTAATCTTTTTTTTTGCAAACAATATAATAGCCTAACGGCCCTTTCCTTTGAACTTGAGTGGATGTGATTAAAAGAAAACATTTTGTTTGTCGTTCGTTGTTTGTTTTTTTTTTTTTTGTGAGAGACTTTTAATTAAGTGTATGCTCCTTTGTGATGACTGTTAAGTTTATTGCTTACAAGTCTCCTGAATAGAACTGAGCGAGAGCTGTTTTGCTATTTGGCTGACATTTTCCACATCAATGTCATGTTTCCATCTATACTTAGTACCACTGCCATAGCCCCGAGCTATATTTATCTCTATATCCTTTTTGTATACCTACGATGCTGGGAACTTTATAACAAACAACAGACAACAAATCAACACCCACGTCGTTAAATTATTTTAGCTGGCTTTACGGCCAAATAGACGAATGAAAAACATCTACACTTCCGCAGGCTCATCGCCATGTTTTTTTTTTTCAGGCTTCCTCTAACAAGCAACGTCGCCGTCGTCTGCGGTGGGATATTCCGATTCGTGTGTGTGTGTGTAGATGGTGTAAACAATTACCAAAATGATTGTTTCTCTTTTATCGTAGTTTTATCATCAACTCTACATTCAAGGATATAAGCAAAATAATTTTAATTTATTCCAAACAACACAGAGTATCCTTGTTTTGTCTGCCTCTTCTATGGAAGCAAAACCATCATCATCATCATCAGTAGCACCAGTTCGTTCCATTCAAAATGTCAGCGAGTAGATACTTGCATTTAATTTGGAACATCCGGTCTATTATTGTGGATACATTTACTCGCAGCATGCATTCGACTGTGGCAAAGTGCGAGTATCTATCCTTATTTTTAATGGACCTCAGATGGAGTTTAATGGAAGTCGTAATTTAAAATTTTGGCAAGAAATGAACAAACAGTTAACCCTGGTGCACTTTAATATTGTGTGCATGTTGACGTTGCAACAGAAGCTCACTTAGTTTTGTCTAAATCCAGAATTTGGCAATTGGCTGCGTCATTTCGAACGCATGACACGCTCGTTAAAAATTATGCATGACGTTGATTTTTTTTCAGCCATTAAAGATTTTTCGAACTCGTTTTTGATTGATGATCAAATTCACTCAAAACTCAAAGCTGTTGAAGAGAGAACCTATGACATAAATTCAGAAACATGGTGAAGAATTGGACATTTCCTAACGCACTTTTCAACGTATACTCACGAAAAAATCCGTTTTCAATGTAAATGACTCGAAAACTGAAGTTGTTGAATGAATTATGGAACAATAACAAGTGGAGGCTGATTTTTCGAATAAAAATCATCTTCCGTGATTATGAAGATCAAATTTGCTGTTAATCAACAAATTTGTTACCACCAAGTGTCAATGTTTGTTGTGAATTTTGGCCCGGGGAAATCGTCTGACCGTTTCTTCTTCGAGAATACAGTTGGCCACTGTTTTTGGATACAGTACAAACGCATGGTTCATCTTCTCTAATTTATAGTTTTGAAAATTCTTCGCCTAGATCGTGAGATTTAACATCAATCTGTGACCATTGGTTTATTTTTTGATGATCTTTGAGTGCCTCCTTCTTTATTTCAATTCGATTGGAATAAGCTTAGATTCGAAAACAAAATTTGTAATCAATATATGGGAATCAGTTACCTTGGTTAGTCTCAATATTTTGGCTACAAAGCGCTTTTGATTTATTTCTTGCTTTGGAACGCCACGGAAGATAGAATTTTTTTTTCGATATTAGACATGCTAAGATGACATCTTTGGTAATATAGAACCACTTCGACAGATGACATAATTTTGCAAAACTAAAGCCTTTAAAAATACATAAATCAAAATCTCACTCCTTGATTAACTTGGTATTAGGTCGATGCTTCAATTGCAGCTTGTGTAAACCTTTTGTAGAAATACAAACTTACCCGACATTTCACACACTCAACCACAAAGTTGAGCAATCCTCCAATCTTTTCGAAACTTGTTCCTTGTTAAAGGGGTTTATTCAGTCGTTTCAACTCATTTTCTTTTCTTTTTTTAAACTGAACCTAAGAGCGCCCTTATGCCAAAGTCAAACAAAGTATTCCATAAACTCGAGTAAGCCTAATTGCTTGAGATCCTGTAGCACTATAAATTTACACGAACTCAAGTGATGTTGGGAGTCCACATCAACGCAACGAATTAGCAAACACACATGCCCTCTCGCGTCTGTTTATCAACTCGCAACAGTCATTTTGTTCAGAGACATTTCCGACGCAACGTCCTGTGGGTGCTACACATTCACAAAACAAACTCCTGCCGTCCGTCGAATAATCTTCTTCGTCGCAGCTCATTTTCGTTACGAAGCTCGTTAATTATTCAGTTCGTCAATATTTTGTTAGACAGGATAGCAACGTTTCTGTCCACTTGCTGCTCCATACGGCCTTCTACTTGCGCAACTGAACCCTGCCAAGGCATAGTGATGTGCAATCATCATCAGAAGCTACATAAGTTGTGTGTGCTAGCTGGCTTGCTGATGAGACACAATGGGCAATGGCAACGGCAGGATGTCGACAGCGGTATGACTACAACCTTTATCGTCCTCTTTAGTTGGCTTTTAATAGGGCAAAACGAAAAAATAATAAACCTGGAGAGAATGTACAAGTGGGCGGCGGCAAAATACGTTTCATTCTTTCAAGTGCTTCTCCATGTCCTGTATTCGAAATACAAAATAAGGCCCGTGGGGCTGAACTTGTAGTAATTATGCATTTCTTCCTTCCTCTACCCATTCCGTTGTTGTCATCTACAAGTATTGGTACATTTGTCATTTGTCCTTTTTGTATCTTTGTACTTGAGATGCACTTCAATTGATGTTTAAACATACTTAAACGAAAGTCGTTTTGGAAAATGCCGAGGAAAGGGAGGTAGCACAGGATTCATTTAGTTCCGGCTGCTCAGGTTGGCTTTGTTTTGCGTGTAAGAATAACGTGAAAGGCACAACAATTTGTTGCAGTGTTTATTTTGATGAAAAACTTTTCCAAGATGAATGCTTTTCTGTTGAAATATGGTAGGAAAATGGAAGCCCTTTTGTTGCGCTGTTCGAGAGCCGCTTTAATCAACTTGTTCCCTCTTGGTCTGTGCCAAAGAACAAAGTCGAAAGGATGCGATCTATTCTTTGCTGTTTGCTATTGTTGGCGGAACCAATTGTTATGAAGAGGTTAAGGTTGGAGGATGTAATTAAAATCGAGATTCAAAAACTGGCTATCTGCAATTATGTAGGTGGCTGGAGGAATGCTCGAATCATATTTACTTCTAGCGCTGCTAAAACGATAGTAATTACTGCGAATTGTTAGTTAGAAGAAGGCGGAACTCCTCGTGACTACAGAAGGATGCAGGAGGTTGCAATTACAACGATTGTTTTTGTACCAAGCTTGTATTTCTTCATGGCCGTTGCTTGTATGTTTGTAAATATCTGAAAATGGCGTGGATTCTAAAGAAAATTGATGACTTTGAGAGGCAAACTTTTTCTGGTAATGAAACAATGTTAATTATGCAGCGCACTAGCAGAAGTTTATGAGAAAAAATATATTGCCTTATACAGACGAGAGAATTGGGGACTCATTGAAAATTGCATCTATCGGAAGCTCTTTTCTAAATGAATTCAAGGATGTAGCCTTGTATCTTTTGGGCTTGATTGTTTCCATTTCCTAGGCAGCTTGACAGTAGCGACAGCAGTCTGGTGGAAAGATGTTGTGCATGTATACCATGTCCAGTCAATATTCTTGCTGTGATGCGAATTCCACCATGACTTCCGCATCAAAAGGGTGCCTATGGAACCTACAATACATTCTGTGTCTTTCCTATCACTTAGCCATGCACTATTATGAGATTTCTTTAATCTTGTCTTGGAACAAACAGTAACATGGACTATATGACTTTCCTTGGACAAAACATGGGTGGAAAGGATCATGCAAAAAAGAAAAGAAGGTTTTGAATTAAATGAAGAGACTAGGTATTATTTTTCAATCTCCTTGAGTGATTTAAACTTGTTTGAACCACTATTCTGCGAATAAAATTTGCGGAGTAACTAACCATGCTTGCCAGCATAGTCCTTAATATGTCAATAAATGGCAATTAATAAGATTTTTGTCGCAGAGGTATACTGCGCTGGTGAAGACATTGAGCAGGGCTTCCAAAGTAGACTGGTTGATCTGCAAGCAACGAACACTGTCTTATGAGCCTTCTTGGACGAGGTACTCGTACGATTTTCAAGACTTCACAGCAACTGATTGTTTTCCAAAATGTTCTTGTTTTCGAAACTCCTTAGATCTATCTGTCAAAAACACATTTCTTAAAGAGATTTTAAAATTTCAGAAGAACTAAGAAACAGAATTCAGCAAAATACAATCATTTGAATTTTTGCTTGGAACTATTGGAGATACACCGTTCTTTTAAAATACCAAACTTTTTTAAACTAAACATTTAGCATCTTGAATATTTTTTGTTAAAATAAAAGATATTAAATCGAATTCTCCGACTCTCAAAGCATATTTCCTCTCGTGTTGGTCACACTTTCGAAGCGTACATTTTTTTTTGTTTGGTCCTTTAGAGCAAAATCACATAACACTTCATTAGTTAGCCAACCCATACATTGTCACCATAAATCTATTATCATTATAAATCTTGTCACTCTATCGCATCGCATAATATCCTTTTCGCAGCTAATGCACCGCAAGGCCATTAAAGCCGTCGACTTCGCTGTGTTGGCTAACAAACTTACACTTTCCTACTGTGTGGCAGTATAACAAATAACCACAACACACCAAAGGCCTAGTCTGTGTCCTCAAAAGAGTTTCACACTGTCGTGGTTCTATTTTCATTTGTTGTCTAGACAAATAACGAAGCTCGAAAAATAGGGGGCACATTGCGGAACGAACAAGTTAAAGTCATTTAACGAAACTACTTCTCGGATTAAATTCATTTGAAACTGCGTAAATGAACCGCAAAATGGAAAATTTATATTCACCAGGGCGTCTAATAGAAGACCTTTATAACGCCGACCTCTATCAAGATAATTAGGTAGTTTTCCTATGTCCGCGCCACAGAGTAGTCCTGTTTAGCTATTTGAATCTCTTGCTAGAGGGTAGACACAGATAAACATGGGAAGCAATTGAGACACATAATGGAGAGAGCTCAGCGTTGGGCCGCAATAAATTCGTTTTCACGGGCAGAGCCATAGTCGAAAATAAGGGGACAATTATATAATTATTATTATATTCGGGTACCATTTTACACTTCTACGAAAGCATGGACGCATTTTTAACTTTTCTTTTCTCTGGTGGATCGATAAATAAGTAAATAAAAGATTGGACGACTCTTATATTAATTTTTGTCAAAGGTTGGGTGTACAGCCCACTTTCGTTTTTTGGTCAGATAATTTTGCCCTCGAGTCAAAGAGTGTCAACAAGATAAAATGTCTTCTGATAAGAGAATAAAGCATATCATTTTAAAGACTATACAATGTACTCGTATACCGGGAGAATGACAAAAAAAATAAGTAAGAAATGACTGAGAATCGTTGTTCAACTTTTCGTTTCTTATTCTTACAACGTGGTTAGTTCTCCTCTGCTGAATTTGCGTTATTTTGTTGATTCTTTGTGACATTATCTGGAATTTTGAAGTCACTTCTGATATCCCTACGAAGGCACGCCATTCCACTACTTTGGAAATGATTAATGTCCTGACATTCTGACTTTTATCTCAGTTCTTAAGGAAAGTGGCCCTCGGTTTAGTAGTCTGTAATTCACTATTTTAGTGAATTACCTCCCGATCCTTTTTTTGAGCTGCAGCCTCTGAGATGGGCGAAGAAAATATTCATTGAATTTTTTCCTGCATTCAATCACTCCTCATCGATGGTAGACTCCTAAATCTAGAGCGTCCTTTGTCCTTCGAGTAAGGAGTTTTGATCTTTGTTGTTCCGAAACACTGAAATTGACTGTGATGAGTCTTAGGGGGAACTTCCCTTAGGTGACGATTGCTGAGGTAATTTTTTCTCTCAGTAAGATATCCGCAAAATTCTTTACAGCCTCAATGCTAACGCTGTTGACAATGTCTTCTGTATAACTCAACAGCTGGAGAGGCTTGAAAAGATTTTCTCGCAATATCTGTTCGATTATAAAGCTGAAAAAACGTGCACTACAAAAGCTCGAAGCTGCCTCTAGCAGAAAACGGAGATACTAAATATCGATGGCCACAATATCGTTACGAACCTATTAATATGTTATTATGGTAAAACACTATTTCCAGAACCATCCTAACGTCTACAATTTACTTGATTTTAAGATGACCTGAGCCCACTCCAAACGTATTTCGCTGGTCCATCAGGTAGAACGCAGTGGCATCTACAAGAGAAGGACTTTGCTTAGTCAACCATCTTAATCTTGGCGGGCTTCTATCTCGTATGGTCGGCACGAGACACGACAGCCCTCTATTCACTTCGACTCTGGGCATACTACGTTATATCATGAGCTCTGGCCGAACCAGTGTAGTCGATGTTTTTTGGCTTTCTTGACCACTCAACCTTATTGCATCCTCACATCTTCACTTTCAGGACCGAATATTCATAAAATCGCCGTCTTGCAGATCGGGCTTTATAACTCGACGGATTTTAACACCAAAGTTGTTTTTCAGCTTCTCAAAAACCTTTGGATAAGAAAGGCAAAATAGCAATTGGTCTGGCATTGAGATGAATGATGCACTTCTTAAAATCACGATACAAACCTGAGGCGGTAAGAATGTGGTTAAAAATGTGCAGTATATGGGACAGCAGTAGCTTAACAAATTTCGGACAAATATTATCGAGACCAACAGCATTTAATTAAATGGACAAAAATGTTTTCACGACATCCTCCTCTCAAACTCCTTTTAAAGCTGAACGCACTTTTTCTATAACTTTCGGCTTTATCCAGGGCTAACCTGGTTTGTTTTCATAAAGTTTTTACTGGTAACGATGTTTCAAGTTAACGATTTTGATGGCCTTATCTTGCTAATATTACGCAGAGAGCGATATCTTTTCAAAAACTGGTCGTCAACGTTCTTTTTTCCAATTTTTGAACGCAATATCGCGATACTTCGTAACGAGTGAATTTTTGAATTAAGCCATTGAGGTGAAAAAGAGCACTTTTTATTGGTGTACTTTAGGACGTTTGCACATCAAAGGCTAGGTGCTAAGAGTTAGTTGTAGTGCGTGGCTTTTTCGATATCGCTAACAAACTAGACATAAAGAAATAAAAAGTAAACTTTGTCCACTGTGGAGATGTTATGAATACCTAATCAAATCTGGCGTTGAAAAAAATTTATGGAATTTCAATTGACTTGAATTTTTTTTTTTTGATAATTTTTCAATAAACACTTTGACAGAAAGCAGTATTTGGTTCGCCATCAGGAAGAAGCCAAAAAGGTGATTGCTCACCAGTCTCAGTAGCGTTTAATCAGCTTATGTATCGAAAAGATCTTTAGGGAAATCAAATTTGTATGAACACCCACAAAGCTCCGATTAGTGATACAACTAAGACATACAATTGTTAAAAGAACAATGAGCACATTTCCCTCAAGGCTGAGTCAGAACATAACCAATCAGTCTCTCCCGTGGGTAGAAGGTTCCATTCCTAGTGCCACTAATCTTCCGTACAGAGCAGCGGAATCAAGCGCACCGACATTCATCACATCTAACTGATTCGAATATGAAAATGTGCAAATCTCATGTTCTTCGCCTCGCCATCATTACCCGCTGCTCTACATTCAACATTCCGCATCCATTCAATCCCTAATGGCAGGGCAAAGCGCCCACATAGACAAATACTCAAGATTAAATTTTTCAACGCAACCCCCATCATTCCAAGGATGCGCCGAACTGCATCCATGAGGTTTCATTACAAATCGAAGCTCTTGTAAATACGAGTATCCCAAAAATCCTTTACCTTCTGTCCTTGCGAGGAGCATCAATACTACAATACTATGTGTGTGTGTGGGGGCATACTCCAGTGAGTCTCATTTTAAGATAACAATAATATTTGGAAGATTATGAAAATCGTGATTTCGCAAATAAAACCAAAATGAATTTGAATTTGTGAAATAGGATAACAATGGAGGGCGACTGCTGGTGAAGGTGAATGGATCATATATTTGGCAGCAATTTTACTTTTTTGGGAAATGTGCGAGGGTAATGGATGGGAAATCGGGCGACAGAAATAACTGTTATGATTACGCCTTGGGGGATAAGTAGACAGAAAGCTAAATGGATTATAATTTTATTCTCATCCCATTTGGGATGGCTGCAATTGCGATACGATGGTTCAAGTGTTTTTTTCCCTGGAAAAGTTTTGTTTGTTTGCTACGGGGCTCAGTTCAAGAGCTTGCTGTGGATAAAGTTTTTAATTTAAATCCCCTCAGGCAATTGCCAAGGGGATTTTATTTCGAGATATGGTATGGCTTATTATGGCCGTACGATTGCGATTTATTTAAAATTCAATGTTAAATTGAAAGCGGAGAGCAAAAGCCGACTTTCGTTAAGCGAATTTTATTGAAAATAACTAGTGTTCGAACGGCACTACAGTCGAGTTTTGAAAGTATGTGGATGCAGAAAAAACTGAGGATAAATCCAAACCTGAAACAGCTGATGAAATATTTTATAATGAAATATTCGAGAATTCACACAAAATTCAAACAAAACGTTCAAGCCGGATGGAGTTGACGAATCACCAAGCTGACTCCGTTTTCCGTTTCAGTGGCCACTTGCCACTTGACTTAACGGCGCCAGAGACTTATTTTTTCTTCTCAAGTCAGGTCAGCAGTCCTACATTTTTAAGAAGCTTTGTTATTCGTCAACTGTCTATAAAAAATAACATCACTATAGTCAAAAGTTTATTGTTCCGAGCACACTACTTCCAGTTATTTGGACCAAGCTTTCTTTCTATCCCTAAATGGGAGGCTTAGTTTGCCCCTTCTTCGACAATATGGCGACTAATAGTTAACCGATTTAAGCAATCAAAACAAATTTGTCCTCGTAGGATTCAATTAATCTAACAAAATGGTAGTCGCTTTTTAATTGCACCACCCAGTCGTGTGGGTGTTGGTCTAAACTGAAATAAGAAATACGAGATGCGTTGAAAGCCAGACATCCTTTCATTCGTCTAAACCTGGAATTTGATCCGGTGCATGTATCGGAACCGAAAACTCTTTTTCATGCGCTGGAGTTAGGTTTTCATCAAATCGTAGCATTCTCACTTCGTCAAGATCGTAGCAACTACTGATCCCTGCAGATTTTTTCTCCCATTACCGATAGACTGAGTGTCATATTCGAATACTAAACCTACTTGTATAAAGCTGTTCATCCCTTTTTATCATTTCTTATGTGATGGTAGACCTAAGATTTGTATGCTCTACTTTAGCCAGACGAATATATTTGTAAAACAATGTTAGCGCTGTTTTAAATTTTCTGGCTGAAACCACATAATTTGGAACCAAGCTTTGATCAAATTTGTGATCAGAATTATAAGGAAACTGTCATCAAGGCTCAGCTCTCTGGTTTTCCTTTCAGATGCAGACACATAGGACCATCATCAAAGGTTACCCTTTGTGTTGATTTCTAACATTTTTTTCACGAAGTTACGCTTGAAACTGAAGGATTCATTCTTTCACCACAGACTGTACGTTTAAGGTTTCCATAAAAACTCCAGATGAAAAGAAGTAGATAAGCACGATAGATTGCGTTTTGTTCTTTTTATTTGTAGGTGAACACGTTTTTTGGCCAAATGCCAGAATTTGTCTGCACACGTCCTTAAGGTACGACTATATACGACTGTATATGCAAGCATATGAAAGTATGGTGACATCACCCAGCGAAGGTACCGGATAGTTAGAGTTGTGATTCATCCTGTAAAAGCAACGTCACCCAAAATAATGAATGAATTAAGGAGTGAAAAAAAAAACGTAAATCCTCTTCCCTTAAGCTCACACATTGATTTCATTAAAAGGACACTTTGTGTGTGTGTTAATTATCCGTGTCCCGGAAGCTGGCACAAAAAGGATTCATATTCCGCCGGAGAGCAATGTTAATGCACATTGTGTTTGTATCCCCATGATGGAGCGGTTCCATGTGGGTGGATGGCATGAGCGCAGGCAGATTGGGGGAGGCTTAATGCGGTCACAGCAAAAGTATACTTCCATGTATGCTGCCGACCGGCACGGCGGTGATGTGGTATCCTTCCTCTCGTCAAGCAATCGGGTCTGTTTAAGTGTGTCAGCTGTCATGAAATTTGTTCCCTGTGGGAAATTAATTAATGTTTTAAAGTGTCGTCCGTTGTTGACAGTTGAAGTGACTGAGTGAATTGCGAACTGAGTAGCAGTGGCTGGAAAAGTGTGCAAGGACTTGTACTCGTTCAAAGCAAAAACGCGTAGGCATGAGCTGATGGTATAAAGACTATTAGGGTCTTATTGTACGTCTTTAGTGTGGTTTGATGGAATCAAATTGTTCTCTCTGCCGGCACGCACAAAAAGTATAGGAAATTTATTTTTATTGAGGGACAATGCCGCTGAATATAGAAGGATGATGTTCTCTGTTGATCAACGCTCACGTTCCATGAGTGGGTGCTTCCTTCTGATTAAAAATATATGAATGGCATTAAAATCCTGTCATCGAACTTGAACAAAAGAGTAGATATTTGGCTCTGTCAGGGGCTGATATTTTTTCCTAAAATGCAAAGGTTTCTTTCGGGCAATTGGATTTGTCTCTTTTTGGAAATAAAGCACTTCCCAATTGAATTTCGAGGAAAGAGTTGTAAACAAGCACAAAGGTGTTAGAAAGTTGATTAAATTTTGTCTTTTAGAGTAGAATATGGTAAACAAATTTGTTTGTAAGTCGAAAGAAATACTTTTAATGGCTTGGATAAAAAAGAACTAGAATTACTTAATTAAACTTCTGATCGAATTGAAAGCAGGTTGTCCTCGAATACCGTTCTCCGCTGTCTTTCTCTCTTCTGTTCTCTTACTTCTTTTTTTTATTTCCTATCATATTTCCCTTTATGACACGATTTCTTTTTAGAAGTTGTAAGGAAAGAAAGCCAAGGGCTACCCTGATTGACGAGTTCAGTCGAGCGTGCCGGAGTCATCCTAACCGATATCGAAAATGCCTCAGTGGCCTATACCTTAGTTCACAACAAATATATATAATTGAGTTGTAAAATGCATCGGTTTCCATGGATTGAAGCTGGGTTTGAAAGATTCATAATTTTAAATTTATTTTTCTTTTTCTCGCAAGACGTTCATTTAACTTTGGCGTACATTTTTTCACAAAACAGTCAACAAGTCCAATAATATTTATTTAAAGTCAGCTGATTGTTTGCTGATATTCCGCAAGACCAACTCATGGACTTATTATTGGCCACATTCAATACCATGATGACAAGATCAAGAGCATGTACCAAATAATCTATTGGTCCAAATCCAATTTCTTGTCGTCAAAAATAATGGTTTTTGGAGTTTTGGCTCTGCTGGATAAATAAATAAATAAAATACTGTGAAGTAAGCGAATGCAAATAAGTCAATGCCCGATTCCCCGTCATAATTCGGTACATCTGAGTTTCAATCTTCTACACAATCCTTCTCCTTTATAAGTGCAACAACAAAGTGGCCAGGGGCGAATCGGATACGCACACGAAGGGTTCCGTAGCACCGTACAGCGCACTTTAAAATTTTCTAATTAGAAATACTACTTCTTGGCGTTAAATTGAGTTGCGATTTAAGCCAACAAAAATTGTGTTGTAAGTACAAATTAACGGCTTTCGGAATTTGCCCTTGACTTGTGCTGTAGGTTTTCATTCCCTTGGGAGTATCACAATATGCGGCATAGGTGGCCATATCTTTTGACAACGTCAATGCAAATATAAGTCCTTAAAAGTTGTAAAAGACATTAATTTAATATTGATGCCCCCACGCGTTCTTGAGAAAAAACATCTTGACAGACAGACAGGCAACGAAGTGATCCTATAAAGCTCCAATTTTTTCTATTGAGAAACAGAGCCTTAAAAACAATCAAACATCTATGGGGATTGATCTACAACGTGCAGCTTCTTATTTTTCGCCTGAAGTTCAGATCGAATTGCCCAAAAATCAACAAAAAAACTCTTCAGCATGCTACTTGAGAAAATGTATCCCCACTTCTGCTCCGTAGAGACCTCAATTATGCATGTCGCATCTTTGGTAACACAAGATAAGATTTTCCGTATTTTAAAGTCAACAGCTTCCATAAAATAATGTAACCTCATTACCCTAAAAGAAGGATACCAGATGCAAATATATTTGTCACATAGCCTGCCGTTAACTTCTCTCCTCCAAACGTCCAATCATAAATTATCGTCATCAAAAAAAAGTTGTTCTGCATCCATAAATTTCCATTATAACTAATCCTTGTCATGAAGATCCCCGACAGGGACAATATATATAAAATACATTTTTTGAAGGAATGAGCACCTCAGTCAAAAGTGGAAAAGTCCTTTCGCATTTTTCCTTCGCAATGCAACTTCTCATACATATTCACTTTGAGCTTGACAAGCATTTACTTGTATTGACGCTTAATTTGCATGGCAAGCCAGTTTTCAAAGCTTATAGGAGTCAGTGTTGTTCCTTGAGGATTTTCAATGCACGAAACACAATGAAGCTGATGCAATTTTTGTGTCCTGTCTTTCCTTTAAATTCTCTCGAGATAGAAATCCCATGTCCATTGCGTTCAAGGACCTTTTGTCATTTGCTTGAGTGCAGATACAAATGAGAATCCTGTACGCTTCGTTTTGCGTTTTGCTTCCCGACTGGGACGTGTGTCCGTTAATGTGGGCGTAATCTTTTGGCATGGCCAGAGCACGAGGTTGATAGGTTACTACACTGACTGCTGACTGATAGGACAACCGAAAGTGTTTTTATTATTACTGTCCGGCATGTATACCAAAGTAAAATGTCAGCAACAGAGAAATTCATGCTAGTGTTTTTTTTTTTTTGTTGTGGGTGCACGCAAGGATATGTGTACTCGCAGACGAGAATACGCCTCAACTCAAACAAAGAATGAATGAGCAGAACTTAGTTTGAAGGAGAATAAATTGATTTCTCGTTTTGTATGCTACGGGCAAAGGCGCTAAGGATGCTTGGAGTTCATTGGGTGGAAAATATGAAGAATTACTTGAATTTCTGGTAGTTACATCTATTCCCTCCACTTTGGAGGATTTCATTCGGACGGATTATTGTTTTGAAAAGAACGAAATGTGTGTATATGGACGCTGTGTGTGTAAACGTGGGAAGGTAACTTTTTGTGAAAATCAGTTGAGCGTTCTTAAATTGTAATTCCTTTGGGAAATTTATACTTCATTAACTTTAGCAGATGTTTTCGATATTATATTCGGAATCCTTGTGATTTGTTCTTAATCTCTCTTGGGCAGCTTGCCGTAGTTGTTGTTGTTAAAATGGTTTTGTATTTTTGTAATGTACTCACTTTAGCCCATTGAAGTGTGGTACATATATGCTGTACACATGATGTCCTTAACAGGGGCTTTTCGGTGGCTAGGTATACGTTCTTTTGTCGAATTGTTGCGTCCATCTTGAATGCTTAAATTGCCAACGCACGTTCGTTGTGCTGTCACATCAATGAAGAACTTGGCAACAATGACTCGACAAGATCAGGCAAAATGAACAAATTGCTAATCCGATTAATTCAGGCGTATGTATTTAGAAGTATTATTGAATGAAGAGAACATTAAGTCTGGAAAGTGAATAAGATAAACGTAAAAGAGACTCACATTTGGAAAGGTAAATCAAACAGAATTTAACAAATAAAAACATCTCCATCTGGTTTAAGAACTGGCCACCATTATACTGACGATAAATTGTTATATTTTAAACCATGCACAGCAAAGAATGGGACATATTTTTCAGCTGTGTTAAAAGGTCACTCATATAAGGAAAATATATGTGCCTTACTGAAGAAGCTGAAGACTACGGAATATTACTTACCTCTTACGGTATCACAGTTAAGGACTGGAAGGTTAAAAAGGAGCAAAGTTCCCACATGACGTGACGAGACGGAATCTCACGGATAGATAGCCAGAAAGTGGAACCCGATTGCCTCGCAGAAAGGTAAAGATGATAACCTGGTTATTCTAGAACTTTCCAACTGCCAACCAATTCGAACGCTTTATCTTTGAAGAAGAACACCTGTCGAACCTTATAAATTTGCGAGAGTTTATTGCTATTTTTACCACTTTAGAAGCAGCGCAAGGAAGAGTACGGAGTCTTTGGAAAAAGACCTAAAATGTTCTTCAAAAAAGCCTAAGCAGAATCTTGTCACCGATCTACAGGGAATTATATTTAAATATATATACTCAAACAGCTGCTTAAAAATATGAAAGAACGATACTGTCAAATGCTTTTCAAGCTGAACTTTTGAGGATTAAGAAGACTGTAGCAATGGTCAGCCCATTGAAATATTTTCACACTGACAATGAGTCAAATTCTGGAAAACGCCAGCAGCACCAGTAGAGCTGATTTTCGAAATAATAAATAAATGAAAACAAAGATCAGGCTTTGGACAAGCAATCGATCATTGCTAACGTCATTAGTAAGGGAGCTCAACTAACTTGGGGTATTATGTAAAACCCATCATCTTGCACTCCTCTTTTACGGAACGTTACATAGTTATATTGAATAACGCTAGGCTCTTTGTGATTTTTGGTGCACCAAGTGTAAAACCTCTTCAAGTGATCGGCATATCAGAGTCAATTTATATGTGTTCGATATCGTTAATTGTAAGAATAAAGATAATGGGCCCTAAATGACTACTTTGGGGGAACTCCAAAGGTTGCAATGATATGTATGGACAAAAAGGATCTAATGCGGATCCTGTACTACCGATGTTCAAGGTAAAACTTTATCCAGCGTATCAAGTATGGGGCAAAACAGTGTGTCTTGAGCTTACGATAGACGATTCGGTTAGAGATTTTATCAAAAGCCTTGTTGAAGTCGGTTGCAATGGCATCGACTTCATAACCATATTGTAAAACTTACAATCCTTTTCAAGTAAATTCGGAACGTGGGTGTAAATCTGCCTTAAAGAATCATTGCTGTTTTGAAGACACTGCATTTAACAGGCATCTTTCCAAATCTTTCCGAAATCGGATTGAGCAAGGAAAAAAGAAAAGAGTAGTAAAGGGTTGAGATAATGAGTCTACGCACTTTTTAACGAAAATGGCGGGGAGAACCTATTATTTTAAACTGTTCAGCAATCAAGATTGAAAATTAATTGACTCTTTTTGCTTAATTTAGGAAGGCATCTGGCAATAATAATTGGTGCATTCATTGTGGTGAAGAAAGTTCTCTCTGCCTACATCCGTCTAGACACCTCAAGGTCAATTTCTTAGTGCATAAATATCTCTCTTCTTGTTTGTTTATTATTCTTTTCGGTCCCAGTGTACAGAATAACAACATAAGTGCTAGTCAATAGATAATGGATTGTTTTTGCGCTTTTTTGCAAGCAAATAAAACAGCATAAACTGTTTGTACTATCTCCGTGACTACATAAATATTTTATTAGCTCCAAATACCACGGGTCATTAAAAAAGCTTTGATTATCAATTACCTTCCTCAATTATTTTTGAACAAATTAATCGCCAAGCGATTTTCCAAATGAATTATCACTAATGGAGGAACATTAATTAAAAATCTACTGCAAAAAAAATATTCCCGCGTTGTTGCTGTTGTTGTTGTTGTTTTCCTTATCGCTGATGGTCTCCAAAGCAAAAAAAAAAAACAAAAAAAAGGATAATCAGCTTGTGTGATTATATAGTATATGTTCAAATTTGAAATAAAATTGTTGTTTATATGGAAACAAAAATATTAACTTAACAGGTATACGGAAACTTAAACCAATCTACATTTAATGCCCATCAAACTATTAAGGACACTTAAACAAAAAAAAAAAGGAGAAAGCTAAATAGATCAATCGTCCAACTAACAGAAAAGCGCCTGTTCATGTACTTGCCCCTATTCCCGTATTTCAACAAACGGATTCTCTTTATCTCATGGGTGTATGCATTTAATAGCTGCAGTATGTTTTCAAGCCTTTTTCCAACCCTCAACCTATTCTCTTATGTTAAAGCAGCAGAGAACAAGGGCGAATGCTGCATGGTTCCAAAGGTGGCTTGGATGTAGCATGAGTGAGTGAGTGAGTGTTCAGTGGCATGTAAGAGATGTGCCATCACCTGGAGCTTAACTAAAGGTATCTAGAAATGGATCACAGATATAAAATTTAATTAAAAAGCACAACACATTACAATAACAGCATACCATCCCTGCCCTCCGCAGATGTACTTACAGTGTGTTGCTTCCATCTGCATGGATTTTCTAAAATTGTTGTAAAGTGAGAAGAGGATACGAATATGCAGAAAATGGAGAACTTACTGAAGTAGAAGTTGAAAAGTTGCATTTCTCCGAATTAGAAAGAACGAAGATGTGAATAAACAAAATCCTGAATGGAGAATGAGAAGCTGTGCTCTGGAAAAGCTATATTTGGTCGGAGCGGGAATTGATTTTTTGGGGTTGAAGGTTGCAACTTAAAACCGCAAACAAAAAAATGGCCAAGGAAAATATAAATTTAATTCATTTGTCTTGTATTGTTTTCTTGAGTGCAGTCTGAGTGTCGAGTGATCAATTTTAGCTGTTCAAGGACTAATTTTTTTGAACAATATAAGAAATATACTTATTTGAATAGATCAAAATGGAATCTACCAGCAGTGAGTGGATGAAAAATGATCTGGAAATGAAAAGTGTTCATGCATTGCAGAGCGCACTGTTCAAAAATTAAATATCTTGTGGACGTGCGCTACAGGCTGAAGTTTATACCTTCCATGGGCCCTTACAATTAGAAAAGACTTACATTTTCGCAAAGATGAATTTATAGGCAGCAGAATACGCTGGTGGATTGAAAATTAACCGACCTTCTTATAAACGCAATTTGAATAAATTCGATCTTAGCTTAACACACAACGCTTTTTAATCCTTCCAAGAAACAGAATTTGACGAACTGCGGAAGGGCATTTAGGGTCCTTGTGTTTAAAAGTAGTATACACCGTGTATTTGAATACCGTTGTCTACAAATCTGGGAATATAATCCACACGGATTTCGAGGCACCAATTCCATTCGTAATTAAATGTTTGATGAGATGGATGTTGAGCACCAAAATGTCTGCTAGTTCCAGTACCAACGTAACTAATGTGGAAAAGTGATAAATAAAAAATCACCTTCAAGTGAATGCATCTTGAAATATTTTCATGATGAAAACTGAAGTATTTTTTATACCCAAAGACCTTAATAAACTTCAAGAAGATGATGGCATCAGGATTTTCGGGCGTTGAAGGAATTATTATGGTGGAATATATGGAAACGGGAGCCACTATATCAAGCTCTTACTACGTAGACTAATTAAGTAGATTGCGGGAGGCTTTGATGGAAAAAAGTCGCGGAAAACTGCGAGCTGGCATTCAGTTTCATATCCATGTATTCATTGTTATTACTTTTGGATCACCCCTCAAAAGTAATCATGGAATATGTCTCAACGAAACCGAAATCAATTTATTTTTACTTCAAATCGGCGGATCAAAATTAAAAATGTTGACACATAAATATGCCTTTGAATAGAGTTTAGTGAATTTGATATTAGATTTATAATCAACGAAAACGGGTTCTATGATTCCGATGCGAATTTTTGTTGGTAAGGCAGCTTCTAGCTCCGTTCGGATTCAGCAGTCATTAGTAGGTTCATAGATCCGCTTAATGAATTCGACAACTTTTCTCTTATCATAAGACCTCGGATTCGAGATAAACTTCCAAATAATTTCTCGATCAGAGAAAAACGTATTTTCGAGTATAAAGTACAAACCACGTGTATGGGATGTATCTCTATCCGTTCCACCAACAAAAAAGGATATTTTTTGCTTATAACATATCCCTGCTTAACTTGCTTATAAGATCCGATCTAGTACATTTTGTGAAAGGTTGTAGCGTCCTGAGAAAGGCCAACGAATTTCAAGTCAATATCCACCTCATATTAATCGACTTAAAATCCGCATAAGACAGCTTTCGTCGTACTGAACCAACAGATTTTGGGTACCTATGAAAGAAAATTTCTCCGACGGATATACGGTTTCGTCTGCGATGAGGACAACTACAAAAGAAAGTACATAGCGCGGACTTTACGAGCTTTGCATGGAGAATTTAGTTCGGAACGCAAAAATTCGTCGACCTCAAGACCACATCCGCGGTTCACATCAATCACAGATGCCAAGCGGCTGCTTAACCTAAGCAAATCGAATCATCATTCCCGAAACTATGGATAACAGCCTTAGCTCAGATCCTCCTCAGATCGAGGGATAGACTTAATTAAGGAGAAAAGTGTCTTTGCTCTACCACCGGCTCAAATCCCTCACCGCATGTTTTTTTTCTTGATTTCAGAACCCAAACTTCACAGGTTTTAGTATGAGGCTCTAATATATAAATTATAAAGAATTTTAATATTCCTTAAATCTCATTGCGAACACATTAAAGCCACATTAAAAAAAAAAAGTCGTCCATGTGAAAAACAAGTCCGACAGTGCTCTGCAATTTATCTGCAAAAAATTTGCGAACTATGTTAAACCGAAGTTCGAACGATTTGAAAAATTTAACTTATGCGTCTTGAAAATACCTCAGTACACCTTGAACATTCTGGTAATAAAAGAAATAACTGCCATTTGCATTGCACATTCCCATCTAATCTTATGAATGAATAAATAAGTCCAGTATCCAAAGGACGAGAGTATTGTAATTTTCCCAGACAGTCGACGGTAACATCCTTTCCATATGGCGGCGGCGTACATTCTCTTACGCCCACATTAAGACATGAATTTGCGGAAAAGTGTTTTTCCTTCGAGGATTAGCCGCATGTAGCCTACGCTCTGTGATGTCTGTTAAACACCCACTTAAGTGCGGCTGGTATCGAAATTGTCGTTAGCCCTTATCGGTATCAATATCCTTTTTGCATACATATTCCAACGTAGTCGCTTCTTATAATAAATCCGAACTCTGTCTATCTGTGAAAAGAAGCGGGAAAGAGAAAGGCAGACAACCATGGTGTCGTGTCGCATGCATAGTTACATCGAGTGTGTATCCTTGCGTCAATTGAATTCATTAGCAGACTGGCGCCGCAGAAAGGAGCCACTGTGTGTGTGTAATGCCAAATGCAAATCTATCTATTGAAATGTGGAAGTTCATAACAAAATTTAGCACGTGTATAAGTTGTGTAAAGTTCGAAGTTTCAATAGAATGCTGAAGGCTTATAGTAGGGGCGGCAGTTTCACGTGAACATGGTTCCAAGAAGATTGTAAGCAAAAAAAGGCATTTACATTGCTACACCTTTGCACGACACACTGTTCCGGTTTACGAAATTTTGCATTTTGCCTATTTCAACAAGATGGAGGCTGTAACTTTTATTGAAAGAAGCAACCAAGAAAATGAAACTATATTATAGGAGAATTTTCCACTGACCCAATCCCCCCTGCGACCATATATAACATCAGAGGTGCTTTTAGATAAGTTGTTATGCTAATTAGGAAAGCTTTATAAATTCTTACATCCTTCAAAGCGGAAGAGTAGTTACACTTAAACTCATTGCCAAAAATGCCATAACAACATCGCAAATAAGGACACAAGAATGAGAACCAAGAATTTAATGGCATCCTGCGGGATGTCCTCGTAATAAACACATTTAAATAAAGTTTAAGGTTCATAGGTATAACTATGTGAAAAGACATTCCTTCTGCTGTCGCCTTTCCCCACTTCGGATGCATAATGTCAAGGGCATTGAATTTCGAGAACAGAGAGAGAAACGTATCGCGGAACAACTAGAGATGCAGAGGGTGTGACCCTCTGAAAGTAACGAGATGTACTTTGCATGCTCGCACATGTGGTGTAGGTGATGTCTATCTGTCTATATGAAATGTCCTTTTTTCTTATTTTGTGAGACACGACGCATTCATGATGCATCTTTGCAATTGACATACTCATACATATCCCATTTGTTCAGTTGGATCGTTTGCAAGACTACATTTAAGGTTGCCAATGTAGGGCGTCAGGCAAGCAAGTGTACACGATCTGAGCAAGGATTCCTATCGAAGGATTATTATTATTGTGTTCACTGAACTGAACATGAATAATATTAAATAACATATGCAAATGAATTGCACGTTGGAGGGTCGATAGATACAAATCATTTCGTTTCACAAAATGGATGCCTGCCTAGAAAGTGCGGATTTTATTGGTTGGCATGGTGGAAAATATGAATCTCTAAAGGGGGATGGGATGGAACAACGCTACTTCAGTTGTGCCAGAAGGAATGTTTATTTATGTTGTCGGGTGAGTGGAAAAGGGAATAAATATTGTCTGTTTAAAACTTATTTTAACAGCCAACTTTGAATCCTTATCGTAGGTAGGCTGCCAATTAGGAAGAAATAATTAGTTTGTACTTATGGCATGTGCCTTTGGCTCGTATGCGAGCCAAAAAAAAACTTAAAAAAGCTTAAGTGTTTGGGCCTTGAAGCCGTCTTGTTTGTTAGTCAATAGGGGAGTTTTTTGATAAATGGAATATTGAAATTTAATTTTGTTATTTTATATTTTTAATTAGGATCTCAAAAGTTGTCTAAGGTTAGCAGTTTACAGGTCTTTTAGTTCCTGCATGAAGCTGCCAGGCATTTTCTTAGCTGATAACTGATGGACTGTTTTTGTGGATAATAATTAATACTGGGATAAGTCGGGTGCGTTTGCACCTAAGAGTCTCCGAATTCATAAGATCGGCCTGTGCACACAAACTTAATTACCCATCAGCCCTTACAAGAATTTCCATATCGATTGCAACTTAAAGGAAGTCGGTTGTATGACCTCATCCACTCCCGGCATTTCGAGTTCATAAAATGAGGGCATCTAAACTGGAAATTGAGATCAACCACCTGAACTTAGAAATCAATCTCGTAAGGACTCCATTGCTTAGGTCCTGTTGAGATATTGGGAATAATGTGCGAAAATTCTTTCTTGTGGAACCGCACTAGCGACAAGGAGCATAAAGAGGTGAAGTCAGATATCAGGGCTTACAAATCTGGCTTGACCAAAACTTCTTTATGGCAGCTTACTCGACTTCAGACATGCATCGATTTTGATTGAAAAGGTTTGGGCATTCCAGAGGCAATATCTCAAGTCAGATTTTCTCATCATGCCTATGCCTATTCGAAGGCACTTTGCAAGTGCACCACTAGAATATGTAACTTAATGATTTCATCATTCCAAACCGGTATAAATATACACAGTCTACTCATATAATAAGAAGACTTCCGTTTTAGAACTGCGCTATCAGTTCCCGACTTTCAAAGACAGCATCAGAGATTTGGTTGACTGGCTGAAAATTTGTTGCAGATCAATTTCTCAAACGACTTAACTTGACAGATGAAGTTTTAATAATTTTTGGAAAGCCAATATAAAATGCATTTAAACTAAACTGTTGATTCTTAACGATTAATGGTCGATTTTCAATAACATTACTTATGATGACTTTCAATTCTCGGTAATGCTATTTCTTTGGCATCAATAAAGTACGTACATGCTGTGACTGCTGCAAAGACTGAAAGTGACTTTCACTTTAATTGAACATCTGTATGGAAACATAAGCTTTGAAATCCATATTGATGATTTGGCAATGACTATGCCGTTGATATCTTTTTCAGCTTTGTTATGGCATTTCATTGCCTAATTGTACATCATTTTTAAATATCCGAGACTGTGGTTTAATTTAATCATTTATTAAAGAAGCCACTTTGAAGATGCCTCGAGTTATTAACAGTTTAAATACCAAAATATTCTAAACAATGTTTCGAATAATGTCTAGCTTTTCGTGGCTTTGCCGCAGAAATTCAATTAGTTGTACATACACTGCGAATCACCAGAATTAGGCCGCAATTTTCCCAACCGAGTTGAATGCACACTCTGGATTTTTAAAAATAAATATTTAAAATACCTAATACAGAAAACTAAGATTTTCTTCTACTATGAAGCTGATAAGCGTTTCGAAAAAACATTGACAGCGACGTGTGCAGATAAAGATGGGCTTCCCAAAAAAAAAGATGGTCAAAACGATAATCAGTTAAGTAAAGAAGTAATACTATCCAGCTTATGAAAAGAAACCTGTTTCGAAGTAAGTGTATAAGGAGCTTCGAATGAATTTCAGAAGAGAAACGCTACAACTTTTTACATTGACGGTCCCGATGGGAGTTTCTCTCTTTATCAATGAACGGAACTAGCTAAAAATGGAAAACATTCTTGGATATCTGCCTTTGGGTTTTCGAACAAGTTGAAGTCTCGATACACATTTCTAGGTTTGACAGAAGCATGATTCATTCTGGAACCTTCGAACTTTCGCCATGGCCGACCTGGTCACCTGCCGAAACACCATCGAATTCGTTTATAAATGTCTACAACGAAAAGTGTGTCGATAAAATTCTGGCCTCATCCTAGTGATTCGCAGTATTTCTTTGTAAGCGGGAGTTGAGAAATCCCCACCAACATAGTCAGAAGAAATTGTCACTCTTGAGTAAACTCAAAGGAATTTAATGTTAAAAATTCTCTAATAATAACCAAAAAGTACTCTTATTTACAGAACTTTAAAAAAATAAGCATGAGAAAATATTTTCCTGAAGCGCGCCCTCACCCAGTGCAATTAAGAAAATACATAGAACAGAAAAGGAAAAGAAAAAGATATTAAATATCCTTGAAAGCAATTATGTTGTATGCTGAGGATTTTTCGTTTTCGTTCTCTTGTACTTATTTCATTTTCAATCTTTTCACCACCCCACTCTGCGCTAGAAGAACATGCTCCGTTTTCCAATGAATGCATCTTTCGATGATGAAAATATTTTCATGTCCTTCTTTTCATCTGCCATGTCATATGAAATAATGCACGGTAAAATATTTCGCTCAAGAACAAAAAAAAAATCAAACAACTCTGAAAAAAAAACATCCTCTTAAATGTTATCCTTTCACCAAATATAAATTCAAAAAAAAAAAATATCTAACGAAATAATCAAGTAGGATCATGGAAAGGATGGAGGGTTAGAGAAATATTAAAACTTTTTCAATGCAACGCGGCACACCTCCTTGCAGAAGAAAAAGATTTCCTACAGAAAGCAAAATGAAACAACAAAACCGTCTTGACCTTACCGCATGCAAGGAGAGGCAACACGGAAAACAGACAAGGAGGTGGTCCAACATAAAGGAGCCGGAGAAAAAAGTTTTTCTCATGATGTCTTCCTTCTGTATTAGGTGGCGCATTTTGTGTCACCGCCAAGTCTCTTGCATTTTTCGGGGTGTCACCAGATCTAGGAAGATGCGTGTCCTCCTCAACTGGGCCATTAGTAGCCTGTCCGGCATTTATGCTGTCGCTTTCAGTATTATCTATCTTTTGTCGAAAATTGATTTTCCGAAAATCAATCATCATCGCACCGCCTGTATGGAAAGTTCTTGCAGGTTTTCTTTTTCCTGGACTGTTCTGCGTCTGTTGCAGACGTCAAACTAACATCGGGAACGTCGGAATTTTAAGGCAACTTATGTGAGATGGAAAAAGACAAAACCGCTTTCAATGTGAAGGAGTGATTGTAAAAAAAAGATAAATTGAAAATTTTTGCTGGAAGGGGGTCTAATTTCGAAGTGCAATTCGGGAGATACTCAGGATACAGTCCTCTCTAACCTTCACAGTTTAATTCAATCGTTCGTTCACTCCTTGTTCTCTCTTCGTGAGTAACATGATACAACAAACACAGTGGCAATCTACGGAAGGTATCTGTATCTATCTGACATTGCGAAAGCTTTTATCCAAGCGTTGTACTCTAGATGCGATGAATTCAAATTGTGCTCCCAAAAGTGTTGTCATTGTTTTTAGAAATTCAAGCGTAGGTTTTTTATGGAAAATTCTGTTTAAATAAATTTAATTGAAGGAAAACAATTCCTTTTTAAGGAGCTTTAAGATGCAATTTTTATTAAATTACATTTCTTAAAATTAAATTTTTTCCTTTTTATGAAATCAATCAGTACGATGCGGATTAAGTGTTGAAAGACTATGTAGATTTTTAATCTCGTGAATGCTTCTATTCAATGTACAGTGTGCTGTTGATTTCTTTGCTTTTGCTGAAATTCGCTGTAACTATGCGGCATAAAGTTTCTGGATATCAGTGCTAAACCCCCACACAGAACAGGAAAAAGAACATTATCATCTCAATACTTTTTCTAAAAATTTGTCTTATATTGTGGCGTCTTAAACTCATACTCTAGATAGTCTGTTTGAATAGGCAGGAACATTAACCCTTGTTGAAGCGTTCCTGTCTGTCGCATAGAACAAAGCAATATGCTGTTATATGATCAATATATTTTTCAAACTCTACTTCTTTAACCACTGGAAAATTCGTGTATCCAGAGCAATGTCGAAACTTGATGTTTGATTTCTTAGCGGGATGCTTTCCGTTTCAAAACCAGTTGGGGCTTATTCATTATTCTAACTTCGATTGATGGGCTCCAGTGGCTCAGTTGTTAGTGCGTTTGCTGCTGAAAGAAAATAAGGCAATCTTCATGCTCCCACACCTCTCGTTAGTGACTGGCAATACACCGATGGGTATAACTGTCAAGGCTAAGTCCAGGCCCTCAAAAGAGCTGCCGCGCTACCAATCAATTTGTTTTAACTTCGATTGCTTGCCAGAATATTGGCAACAATTAATCAAAGTTTGCAGCACTTAAACTTCTTCGCCAAACACACTTTGTCTTACGAATGGTCTAAGGCAATTCATGATAAGGGTTTTAATCTAAAGTACTATGATTGAGTTCCCTGAAGCAAATGTACGACTTCAAGTGTTCCAAATTATCGGTGAGGACATGTTCATAAGTAAATTTGCAAGAATTGCAAGTCAGTCGAACTTGCATTCGCTTAGCTCAAGTTCAAATAATTGGAATGTTTAAAAATATTCATCGTCGTAAAATGTCTGATAAGTAGGAAGGTAGATATGATGATGAGAGTGACAAAATTGTGCTTTCCCACTTTCTTGTTCAGGCTTCTAAAGCAAATGTGCATATTTGGATAAACTTTGTATTTAAGCCTTGTAATCTTAATACAAGTATAAAATATCTATGATACATATCTTCTTGAATTCACGATGCTCTTCTAACTATATCCGGTCTTTTAAATGCCGACTACACAAAAATGCACAACGGCAACACCAATTTTCAAGTTCATCTCACAACAACAAAACAGCAACTTCTTCTGCACTACAAACACATGGAAGAACTCGATATGGGCAAGCCCCAGATTGTTTCCTACTCACTCACAGTTCGCATAACATCAAGGCAGCGTAACCTGGGGAGCGGCAATACACCTCACAGAGAGTGAGAGAGAGAGAGCAACCATGCTTCTCAAAGTAGAACGAAATCGTTGGAACAATTCAAGGTTAACCAACACTCGAAATGCACACACAATTGGACAAGCAGCAAAATGGAGCCACTACCAAAGCTTCACAGGATGCAGTCCACCCATACTCCAGAGGACAAAAAAAAACAGATTTCGTTGTTTCTTTTTTTTCACAAGCTTTTTGGCTTTTTCCTTCTAAATGGAGTATAAAAAGCTCTTTGTTTCCTTAAGTTGTGAAGGCTGTGTGTGTTTTTTTTTCCCTGCTTATTCCTTTTCATATTTATTTTTTTGCCGGTTCGCAATCTAATGCGACAGGACGCTCTTTGACATGGACAAGTAAATTTTTGTTGTACTCTGGTAGATGACATTTTTGCTACCCAAAGACAACACACACAGGACGAGAGGACACAATTTTCACAGCATGGAGACTCGTATCAGAGATAGAATCTGATCATGAGTGGCATGAGTTGATAATGGCTGGACAGCAGGCATTTGTTCCGGCTTTTTTTTTTTCTATTTGCTGTAAGCCCTTTTCGAGACATCTTTAGTTGTTCGTTTTTTTTTTTGTGATGGAGAACTCTTTTCTCTACATTTAAACACGTATTTTCTTATATGTTTGAGTTTGTACACATGTTTACGAAAAAATAAATCGCTTACTTGGTTTGGCAATAAATCTTTAAAAAAAAAAAAAAATGAAAATACTGAAATTGGTTTATTGATTGGGTTTGTTTGCTGTGGCGCTTGGTTGGCTGGTGAAAGTTGAATTGAAAAAAGTAAGGACGAGCGACGTAAACTTCGCGCGAAGCAATGTAATTGACATTTTATGGAAATGGAAGGAATATATCCTTCCTTCCATATAGGATATTTGAAACATGCCAAAGAATATTCCTGAAGATGAAAATACTCGGAAAAGGATATTCATGTGAAAATCGAATTAATCACTGAGTGACAGTTTTTTACGAAGCGACAAAAGCCTCTTAGTTGGAGAACAAGGAAGAAATACTCGTTAATTTTTTTTTTGACATTTCGACCTGACATTGCCTAAACTCTTGGGTCTATTGTCGGATGGAAGAACATAAAAAAAGACAATACTCGTATCTTAACTTATTTTTTCATCGTAGGTTCAAACCGTGAACAGGTGATAGCCCTGCAAACAAATGCCTTGATAGCCGTACTTAAAATCGATTCAAATGTGGAAAAAATGTTTACGACGAATTTAAGGCGTTCCTAGAGAATAGCAGAACATGTTTTATAGGTGTCTTTCTCAAGTGAATACAATAACGATGGTCTCCCTTCTTCAAAATTGTTTGAATGATGCGAAAGCTCAATTCATATTTCGGAAGCAAGTCCGTCGACAGCAGCAGCCTTATTTAACTCCAATCTGGCTTTCTCTTCTGTCACGTCATAATACTAGGGCTTTTGGCATTGTTTTTGGTCATTACGAACACAATTCAGCTTTCTGAAGCACAGTACTGAACCTTCTGGAATGCCGACTACTGAGCATGTTAAAATCTCAATCAGTTTTTGCAGCATGCTGTTTAGCATTTCTAAGGTATGATGCCAACCACTTCCTACAATTGCTTCTGATTTCAAACACCACAAAAATATTTCACAGCATATTGTGATTGAATTAAGTTTGTACAACTTGCTTTTCTCTACGGCTATTTATTCTCTTGCGAGAGTTTTTTTTTAATACAAACAAAAAGGATATTGGTTTAAATTTTACGGATCCAGCTTATATCACCTTTGCATGAACTGGAGCAACTACACCAGTTTCTATACAGTTTTTGAATATGCCATCCTCAAAATTACGTAGTTATGCCATAAATACCTGTCGTGCCATTGCGTTGCCATGCGTTGCACCGATTGCCATTGATTTCTACTACTATGCCATGGCAACTCGAAGTCGTCAAAATCCCATATGGAAGTTAAAAGAAGTTTTTCATTAAAAATGATCTCGGGATGGTAACATATCGGCAAGTAACCGGCCAGAGGCCGAATAATGTTCTGAAGAAAATAAGACTTAAAAGAGCAAAAGCATTATGCAGACGTTATGTCCTTGTTTCCTGATGAAAACATTTTTACCATAGAGAAAAAATGTAACCGTCAAAACGTAAAGGTCTGTGCTCGGAACTCTCAGGTTGTTCAAGGAAAAAGTAGCAAAGTCCACCCGAGTTCAGACATGATCTCCTGGGCTTCTAATTTTGTGAACGAGGAACGATTATAATATTCTGTAAAATAAAAGACATTTAGTTTTCCAGTAGGTCTCAGCTCCAGTCAACAAGGCCGTAAAAAAATTATTCTTGAGTTTACCAGAGCTGAGGATTGGCCCTCAAGAAGCCCCGGTCTTAATTCCCTAAATTATTCTTTTCGAACAGAGCTAGAGCTGTTGGCTTGTCTCAGAGGTTATCCACTTTAAATTTATGTCTTGCTCGATCTCGAAAATGTGCGTGCATGACAGAAAATTGGTCGAAGCGACTCAAGGCCTGAGTTATGGCTTAGGATGGCCATTTTGAGTTTATTTAAAATAATGTGACATTTGTCTATTTTTATTTTGAAAAAAAAAAAAAATTGCAGGAGTATTAACGGCACGACTACGTATAATGAAATGTACGAAGACTAATGGTGAGCTTATATCGCCACTAATTGTTTAAGTAGTTACCCTGATTGATTCCCTGAATGGATTTCGCTAATTCCTTCATTCTTCGGCCGGAAAAAAAAATTATTCTCCCCAAATCGTTAACAACAAACTTCTGGCAAACGCTTAATAACAGAAATTCCTTTCCTTAACTCTCAATTTCCAAGTACCAATGTCAATAATCAACCCATGTGGCGCACGCAATGCCCAAAACAGTGATGGAAAATTTCTTTGAAAATCATACTTTTTTGTACAAAACAAAGATGACCCACTGCATGCTCCCGAAGGTCTCTGCCGTATAAAGTTGTATAAAGCTCTAGAAAAAATGTTATATGCCATAGTTTTCGGAATTTTAGGGTCATAGTTTTCGGAATTTTTGGGTCTATATTTTCGTCATGTATGCCGTATCGAAAGTTCCAAAATAATTTTAAAAACTGACCGGAAACCGAAATCTGTATTCTATAGATTTGTACGGAACATTCGTTGGCGGAACACTGATGGAAGACTTGGTTCCCTTCCCTTAGACCTATATTTTTAAAAGTAGTCACAGTGGATTTTCCTTCTACCACGACTTCAAAGTTGCAGGTTTCGAGCTACCTGGTTACTGTAAAAATTGTCATCGATGCTACGAAGCAGCCTAATGTATTCAGATGCCGTGACATTGAAACGCAAATTTAATCTTTTTCTTTCCTTCCAACATAACAACGATCCCCTACAATGACACCCCTGATTTCTCCATAATCTTTCCTTCATTCACAACATATTACCCCACAAGAGACGAAAAGGAAAAAAAAATGTAAATTCACTACGACAAAATGTATCCTCCCATTAGTGTTACTGGCAACATTTACATACCCAAACCCCAATACCGTCGAGCTTCCAGTTAATGCAATCCATTATCCTTGAGCAACACCAGTTATCGTCACCAGTCTTGGTCACAATTTAAGACAGAACATCACGCATACACGTAAGAGTTTTTACCTGGAACTGCCAGTTGTGGATTGTTTGTTGTCGTTCTTTATGAAGCAGGCCACAAGATAAAAAGATTTAGTAGTTCAGTGACCACAATTGCGGCTGATGAGAGATGAATGCTTAACAATGGAATGGTGAATGTGATTGTGAATCAAACCACAAAACACACATGACTTGGATCAAGACGCAGTCTTTCATAATTCAACAATTCTTCAAAAATACCCGCACGGAAGTAAATTAAATGGAATTCCTGACAGCAAGTGTGGTTCCTACTCCATCGATCAAACTTAAAGTTCTTTCAAAATTTAACTATGCATGTAGATAGACATTCCTGCGACGAAAAATGTTCTCTCATCCTTCGAAGCACAAATAATAAATATTGTATCTGCTTGCACATGCCCACGTCAATGGGTGCTCTCTTTGTTGGGTTGCCCCTACCTCACAGCCCTGAATGCTTCATGTTCATTCTCTGGTTTTGTCAACTAATAATATATGCATCGTAAATTACAAAGTTATCTAAATATCCTTACAGGAAAAAAAAACAAGAAGAACGGAACACAGAGCCATTCGAACAAACGGACGGAGCCGCTTTGAGCTTGAGCAACCCTTCTTCCTTGCAAAAAAAAAAAATTAAAGGGTGGTTTAAGGCTTTTTTTCTCTGCTATAAACGACAGTGTTGGGTGAAAGTTTATAAACAGTCAAAGTAATTGCACTTCGGAGAAGGTGGAGGCTGTTTTCGGGCTTTTCGTGGAAATTTTATGCGTCATTAAAATTAAATTTTAACTAAGTGGATACGACTTAAGTTAATCGTTATTATTTGTCCAAAAACTGAATGGATTGAATGGAAGGGTCAACACCTCTAGGGATTGTTTGGAAAGATGAAGAGTTTTCTGAAGTGGAGGAGTGCTTGGATGTATTATTGTTATACTAAATTATGAACGCTATATGTAAATAGAGTAGGTCAAAGCAGGACTTTTCGGGGATTTACGAGTCAGGGTAAATTTTGTATTGTATATTGTTTGTTTAAGGCTACGGAATGGAGCTTCCTCCAAAATATTCTGTAAACTCTTGGTTCACATACGCTAAAGTGGAGCACTTTTCAAAGAAGAGCTTAGTTTGTTTGTATATTTTTATGCAGTACACTCGTACGTAGGTGGATTGAAAAGTATCCGGCGTATACAACATTTCCTCCCAGAGTTGTTTCATAATTTACCATTCAAAAAAGTCTCCTAAATTATGTAACCCATTTTAATCAAGCCTGTTTTATTCGACTCCAACTTCCGTGAATTCAATCAATTAAAATACCTCAATATTTCAGAGAAGTGTTGCCATTGCGTTCACCTCTTGTGAAGTAAAATACGAGTGTATTTACCACGTGGTCAAATTGGTCAACAAGCTTGTTTGTATACTTTAAATGGTTGGTTATTGTGAGCGATTTACCGAGGGTTGGCGACTTTCATCAGCCCAGTAGATGCATTCAATCTTTTTGTTTTCATCGCAGAGTAACGTTGACCAGCAGACAAACGTAAATTTGTGCTGATGGATTGAATTCGCCTCGAAAGTGTTCTTAAGGGGCTTTAAAACTCCCTGTTCGATTTATTATTCAACTTAGTCCACAAAGCAGTTGAATGCATTTCTTACAGCGATGCTCCAACTTTGTTAACTCTACGATTTACCCGATGTGAGGAACTCTGTAAAGTAGACATTAATTGCGGTGATCATAAGATTCGATGTGAATCGCTTTCCGCTAAGCCAGGTTTTCAACTTTGCGTAAAAGACATATGAAGCATAAACTAGATTTCTATATGCTAAAGGCGCCTGCGATAACCAACCCAATACCAAGCATAGTACAGGCTGGTGAAGGATTCCCCTTCTTCAAGAAGTCGATCAGAATAACACCTTGAGCTTTCCTATCGATTCGATGGCAAGGTTTTCCCAAGTCTACTTTTTCGGCTCCTGATGGCCCTCTGTTGTTTAGTGAATCCAAACTACGCAAATATGTATGAAGTCAACCGGCTAACTTTTATAGCTTCTTCAAGTTATGATTTGAAGTGGTTCCACGAATACGTTTGTTGTTGTTAAACATGTTATCATTCCACGTATCGAGCGTGGGTACCCTGATCTGCATTATCTCTGACTTCTTTAATTTAGAACTTAAGCAGCTCCATTATTTGAAGAAGAACCAGGTCAGGAAGCGAGGAAGATGAGAACTTTTACAAGAAGGCATCTAAGTTAGCCATCAAACGAACATTCTCGATGAATATGACAATGATATTTTGTTGTAGACATACTCTTTCCTGGTGAAATCAAATCAAATTATTATTATTTGATGTTTGCTAACTTCTGACGTACATACATTGAGGAGATTCGCAGATGTATATTTAAACAGTTGTTTTGCCCTTTCACATTTAAAAAAAAACACGTCAGTTGATCGCTTTGCCAAAAAACGAAAAGATAAGAATTGTACCTTCCGACAATTAACCGCAACCTAATTTGTGAAAACTTAAAATACTACATTTCCTATTTCGCAACAAATTTTATTAAGACTTCATATTAATTTTTGCGAGTTAACAAGTTTGGAGGTTAATAAACCAAAAATAAAATAAAATCATTTCCACCAAATTCGTGTCCAGTTTCTAAAGCAAATTTGATTATTGATTCCGTGAATGGATTGCGCAAAGCAACTGCTAATTCATTCATTTTTCGACCGGAAAAAAATATTTTATTCTCCTAAAATCGTTAACAACAAACTTCCGGCAAATGCTTAATGACAGAAATTCCTTTCCTCTCAATTTCCAAGTACCAGTGTCAATAATCAACCCATGTGGCGCATGAAATGCACAAAACAGTGATGGAAAATTTCTTTGAAAATCATTTTTGTACGAAACAAAAATTCCCCACTGCATGCACCCGAAGGTTTCTGCGGTATAAATTTGTATAAAGCTCTAGAAAAAATATTATATTCCAAGCATTAATATTATTCTATAGTTTTTGGAATTTTTTGGTCTGTATTTATGTGTGCCGCATCGAAAGTTCCAAAATAAATCTGTATTCTATACAGAAGCTTCGTTGCCCACTCGCACTTAGCCGGTTTTTTTACGAATACTGCCTTAATGTTAAGAGATATTCAATTTCTATTGAAAAGTTGATCACCTGAAAAAGTTTTATAAAAAAAATCGCCATGAAATTTTTCTATATGATAAGGTTTATACAGAAATTGTGAAAATATGGCTTGAAAATATATCTGCAATCCCAAAAAAGGTGGAACAATTTTTTAAAATAAAATCTTTTCAGGAAATACAAAAAAGTTTAAAGAAGTATGTATGTACTAATAGGTAATATTTTAAAAATATTATTATATATTACATTATATTTGAAAAAATATTTTTGATTTACATTGTTTTTATGACCTAAGCGGTCGGCGAATTTTCGAAAAATTGATTAAAACTTTTTAGATGAAAATCACAAACAAAAGAATATTTAAGATATAAGTTGCAATTGTGCAAGAAAAAAACAAGCGACGAGGGTGGTCTATTTGACCTAGATCCTCCTTCTGCTGTGGGGAAGCTGTGGTTGAGATTCTTCAATTGGTGATCAAGAGTAATGATCAAATCAATGAAATGTTAGCCCCTCCAAACACTTAAAGATTGTTTTGTCATTCGGAAATTCTGCAAAAACTTGTTTTGAACATTTTGAAAAACTATTCTTGCATATCAAAGAGTGTTTCAGTGTATCAGCATGATATTATTTCTTTTTCTTCTTCGCTGCAAGTTTGTTTTCACACAGTTTTTTCTCAACTATTCAACAATTTGAATTGTGAATTGTCATGTAGAAAATAATCTACTACACAGCATTGAGTTTGAATAAATTACAGATATAGACTTTCTATCGATCCGACTTGAGCCGATTTCGTCTCCCGAAAAACGTAAGTGGGGTGGTTATGGAAACAAAAATGGACCAATAACCACATCAAACAGTTTCACGTTCACGGTGCATTGGCTGCTGTAGGGCAACATACGGATTTTCGGAGCCCTAAATAAACCAATTTTTGGTTTTCTTAGCCACCGAGATGCAAATTGATTTCATCTCAAAAAATCATTTTTTTGAGAAAAAATGACGTCAATTTCCAGCTGCTCAGCCCAGAAAGAAAGCGAGTAAATAGTCAATTTGGTTCAATTCAGGAGTTGTACCTTAACCGAGCTCGAAATGCAAAATTTCTCCACAGATTATTGCAAGTTCGATTCCGTTGCTGAGATCTTAGACGGTTTCAAGGGTTTAGATGCACAGTTTTGGCACAAATGATATATTGTTTGGAAATATATGCGGTTGTCAGCAAACCAGTCTCACGATATTTCTTTAAAAACATTCGTACTCCAGTTGCGCCGACTAAAATTTCTTCTCAAAATTCGCACTTTTTCGGTACTACAGCATCCACTTTGGAAGTAACTTTGCAACGTTGATCCAAGCAAACATTAACAACATCCGCAACATAAGACGGCAAATATGGAATCACCACATTGATGTCCTGCAGAAAGCCATTACCATTAATGAATATATTCGTTATCGTCAAAACGATTTAGCTATAAATTTCTCATCGGGCAATTTCTGCGGAAATTATTTTGAATACCATTGGCGGTCGTGAAATATGTCCTTATAATAGCAAACGTGGAAATCCTGAAAGCAATGAAAGTGCTTATATACATACATGCATACATCCATACATTCGTACTGACAACGCAAATTTGGTCATTTCGACCCTTCATGAATCCTTTTATAGATGTCATCTAAAATAATTTAATCCCCCAGGAGCACACGCATACATAATTTCGAATGAAGCCATTTCCTAAATTCCAATAAATTCAAATGATTACTATTCATTAGTACCGCTATACATATTGATTTAATTAATTACCTTCCGCCATACTGACAATACAAAATAACTATACGCGCGTTAATTGGGATCCGGGATCACATGAGAAATTAATTTATAGTTTAAGCTAGTTTGAAAAAATGTTTAATATAAATACACACACACACACACTCTGCTAATAAAGTTTCATCACACCATAGCTAAGCTAACATCATGATATTCGTATTGTACAACAATAACAGTTAAATAGTAAGGCACGCGTCGTTATGGCATACGTGAAGAAGCCCCAACTTCCAAAGCCTTTGGAATTTAATTAATTATCTAAGAGATAAAAACATTTGATTTACACCAAGTTATTTTGAGTTCAATGAATCTAATTCGTGCGGGTGACTCGGTTGTATATTTTCAAGATCACATTCCAAGTTGCATCTGCTTTTTCTAATCAATGTAAGAGTCAGGACTCTGACAGAATGTTTTTGGCCAAACGTAAATCTGCAGTTTAACTATGGTGATTGAAATTTGCATTGGCATGTTTTTTTTGCACTTTTCTAGGAAACGTTGTTGCTCAACAATGGTTGCAATTAATTGCAGCTTACTCTGTGTAATCCTTTGTAAGAAGATTACATTGCTCCAGTTAAACGTGCCAGTGGCATTCTTATGAACATATGAAACGTAAAATGGTTGTTTAATTAATTACGAATCGGTGTGCCAATTAAGGTATGCTACGTGCAAAGAAGCGATTTGGAGGTAAATTCGATTTTAGTAAAGCGCTTTGTTCAAGTTACTTTGGTAACGATGGGAATTCTGTGTTGGATCTGCTGAAATTTACACTGGTATAAAGTTATCCAACAAAAGATGCCGGTGTAAAATCAATATGATGATAAAATCCTTACTTCGCATTGGTCAAATCAGGCAATTTTACCTTAATATTCGCAGTGTCCCCGAAAATATGAGGCCTCTGATCATCCATCCGTCGTAAATGGCGCACTAAACAGTGACCTCGAAGGCCCAAGAAGCGCCGTGATAAGAAATTGGTCAATTAGACAAGTCAGCTTAATATGTGAACTTAATATGTGAACTTTGTTTCGCGTAGGTTGGCAAGCCTAAAAGATATTATATCATTAAGTAAGAAAGGCGACTAAAGATATATGATTTTCTGTGAGGGGTCGAAAGTCCCTTCATACATCATTGGTAAACAAATTAAAATCAATTGGTTTTTGGAAATTTTTGCCGACCTGCTTGCTTCTCCTCCAGAGCTCATTCATATATTTTGGCCAATTATTTATAGTAGCTTTCGGCTTGAATTTTCACCTACATTGGACTTTTAAAACTAAAGCTAAAAACTGTTTAAGGCTCTGCTAAAAATCGTATTTTCGTATTTATTTATTTCAAAGTGTCAATGACTGTGGCCAGCTTGAGAGGATTCATGACCCAGTTCTGAAAGTACCCGAAAAAAGCGGGCAATATATTCATGGGTGACGTGGATAGAATGTACAATTTTTCAGCAAATCCCCTCGAAAGAATGTACTTCGAAGCCTGAAGTAAAGTGATCTCCAGTAGCACCTGCGAGCATAAATTCAAAAAAATCTGTTTGAAATGACGAATTTTTAAAGTGACTCTTAAAAGTAGAAAAATTTAAAAGTTAATATATATAAAAAAAAATTCTGGACCAACGTCATTTACAAGAATTAACGAGAGCTTAACTGGGCTGATCAACCTTTTCAGTTTTAAATTTTCAAATCGTGTTTTTCTGTTCTATTGCTGAGATATGCGAGCAAACAAAGTAATTTTGAAATATAGTAAGTAAAGCCATTTTAGGATTCCATTGAATTCGTTTGCTTTTTAAATCTCTGAATACAACTTTTTTCAAATGTAGATCATAAATGGGTTTAATCCACATTGTAAACAAACGGCATAAATATACATTTTCGGGTGTGATCCTTCACAAAAATCCCAAATTACGAGTGGGTTAAGATTCTGAGTAGTTTTCTTAAAGTGCTCAAAAGTAGCGCGAAAAAAAACGTCACACTTTTCGGCATTTCGTCGATATGCCTTCCATCATGGAAATGATATTCTCCGCAAGAATATGACAGTGGGAGACTTTGAATGTAGTCAAAAATATTTCCATATCGGTTATTTTTTTTCAAAGTATCAAAAAAGGACATTCGAGCTTGTGAGAAAATTTGCATCAGTGAGATATTCATAAGGTGTGAGTAGTTTTTTTATTTATTTAGTTTTTCAGTAAAGGAAACAAGAGTCACCGAAATATTTGAGACGCATATTGAAAAAATTCACTTCACGAATCTTCTCATTCAATAAGATAATTTCCTTTTTGATTTTTGTTAGAAAGACCTTCAATTTATTAGAGTAAAGTATAGTTAGGGGGAATTTAAATGCAAGTCTGCAAGCCTCAAGGTTTCCGTACATTTATATCAATTTCCATTCGTTTTGAAATTTTGCCTTTGTTATGTACATATGTATATATTGTGTACGATTGTGCTCTTGCAATATCTGCAAGAATTCAAAATCCATTATTTTAAGGACACCGTTGTCTAGAGTCTCTTGTGATAGCAGAATAATTTTGTTTAAGTTCTTAATCGGGGGCAGTACAGGCGACCAAACTGTTGTAGAGTCAGATACCTTAGGCTAATGCTTGATCAACTCATCCGAAAGAAACCCGACTCGGATTTTAAAAAATCCGCTGATTCCGATCTTAAGCTTTGTAAGAATCAATGACGTGTATCCCCTGCTTTCTGACCGATATAAGAACCCAGTCAACTTTTTGAAAATTTGAAAGCCTTTCTTCCAGACACTCCTCGCAACGTACTCGTACTTCTGTGGCTTCAATAGAATCCTTTGAGAAGTCAACAAATTCGTTGTCGAGACCCCGTATATCTTGATTGGAATATTATTGTGTTCATTGCGTTGAGCTCTTCAAACCGAATAAGGGATCCCGGAAATCCTGATTCAGCTGAGCCGCGTGATGCTGGCGAAATGCATTTGTAATTCTTCGTCGAATTTTCGGTACCGTATGTAAGCAAGGCAATTAGATTAGAATGCGGATCTAATCCAAATTGTTACCTTCGATTTGAAGATTCAAGGCATCATGAAAGACGCTCGTTTTAAGGATCAAGCTATCCCAGATGCCAGAGTGATTGGTCTAGATAACTTAAAGCAACTTGCCCGAAATTGCAGAGTTTGGAAGACTGCCTTGTCTCAGACACAGAATATTTATTGGTTCGGTGGCCCTTAAAGTGTAGTATATTAATGGATCAAAAGAGGTACATAGTTAAATAATTAGCATAATAAAATAATAAATTCAACGGTGACCAGTTCTTAAAGCACCCATGCTATGGTTTGCAGATTACATGGAATTTATATTTGTTTTAATTTTTCAAAAAGTTTTTTGTGCAATTTCAATTGATGATGTGTACGACGGACAAAGGTGAATTGTTCATGGTTCGCAGTGTCCTTGGAGAATTGCCTGAAATCTGAAGTCGACAGCTGCATTGTGTGCGTTGTATTTTGCAAGCAATCGCAGCTTATTATCTCTGATCGTCCTGTATTCGTGCACAAAGACCCTCGGGAACACGTGTCGGATGAAGTGCAGCTGCGAAAAATATTAAGGACAAGGGCAAAAGCAATACAAAGTAAAACGTGATCTGATAGTTAAACCAGTAAATAAATAATTGAATCCAACTACCCTCAAAAGAACGCAACAACAACTCGCAATATTTCCCGATAGTCCAATAATTTACAAATTCTACCTTAACATTCGACCCCACTTTGGTTTCGGTTTACCTCTTCTTTTTGGCGCAACGGAAGAATTCCATGCTTCCACAAAATTTATAATGAAATAACTTCATCAACATTTCACTTCGACAAAACTGAACCAAACTCTTCAAAAATTCATTCAATTCGCGTGAACTTTTTTTGACCTCAGCCGCAACACAAAAAAATTAAATTATCAACACAAATAATTAATATAGTATATGCTCCCCATGTTAAGTAAAAACAAAAATATATGTTAACCCGAATGTAACAATAATTGTTCTGATCGCAAGGATTTAGTACAGAGGAAGAAAAAGAAATAATAAATCAGCCTCTAGGCAGACGATAACTGGGTATTGTGTAATAAAAATACGATCCACTTGTATAGCACACGGAGTGTGCCTTTTTCTTTAATATGAAATATTAAATTCCAAAGCAAAAGATTTCCCATACTCCATCAATGGGATGTGTGTGTCCTGGCTTCAAGGACTACAGAATCGAAACTACCTTGAAGTGTACCGAGACGTGGCATGTGTGGGCGGAACATCGTACAAGAAATCAAAACTTTTTTTCAAACCAAAAGTGAATACCTGGATTGACGTGTAGTTAAACTTTTAAAAAAAAAATCAAAATTACCTTCTAAACGAAACTGTGAGTTTGTGTATTCCTGAGGTAATTACAGCTCAGAAATTCGCTTCACTGGTGTTGATCAAAAGGGCTGGTGTAGAAGTAAGTTTTCCATAGACCATGTCCTTGAGAGTATTTATCAAACAAACCGAAAAAAAATACTCCACAGACCTATATAATTGCTGTAGATACTCGAAAAAACGCTTTAGATACTTTTAATGGATGCCTTTTTTTAACACTTCTCTTTCGTTGTTGCTTTCTTCTAACAAATTTCTTTTCCGTGATGTCGCGTGTTATTTGCTTGAGTCATTTATAGAGGTAATGCTCTCATATACACTCTTCACGTTTTGGTTAATTTTATTAATTAAATTGACAGTTAAAGATAATGTTCGGAGATAAGCACGAGACGTAGCCGGAGATAGAACGCTGCGTGGTGTCTTTTAGAATTGATCGGAAGTATTGAAGTTTGCATAGGAAACGAAAAATTTGGAAATATCGTCAAAGATACACGTTTTTTAACTTTACGGTAGTTTTTTTTGCACTTATTGCCGGCTTTGCTTCTTCATCGCGAGTTTAACCTTCAGAAATGTGGATTCTTTTTGGCGTTTTTCTGTTTCACTCATTTAGAATTGGAAGAACTTTATAATAATGGAAGAGAGAGAGAGAGAAAAACGCGTCAATATAACACAAGGAGGAACCACGAATTGAGACGAAGATGACCAAACAGCTGGGCTTGAAACCGACTCAAACTTCAACGATACAATGTTGAATCCTCAAGGAAACATCAGTTCATGCACTATCTTTTGTTTTTTGTTTGTATTTTTTTTCTTCTTGTATCGTATTCTTTTGCTTTGTGTTAACTGAGTTTAAACCACAATTGCCACGATTTTTTTTTTATTTTCTATCTTTCCACAATTTCTTTTTGCAATTTTTTTTCTTTTCTGTTAATTTACTTTTCCCGAGATGTTCTTTCCAAAAGTATCTGCTCTATTTTTTTGTATCTTTTTCTTCTTAGAATTTTTTTTTTGCACAAGAAGAAATGTAATAATTATTGATGTGCAAATAATAAAAAAACAACAGCACACCGGAGCACACCTATCGTTTGGTTGGTGTTCTGAGATTGTTCCGTTCGGGTAGCGTCCATTCGAGATACTAAAATGGAATTTTTTTTGGACGATGTCGCTCCGAAAGTTGATAGAATCTTTCTTTTTTGCTTTCGTTTGTCGTTGTTGTTGTTGTTATTTCTTTTTTAATAGAGCGGTTGTGGTGTTGTGTTGGTTTTGTTCTCCACTGGAGTTTACGATTTTTTTTTTCAAATGTTCTTCGGTGGGTTTACGTCGTGAAGCACAAATATTTTAGACTTAGAGATTGTACCAAAAGCAGGAAGGTGATATAATAGTTGGTGCTGTTGGGCGATTCTCTATCCGTTTTGCACTAACAAAACACCCTCGCTTGGGTTCTGATTCTGGAGCAGCAGTGCATTTGTTGGAGAGGATGGTTAGTTGTTTAAAGCGCATGTTTAAAGCTCTAGGAGAATATTCGAATGTGAGAGTGGACGAAAGCTTTTCATTATTGAATGAATCTTCCGGGTGCAGGGATTTTAATGTTTTTCACAATTTTGTTTTTGCTTGCGGCACATGGCTACATCTAAAGAACAGAAGAGAGAATGTCGTGTTACTGGAAAAGGTGTAGTTGGATTGACTTCGGATGTGACGTAGGTCTGATATCGAGGGTGATTCCTTAGGTACTTAATTGTATAATAGGCTAGGTTAGGGATTTGTGCAGGGAAATATAACCGTGTTTAACACCTGTGCTGAGACCCTGAAATGATCCCATCAATTTGAATAATTGGAGACTCGTTAAAAAATTCAAAGTCTCTGTTGTTTGACTTGTTTCTTAAGATTGCTCAAATTTTAAAGTGATGGAGAATAATCAAGCATTCAAAGTTTAAAGCATGATTGTTAAATAAAACAAATTATTTGATATTTGACGTGGTTGTAATTTATTCGCTTAGATATATGTACATATGTATGTAATCATTATTTCGAATGGTGTCTGTCTTTTTGAAACTGCATTTTTATATTTTTGGTTTCTTACGGGTTGAATTATGTTCAGATGATGTTATTCTTGAAGACTTTCCTCCAATTGCCTACTGCATGTGGAAGCTTGAGGTTCATTCCGAATTCATTTATTTTGTATACATAATACTCAGACCGGGAACAGTGAGAAATGTTGATAAATTACATATGTGTGCGCAAAAATGAATCGACTACCCTTAATAGAAGGGACAGAGAACAAAAACGTCGAATCCTATCCACCCTGTTCGATAAGAGGACAAAGGTGAGAAACTTGGTTTGAACAACTAGAAGTAGCCTGCTCAGGACTATCAAGCATGAAAGGAAATTCTTACGCAGCCTGGAATTCTAATGGGAATGTAAAGATTTTTGTAGACTCCAAGCGTCAAGTCTCGTTATCCAAAAACGATCAAAGCGCAACGTTTGTCCCGTTTCAGTTTATGGATAATTTACTCCTTCCGCAGGTCTCCTCAATGATGGGCTGGCCCAAAAACAGAATTTATTAACTTTTGCAGAGCTTATTTCAATGCAGCACAGTAGCGACTTGGAGCGGTATCCGTCAATTTTCCTAATTTGCGTAGGCACTGTATTAATTTAAGTCATTATGAAAAAAGCCATTTTATTGCAGCTGTTTTTTATAATCAGGAATATTTTTTACCAAGAATTTGGTAATTTCATGAGAATTTATTCGAGTTCGAGTTATCCCTTGACGTTCACTTATTCAATGAAGTCAGATGGATTCGTCACTAGATACAAGTACAAGGCACGAGTAATTTGAGAGTTCCGGGAGGATATTGACCAAAGCTAACAAAAAAGAAGTCCAACAGTGAGAAGATACAAGTGAGATAAAACTTCATTTTCCAAGAAAAATGAACGAATCAATACAGTAAAAAAACGAAGCAAAAATTCACTTGAGTAAATCATCGTGCAAAACCTCTTGAAGTTCGCCTGCATTGCGTGTGTGAAGAAAAATGAAACTAAAAAAGCCTTCTATTCCAAGTCAATAAGTCGTCCAACTAATTGATTGATTCAATTAAACGCTTTCAACCCAGGCAATTTTTTAACATCGTCGTCGCCTCCAAACATGATTCCAATCAAATTCCCACCATCGGCTACTCCTCCATCACCAGAACCTCATCACAATAGTTTATCGCACGATTGTGTCACTTTGAGATTTATAATTCATCTTCCATTGCGGGACGAATCTGCGCCCCCCATCTCGGCCCGTGTGTCATACTTTGCTGTACTTTCTCAGGAATTGCAAACGAGACTTGATAGTAGTTACGTTTTCTGACTCGTCGGAGGCAAATTGACATTGTCATTTGAATTCGATAACCTTTTCGAAGTGATGGATTGAGAGCACGTTATTTTTATCTATCAACCCCTGTCGGGCGTTAGACCTAAAGTCGGGCTTGTAAAATTCACCAAGTGAAATTGTTTTCCATACGTACGAGCAGAAGTGGAAAAGTTGATTGATAATTATTGAACGTGACAATCTTTGTAATGTTGATGCTGATGAACATGACTCTGGATTTTTCAGGAGTGGAGCGAGGTAAGTTAGTGTCCCTCTTTTGTCAGTTTATCTTTTGGTCGATCTACGCAAATTTCTATGCTCTTTTGGTGGCAGCTTCCATAAAGTTCAGGTCAGCTTCAGACTGAGTACCTTTCGTAGTTGTCTATGTCCTCGAGAAAACTATATTCATATAGAAGGGATATTGGCACGAGTTCGATAACTTGGGCGCCAAAAATTGATAACGGTTTTTTGTAGAGGAGTTAAAAACAAGCATTTTTTACTATGGGAGGGGGGGGGGGTCTATCTCGCACCGTTTAGGAGGTAGGGGCAATTTAAAAAAAAATTATTTGAAATGAAAAAAAATAAAAACAACAACAACGGAAACTCATTCAATAAAGTACTATACCGGCTTTGAAAGCCAGAAACATGTTCTGTAACCCTGGTCTTAAATTAAATAGAAATTTCTCAAAAACTAGAATACATAAAACCATTCGGTTTTTTGTGTTCTATTCATAATTAATACAAGCATTGAGTACAAAAAGCAAATTTAGCACTTCATTTCAAAATTTTGAAAAAAATTGGTCTAAACTTGTTTTTTTTACATTTTATTATCAAAATTTTGAGTTTGCATGCGAATTTTTCAAAAACCATTAAAGTTTACTATTTAATTTAACCAACCAAATTAAAGAACATATTTCTGGCTTTCAAAGCCAGTATAGTACTTTATTGTAAATGTTGCCGTTCTTGTTTTTTTTTTCATTTTAAGTCATTTTTTTTAAGTTACCCCTACCTCCTAAACGGTGCGAGATAGACCCCCCCCTCCCATAGTAAAAAATGCTTGTTTTTGATTCCTCTACAAGAAATCGTTATCAATTTTTGGCGCCCAAGTTATCGTTCTCTCCCCGGGATATTTTTGCCAATATTTTTTTTTTTCCGTTGATGATACGAGTATCCAGTACCAGTCATATACTCAACTTAAACGAACAAGCAAGATTTTATTTATTCAAAGAAATATAAAATGAGCAAAATTTCCTATTTATTGAAATTCAAACCAATTATTACTTTATACCATATCAGTTTTTGTCTGAAATTCATCTGAATGCTGCATTGTTTGTGTCTAAGTCTAGATGGTGATTAAATGCGGTTCAAGTTTCATGTGAGTGAATTCTGGAGCCGCTGATGATTTATTTACATTTTTTCTGCTGGTCTCTGGGGTTTCTTGTTTAAATTCATGATCAATTGATTGTTTATATTCATCTAATACCATTTCTTTTGATACTGAAATAATCCACTTGTCGTCTCAAATTTCATTTTTTTTTTTAAGTTGGCAACTATGCGCGAGCCTACATGTTATTGATCTATCTATATTGGCTCGTCGTTTCAAATTTCTGAAGGTACTCTTCCATGATTTTTATTAATTGCATTTTGTGGTGTTTATGAAACACACAAATTTGTTTAGTTTGTCATCGCCTTTAAGCAGTCCGCTCCTGGACATTCTCATGAAGCGTCGACGACGAATTGACTGGCAAAGCAAAGAATATAGACTATTATCCATTTCATTGATTGCTGCTGTTTTATTCCCCAGTCGTATCGATTGGCAACAATTTATTTTCAATTAGCATTGCGTGGCGTGATTATGCATACACGGCCACGCGGGCCATATAAAACATACTAAACTAACACACAGCCCCTCACATTGACTATGAGGGGATTCGACATCAGCTGTTCTGTGTTCCTCTAGAACCCACCTGAAACTTGACTTAAATGAATTTTTGCTTCGCTTTCTTGGGCGTGGGAGAGGGTAGCGTTCAGTTAGGGTGAAATATGTTTTTTTTTTCAACTCAAAAAATTATATGCTTCACGGGTCAATTGGGAATGAACCAAATGACTGACATGATATGCGTGTGGTGCATGCATACGAGATACACGCATAATGCCACCGCAGAGGATCTACTCGTGCTCTGACCCTGCGGCGGCAGCGGTGTTTTTAATATTAAAATATTCTTTCCACTGAATACAATAAAATTTTGCAAGAAATTATTGTGCCCTTTCTTTTGTTATTTTTGGTTTCGTTTTTGGTAGAAAGTTGCGGTTTAAGTTGAAGGATGAAGTCACGCTAGGGTGTGCATTCACGCAAGTTGGTCAGAAACGCTTGGCGGCTTCATATGATATATTCTTTGATGTGCAATGGACTGCTGCTTACATTTTTATGTTACTGTAGTAATTATAGTAAGTACTTAAAGTTTTTTTCATTTACGACTCTCTCAGTTCGGTTAAAAGGGAGAAATTGGGGGAAATGTGAATAATTAGTTTTATTTTTTTTGTTAGAAAAACATTAATCGTAGCCGTGTTGATATGGCCAGATGATTTTCTATCAAATGAATTCTGAAACAGCTCGATTTGTTCTTACTTACAACATCATTAAACCCAAAGTCCATTGGCAGACATCATAAGGGATGAAAATAAAAAGAATCTGGCCAGACCATTAATCATAGTATATTGACAATTTATGTAAACATGAAGTTAAAATCGTACATAAATGAACCATGAATGTGGGCATGCTGTTAATACTTTTAAAAGATTCGGACAGAATATTGATGAAATCTCTGAACTGGTAACCGACTTTAAGTAGACATTGTTCAATAAGCAACAGGAATCATGTTATGAGAGTCCTTAACTTACCCAAAGCTCGTAGAATCTTTCTATAGTGGTGTTTCCATCATTTGAGCATGTCTCATTTATGTGAGGCTGATGTAAACAAATTAAGTCTTAATACCTTTCTGCCTCTGATCACGAATTCACATCCAGATCCAGAGAAGTGCTTTTTTCGTATACGAAAATTACTATTATAAAATAGAGTTAATCACGCTTAATAATATCAACGACTCTTAAAACGCTCAAGCAAACATTTCCATTATTTTGCAAATTTTGTTACAAAGATTACTCATTTTGTTTTGTTAAAAAATAATAAAAACCTGGAATAGGAGTTAATTCTTTACATAGACTCACAAGTTCTCCAAATTTTCCTCAAAGGTGACATGTAAATCCATCCTTAATGACGCTCGTCTTCTATTAATGTCCCACTGAGCTCCAACATCCTGCTCCAGCGTGCAAGAGAATTTAGAGGAGCGGACACACCCAATTATTCCACCAACTCGGTGTTTTTCGTCAATTCCGCTCTTACTTTTTGTATTCTAATGAATGTCCTTAGTTTCCTTTTTTTAAGATTTAAGAACCATTAAAAATATCTGATTATCACAACTACTTTTATATTTAAAAAACAAAAAATATTTGTTTAAAGGACAGAAGCTTCAACGGTTCTTTTCAGGACCACCAAATGTTATCAAAGAGATTTATTTTCATTCAATATTTAACGTTAAATACTTTTTTTTATATTTTATGATCAATAATTTTTATAAATTTATTTTCATATTTAAACTTTCAAAAGCAAAAAGACGCTCAAAATATACCAATGACTCCTTTTAAATTATCCTTGGCATACCAACAACAAACAACTTCTTTTGATCCTGATCTCACAAAACAACAAAATAACAAAAACAACAACAAAAAACTGGCTCGCCGAATTGTAATTCTCAGCCGAAGCACCAGGCACCCATAAAATGGCAGCAGGTATACTAGCCTCCAATTAAAAGATCACATTTTCGATCATCCTACAAGTATGCAATTAATATTCTATGCTATATGTCAGTTAATTTCATACGTCATCTCAAAGTATGCAATAAAAAATTCACTTATGCCAGCACGTTGTAAGTATGCCACAAAAATTATTGTCTGACTGTACAGAAAAGTATGCTACAAAACGAAAACAGCAAATAAGCAATGCAACATTGCATACTTGTGAGATGATCGCAAAAGTGTGCAAAAAAAATGGGTGCCAGAATACTTGCTGACGATTATGTGCGCCTAGTACTTTAGCTGAGAATTACGTTTTTGGATCGAAATTTTCGCTAATATTAAAAAAAATGCGGGTAGGTAAGTAAAATTTTTCTTTATTTAATTTTATTCTTTGTATGTTATTTGAATGAGAAGCAATAGTTGCATTTGTTGATATCGATGAGGACTTAAAAATAATTCCAGTAGGATGGTTCTAGGAAGGTCTTCACAACCGACTCAATGTCGCAAAGGTCGTTTTCAGCGTAGAAGTAAAGCCTGCTGTGGTTTCCGGCTTGGCAACTCAACGCTAGACCAAATTTTTACGCTACTCTTAATCCTGTAAAAGACCAACGAGTTTCATTAATTTATTACTTATTTTATTTATTAAAAAGCAATGTCTAAATGGTAAATAGGAATCTTCAAAGCCTTTTAAGACTTCAGAAGACTGAATACATAAGGAACATTTTAATGTTTACAGTAAAATGTTTCACTCTAACGATTTAAGATTTTAAATTATTAAAACAGGATGTGTGAAAAAAAGGAAAATAGTTGAGAAAATGAATTCACAAGTATGATTTCAGTTGAGCAGCAACAATAAAGCTAAAACGGCATTCAAGATTTTGTGAAATCGTGAAAATTTCGGCTCAAATGACAAAACTTTCAGCTTAAGTATCAGGCGCTCATAATCGGCAGCAAGTATTAAGGCGCCCATTATTTTGGACACTTTGCTGTCATCTCACAAGTATGCAATATTTTACATTACTCGAATTCTTTATTTCTTGTTTAGATTTTATAGCATACTTTAAGGCCCGAACGAGCAACAATTTTTTGTGGCATACTTTTTACACGCTGGCTGAGCGAGACTTTTTAAAGCATACTTACGAGATGATAGTTGAAATTAAGTGGCATATTTTCTTGGCATACTTATTGCAGATAAGTTGAAATAGAATAGAATATTAATTGCATACTTGTGGGACGACCGAAAGTGTGCCTAATTAATGGGAGTCATAGTATACCTGCTGCCCTTTTATGGGCGCCTGGTGCTTCGGCTGAGAATTCGACGAACGATCTTTTTTGTCAAGGATTTTTTGTTGTTGTTTTGAATAAAAGCGATTGAAAAGTGTTGATTGAGGTTTTGTGAGATCAGGATCAAAAGAAGTTGTTTGTTGTTGGTATGTCAAGGATAATTTAAAAGAGGTTTTTAATCTGATTTGATTTGGCCAGAAATGCTTTTTTGTTCGCAGTCTTTCTGCTGTTGGAGGTTTAATATTTTATTGTATGAAATAAATTAATAAAAAATAAATGATGTTTAAAATGTAAAAAAAAGAATTTTACGTTAATATTGAATGAAAATAAATCTCTTTGATAACATTTGGTGGTCCTGAAAAGAACCGTTGAAGATTTTTTCTTCTTACAATTGTTGAGTATAATATTATATCATTATTGCAATCTCTCATTTGAAACTACTTAAGTAGGCTAATAACTTCGGGACAAAAGATTAAAGTTTTTTAACCCCTTGTCATCACAAAACAAACGTAAATATTAATATAAATATTGCTGATAAAGAAAATATGAAATTGACATGGCAAGGCCATGAGAGATTATTTTTGAAGTCATAAAAACTTGAATTAAGTGTCAGCAAATATGCAATCTAAAATACTCCTTATGTAATTAAGTATGATAAAAGTGAAACGTTTTCCAGCACTACCTTTGATTGCAGAGCATGAGACTCAAGTTCAATGGCAATATAAAATTCAATGGCAAAATAAAGAAAGCGGGAAATTGCGAGTTGAACACGCATACGAAAGGTTCGAAAGGTACAAATTTTTTTAAACGGACGGACAGCGGAGCCCTAGTAACAGGGTTCCGTTGTCAACCTTTTGGTATGGAACCCTAAAAAGAAATCCAAATCATCCATATTCTAAACGAAATTCTTTAAAAAAAGTCTTCGCGAAAACGATGTTGGGAAGCTTTCGAACAGCACGAGCGCAAGAAAAGATATTGCTGACTGACGAAGGACATTTTTGTGTCGATGGCTTTGTCGATAAACACAACATGAGATACCGGTGCTGTGACAACCCTAGGGAATGCTATCACAAACGTTTAAAAAAGCGGCATTCAGTAAGAATTTTTTTTTTTCAAATTTTGCTTGTGTTCTGATTTTTCCATGGCAATATTTAACACACCCTGGTTATCTAAGCCTGATGCACTAACTATTAGGATGATGTCTTAAAATGTTAATTTCTTTAACAGCTGCGTCCAACTGAACAAATGGATCTTTCTAAAATGACTAAATTGAATATATTTTTACAAATTCTTTGTAAATGTGCACAAAAGAAAAACAAGCAGGCAGATATTACAAAAATAAATCTGCCAAAGTACTTTCACTGGCAGTTATCAAGAAAAGTGTATTTATATTGGTGTCTCGTGCTCCTTCCACTCAAATGTTGGCTCCAAGCTTCCTTACTCTAAGCGCAAACACAAGTAATTGCAAGATTGAATTTCAATATCATTCACAACTGATAGCTGTATAAATTATTATTAAGCTGCTTCATAACACTCGATTCTAGTGAAAAACCAGCCATAAATGTACAGTGCAAAATTTAATTTGAGTAAATGAAATTACAAGCCCGGCATTGAAAATCAATGAAATAGAATCGCCCCGTAAAACCATTGTCCACCAAAAACAAGCTCTTTTTTTCGGAAAAGAATTTCACGTAGTCATTTCCAAAATTTCCCATATGACCGCTTAAATTAATTTATATTTCGGTTGATAATTGTAACGTCAGTTGACATAACTTTATTAATGCATATTCTGGTTCGAGGCTTTGAACTGACTTTTTTAAAGTACAAAAAATAATTTACAAATCGGCTGTCCTCTATTCATGGCGTAGGTGCATGACGGGATGCTGTTGCGCGATTGCGGTGGGAAACAATACCATTGGACTGGCCACATGGCCATATACAATCAAGTGGGCTTAACCCGCAAGTTTCGAATGCAAAACGAATATTATTAAAACATTTTGTTTTTTTTTTCTAGCTTTAAGTGGACATTGTGGGACAGCTATATTCCAATAGAGAGAACGGAAATGTGTAATGGGAAGTGGGTCAGTGGTGGGTCGTGGGTCATGGGAATAGCAAATTGACGTTCTAACATGAAGGTTAACGGCATGTGAAAAGGATTTTTTTTGTAAATTCCCTGTCCCTGTTTGCTTTCCTTTTTCTTTGTTTTTTCCAAATCGATATATCGATTTTTGTAGAGACCCAAGGAGTCTTGAATTGAGACTCTTGTAGTGAAAAAAATTATCTCAAGAAAGTTGAACCAAAATTTGTAGGATGGTACAGGTTAGAAAAGGTGTCAACTTAACTTCCGCATAATTGCTAAAATATCAACATTTAAATTCGAGGCGATCTCTATTGCGAAGTAACAACTTGAACGTTATTCAATACGGGTTGATATACCCTCGCACAATATGTGGAAAAATTTCATTTCATCCTTGGCATTTGGTACTTCTCTGGTTCGTCGAAACAACTAAGATCCAAACTCGTAATACGAAGGACAAAAATACTGCTTCACAAAACACTGATTTTTCCAGCCAAGCAGCTGAAGAAAAATTGGGATCCTTTGGAACAAAAATTCTTCATCGGATATATGGTCCTTACTGCGAGGAGGAAGAATAGAGAAAAGGCATCACCGGGAACTCTGTACAAAAAGTCCGAAGGACAACAATCCGTCGACTACAATGGCTCGGCAACATCGAGAGAATGTACATCAACGCACCAGCCAAGAAAGTCTTCGAATACAAATCACCAGGTTAAAAAAAAATGGGACGACTGAACCTCCGGTTCAAAAATTAAAAGGCTCTTTTACCGGGCAAATTTTCTGGAGTTTCGAGTTTTCGAATTTCAGACTCAAAGAAATATGTCACCAATTTTCATAACATTTCAAATTCCATTTGAAAATTAGAAAAATCGGTGAACCGTTTAAAATGAGTCGCGGAATAATAATATCCTACATATAAATTTCCATAAATGTAATAAGAGTTTAAAACAAATATCCCTTCTCAAAGGACCATGATATTTCGATTCAAACCACTTTATGAAGTCTTAGGGTTCTGTCCAATTTCATATCTCGCTAGGATATTATTTGTTCGCTTCAAGAGACAACTCCTTATTACGTTAACTTAAGTAAATTTCTTCGAAAGCAAAGTTGAGCCACAAATTGTCCACAAGTCAATAAGATAACAACAGTAGGGTCTTAACACAATCCAACACCAATTCAAAGTTAGTCCTTTTTCTATATCCATCAGACGACCCGATGGAAAAACGAACTTCGAATAGGATTAACCTCAATAAAATTGCTAAACAAAGACAAGCCAAGTGGCTGGTGAAACCCACCCTTGGTAATCCGATTAATTAAATCATATCTAGAAAGCGATGGGTGTCGTCCTCTCTAGCAGACTTTACCTTTGTGATCCTTATGACTTTCCAATACTCACCCACGCGTTGTTACTTTATTAAAATAACTACACCCTTCTGCTCGTCCCAATGCAATTGAATCAAGTGTAGCAGGAAAAGTGGTCGTCCTGCACAGATGGCATCCTTTTATTCAAACTATAACTACAAGTACAAGTGTCGCCTACTTATGCTATCGGTTCGCTTACAAAGCACGTAATCCAATTAGAATTTAAATTTGTTTCACAATGTAAATACGAGCGTTTCTCCCACCCACAAAGAAGCAGTCCATAGATAACTTGTTCTTATTAAGTGTCAATTAACTCTGTGTGAGGTTAACTAACGTGGTTCCTGAACATCTATACAATTAGAGATAATTTACACATTCAAAGTCGGTTGTAGTGTGTTTTTACGATATAAACAGAATGGACTAAACTGGCCAAACCACACATCCATATGTCATGGGTATTTGGTTTTGCTTTTCTTTTTTTTTTCTCCTCTTTTTTCAACGGCCAGCACTGTCCTTAACCACCATGGAGTGAAAATTCTGCTGACCACAGCTTGTCTTTCTTTCCTTTGGTTCGGTGTGTGAGTAAGTGTTTATATAGTATCCATTGACTTGCCGTGTGCATATAACATGGGGTAATTTCAAATAATTGAAGTATCCTGTCCTGTGTCTTATTCCGAGCGTCCTGAACAACGAACCAGTGTAATGTTTCTGAAGGGAAGTAAACCTTGAATACCTTCAGATGCAGTGACAGTGTTTGGTTTGCTCGGCTCGGTTACACTTGCTGGTTTCAACCGACCTCGGTTTGGAATGTCAATTCTTTTTCAAGAAAATCATTAAGGACACAGGCGGCTGAATTAGCTGAGTTTTCTTTTAATGTGTTTTATAATGGAAACCAACGCAAACAACAGTGGTTAGTTTTGTAAACTATTCGTCAGTAAAACCCTAATCCGTCTTATCAAACTGTACTTAGATAATATTAAACAAAACTTAGCTCAGATTTTGTACAAGAAGACTTAAACGAAACTTCTTTTAGTAAAGAACAATAGATGAAGGATAAGGATGTATTGAAATGATGAAAAGAAGTGGATAAGACTAAGATTTTCATGACGGTTTTGAGTGTTAAGTTATCAAGGCAAATGCTGTCAGCATTGATTAAAAGAGATATAAAGGCCTTTCCAATCTGTATTGCTTTTTTATGCGTGCCCACGTCTCTCCGAGCTGCCAGTTTAACGACTGACACTAAAAATGAAAAGATTCAACGAAAGGCAACCAGGAAAATGAAATGATTCATGATTCATGAAGCCCAAGTTGTCAACCAGCTGAGGATGGATATTGCTCTTTAAACAGTTTGATGTTTATTTTTCCTGTTTTTTCGTTGGAAACATCCCTGAAACGACTCGCGAATTAGTCATGGGCAAGTTTATTGACTTGGAAACAAAGTGGCAAGGCATGATACGACGATAGCCTTGCGAGTTCATTGCCATAATGTCCTTGGCGGTAGGGGGGTTTTATATTGGTTCTATAAGGTACCATATGTAATAAGCTTGAATGACGTTGTTCTTGTTTGGTTTTTCAGGGGATTTCATGACGTGTGTATGAAAGAAGGAATCACTTGTTCTTCCACGGCAAGGATTTTCGTATTCCTTTATTTATAGAAGTAAAACTGTCAATGACACCATTATTCAAGCTTGGTCCAATGAACTAAGGTCGTTAATAACATCCCTAATCAACAGCTCTTCAAATAGATCTTAAAGAACAACATTGTCGACAACATGTAAAAAAGAATGAGTAGTGTTGCCTATTTTTTTGTGATATGTAATCCTGTGAAACAGTACTGCGCATTGTGAGAATTGACTCATTTTTGTGTGGCACATAAAGTATGTATGTTGTCTATGTCAGAGACATTAATGAAAAAATAATTCTCTTTTTAATTAAAATTAAAACTTAAGTAATATATACGGTGAAAAACTAACGTGAAAAAAGGCTAATAATAATTCAGTTACACCTCTTTTTTTTGACGAACAATCCACCACGTTTTAGCACCTATTTGGTTGTCAATCAATGCATTCTTTGAAACAGCTTTTTTGTTGTATCTTTAATGTTTTACCAGACTATTTGGAGGATTTCCAAAGTTTTTTTTTGAACCTGCTGTAAATTTGTAGAAAACAGTCTTTTTTATTCCTCTTTAAACGAGCAACCCAAGAATCCTCAGGAAAGCCTGAAAGAATGTTTCGGATCATAATTTTGGTCTTTTGTGAAGCCAGGGCCTTTTGATCGAAGATCCCTATAAGTAGATTTGTTCTTTGGATAGTTGTCTTGTCCAAAGCTTTTCACAATTCTATCACAAGGGAAGACTATTTCAACACCGACGGAAGCTTAATATACCCAGAACATAATGGAACCACTGTTACGCTTCATTACAGAGGATCTCTTCTTCATAAGACCCTCGAATTTAAAATCTCCTCTTTGCTACAAGGTATCTACTATCTAAGTAAAATTTGAATTCAAGTTGTATTGGACGGTGCCAAGTCTGATATCCACCATATAAATGCTGGTGTTCCCCAGGGCTCCGTTTTGTCACCGACTCTCTTTTTAATCTTCATTAACGATCTTTTGTCTGCTAAACGAAATGGAACGGCAGCGTATGATTAACTCATTAAATTCCGATATTAACAGCATATTATCATGGGGCTCAACGAACAGAGTGGAATTTAATGCCTCCAAAACTCAATGCTGTCTTCTATCACTAAAGCGAAACGAAAACCCTCGACCATTATCCATGAATGGCGCATGCATTGCTGAAGCCGAAAAACTTTCACACCTCGGTTGGAATGATCACATAACCGTTATCGCCAAAAATGCTGCGAAATGTTTAGGTGTTTAGGCGGTGCAAGAAATACTTTACTCCATCTGATCTGGCTGCCATATATAAAGCGTACATTCGCCCCAAACTGGAATACAACTCCCATTTATGGGCAGGCGCTCCAAAGACCATCTGGAGCCTGCTTGATAGAATTCAAAATCGAGCGATAAAACTCATAGGGGACAAAAATGTTACAAAGTCAATTGACTCTCTTCACCAACGTCGTAACGTCTCCTGTCTAACACGTTTCTCCCATAAGCAGTGCTCTAGCGAATTAGCCAGCTGCATTCCACCCTCCTATCACTTTCACCGTAACACTCCTCTCGCCAGGAATGCTCATCAGTTCACCCTCAAGCCCAACTTCAGTCGTACAGTCAAGTATAGAGACTCGTTTATTAGCGGCACAACACGAATATGGAACGCTCTACTACGCTCGGTATTTCCCACTCATTACAATCTGCAGAAATTCAAAAACAATGTGCACCAGTACTTATCCCTATTTCCTCCCTGATCTCTCCCACTCACGTTATGTTATGTATTTAAGGGTAGTCATAACCCCTTGTACGCGTGTGTTCTTTTAGAAAAAAAAAGATCGTTTTAAAGCTTTTGCGATGTTTGAACTCTGCACAGACTTATGGAACAGCAAATCGTCGATTTCTTTACACAATTTAAGCTTGGGAAACGTCTCGTCTAACATCTCGAATATAAATTATTGAGGAATAGTTGGCTCTATTCTCATAGCCACCGTGGAGAAAACCTGTCATGATAAAGCTTCCGAGCATTTCGGAGTCGAAATCAAACCGTCTGAGATCTGCGCACACAGCTGGCGAAGGTTCTAAAAATAGCTGTTGCAATTGAGTTTATTAGCTTGCTCTTGAAGCCACCTCTTGCTACTTGTGTATTTCGCTGTCTAAATAATTTCAATCTTCTGGCATAGGATAAAACTCAATACACTTATCCTTTTTTTTAAGAAATAAAGCTCTATCGATTCGCCAATTGAATAACAACCAGTCGGAAGCAAAAAGTCAAATGGCTCCAGTTAATTTTACTTCTTTTTAATGATTGTAAAATCAATATGCCCTTTCCCTTAAAATGGGCAACCATTCGACAGCAACGCCATTCCGTACCATAGAAAAAGCCGACATCCGCTTATCCCGTGTACGAAGTACACTCCGTGTGAAGCCAATTTATTTGTTAAGCGGAATATGCTATTTCTTCTTATTTCAACTAAAAAGAAAGAAAAAAAAAGGTCTCGAAGTAGCTAATAGGATTTGCTCCCGCCATGCGTCTGCTGTTTTTCGTCATTGCATTTCAATTGGGGGCGCCAAATAGTGGCGAAGCTAAATGTCATCACATTCAACATTTAAAAAGGGTTGGACAAGTTGCGAGGCAACGTAAATCGGCGACAATACCAACTAATCAGGAAGCAGCCTGAGGGGGAGCCCCACAAATCTGTGATTTACATCGGGTTTTGTGTTGAATTACATTTGGTCATTTGAGTGACAAACATCCGGTTCATGGCCATGGAATTTTGAGCTAAACATTCCGAAAGTCATGTAAAAATTTTATTTCAATTGGGCGTGTTTGTTGTTTTTTGATTTCGTTTCTAGCCAATTTAGGGCGGTAATGGTGTGTAACCTGAACCTGATAGTGACACCAAGAAAAACAAACAATTTAAGTTTAATTACGCTATTAGAACATCACGCTGCTGTGCGTAGAGAGCAGTCACTAGTCAGTAGCTACGGGGGCTTATGGGTCCACAGAAGAGGCATGAATTGGAAATTGGTTTTTGATTGCAGGCAAAAGATGCTAAATGAGTGATATATCGATTTGTAATGGCTGTGGGAAACGAACGGACGGTGGTTGTGATTGTGATACGGGTTCGGGTTGGGTAATCAAAAGTGTAATAGATGCGCTATCATGATCTTTATGATTGGACGAGAGGAAAATTTACATTTGCCTTGCTTGAGAATTAATCGGAGAATTCGAACTATGACGATGGTTGTAAGAAGTTTTGAACTTTTGTCTGAATTACGGCACTTGATGGCTTATTTTGGAAAGATAATTGAAGTTTTATTTGTATGCAGAAACTTTAAGCAAGAATTTGCGGATAATAATAACCTACAATTCCAAGCATAGAGCTCGCTCTTGAGGAACACTCATAAAAAAAGATTTTATGATCTCTGGTGACCATATGACCACTTCAAAGTGGAAAATCGGATTTGGTAGAAACATTTTGAGAGCCAAATTCTAAGGACCTTGCAATCACTCACAGTCGCAACCTCTTGCTCAAACCTAGTTTGAGTAATGAGTAACATGGAATTGCTCATAAATTTGGTAAGATCTATGACAATGCTTCTTTAATTTTCAGTTGCTTAAACGATCGCAGCGATTCCAAGAACTGCACAAGACTGTCACAAATCGTGGCAGTGCAACGTGGTTAGGGATTAACCCAATTCCTGTGATCGCTTCTATTTGTATGCCTTCACAATCGAAAAAAAGCAAAAAGGATCTCTGCTTGGAATGTAAGGACGCTTCACAGGCCAGGGACAGCCGATGGACCGCGGAACTCACAGACCGGTACGGAGTGGAAATCGAAAAGAAAGAGGATGAAAAATTATGACATGGTATACTGAAACTCCCTAAAGTCAAAGCATTTATTATGGATTATCTGTTGCAAACATGGGATAAATTTTGGAGGTTTACGGATGAGGTCGAACGTTTGATAGTCATTCGCATTAAGACTTAAATCACACACGCCAGTTTAATTTATTTTGTGCATCTTCCGACATAAGAAAACGATGACGCTATAAAAGTAAACCACGTCGTTCAAAAGGCCTTTTTTACTCCAGCTATCATGGGCGAAACTCAATTGCTATCCATCCTTTGTGCAATCCTGGCGTAGGCTTAAGCGAGACCACTTTGATGGAACTTAAATCTATGTTTTACGGAAAATAAAATAATGTTGAAAAAAGTTCCTCTTCGCATGCCAAGAGTCCACTTTAACTTATGGCGCACTTTGTCGTATTTGAAAGGCGTTTACAAATGTAGATATATGGATGCAGGAATAAGTATCGTAAATATGTGAGAATTAGCAGATATAAACGCGAATGTTTGCAAAGCATGATCTTCTATTATATGATTTGTAACTTAAATAGGTTCAGATTTGATTGACTCCAATACGTTTTTTTCATTCTACCACGTGTACAAAACTTCACCTGTCGTCACATTCTTGCGGAAAATAACAATTATTACTCCAATGCTCCAATCGTATAAAAATTGAATCAGTTGATAAAATTGAACTGAAGACGTTATGTTGATTAACCAGTAATTAGCCACTTTCTCATTTTCTTCATGAATTGCCTTTAAAGTAAAATTCTATAGTTTTGTTAAACAAGGAAAATTGAAAAAAAATAGCTTACAAAAAAGCCTATTTTATGCTTATGGCGTGTGTATAATGAACAACTTCATCCTGAGAATAATCTTGAAGTGTTTTATTTGTGGTGAGCCAATAAACTGTAAATGTCATATCGACAGTATGGAAAGAGTTCAATTTTTTTTGATATTTGCATTGAGAGGACTACAAAAGCAGGTATAACCTCCCACATTATACAAGCAGACTTATGTTATAGATTTGCCTAGCCTTGAGGGCAGATGATTTTACTTATGTTTCTCTTTCATTTGCAAACTTCTTGACTAGTCTTAATTTCAAAGTACCGCAAAGATCTGTAATTTATTACTTATCTTCTATTAATATTCACACCTTTCGAATTGAAAAAAAATATTTTAATATGTAAATAAGAATGTATAATTGTAAACGATAAACCATTAGAATTCTAAATAAATAAATAGAATGAGCTCATATCGAGTTTATTTTATCATAACTAGCAATATTTTGAAAAATCACTCACACACCACCTCAAGCATCATTAAGCTCCCCAATACAAAAAATTCTATCGCAATGAGGTCCTATACAATGAAGCAAACCTGATCAGGGTAGATAATTTCGTAATAAAGCTTATCCGAAGGCACATTGCAAGGGCAATGACTTCGATCAACAACCTGATCTCCGGGGCTTTCTACCCCAACGATTGGTATCATGAAAGTATGCGCCTTAACGGTTTCGTCCCTCCAGAGGGGTTCCTCTACCTCGATTCTAAAGGTCTTATCCAGAGCAAGCTGGCGGTGCCGCTAATCTTCCACTTCGCCCGCTCAAGAGTAGACAGGCGACTCCCATACAATCGAGACATCGCACGCGGTTTCGGAGAGTATCTCCGTTTCAGCTGGGCGGTATCGGTCCGCGACGTAGCATATGTACGAAAGCAGCACCAGCAATTATGGTGGCTGGTAGATAATTTGTAGGGAACGCCCTCGTTGAATGCTTCCACTACGAACTACCTTTTGGGGCAAAGTTTGCCTCTTTCCTTTCAGAAAAGCCTTGGCCGGCTTACATAGATTTAGATTTAGATTTAGTTAACTTTAAGCATAAGAAGGATTTGCTGCTGGAATATATATAACAATATTATATATATATTGTATGTATATATATATTTATTCCATATATATTTCATCAGTTTTAAGGTATTTAGATTTAAGTGTATTTTTAAGTTATTTAAGGTATTTTAAGTTAGTTTTATATAAAAGAATAAAAAAAGTCCGGTTACTAAGTTTTTACATTAATTTTTTCTAAGTTCATACCTTGCTGTTAATTTTAAGAATTAATTAAAAATAAAAAGTTAGTTAGTTAAGTTAGTTAAGAATTAATGATAAATAAACTAGTTTAAGCGTTTTTGTCTAGTTTTTAAGAAATTCATATAGGTTAATAAAAAAAATGCATTAAAACTGAAAACTGCATCATTAAGCTCTTTTTAATAAAAAAAAAATAAATATTTAGCAAAAAAAAATTAAGTAAATAATTTAAAGCTATGATATGCTTGTAAGCCGACACATACAAATTAGATTCATGCGATATTTATACAAGTTTCTACGGATTGGGAAATCTAGGTGAGTCCTTGAGGTGCCATATTTTCACCTTACTAAACAAAAAAAAGAAGTTGGGACGATAATAAGTTAAGCGAGCAATAAAACCAAGACGTGCTCTTCCACTACGACTCTCCCTTATTTAAGTTTCACATCTTGTGAACCTAATCTGTAGAAAGACAATAACCAACATACGATAAAACAATAAAACTACAAATCAATATTCTTAATTGAATCACAAAAATGTGGCAAGTTATTAATTGACGAGAAATCGCTGAGCACTAAATCGTGTATCCAATTCAAACAATGAAGGGATTACTTCCAATGTGACACAACCAAAGATTTGCCCCCTAACCACAGCAAGAAAAATGACTAAATTAATATTTGAACATACGATTCCTATGTATCTGGCCTCGTGGGGAAGAACCAACCGACAATGTTACAGAGTAAGTCCGACACCCCCACACAAAGATTATCCCTTGGAAACACTTATGAAGTTCCATGAAGCAAGCCATCAACTTTTCGAGTGCTTCTTGCGTGTGTGCCAGGAAATGGGCTCCCTGAGAACAAGCGACTTTCTCGTCACCAAGAACATACAACGTGTGTTGTTTGACTCGATTGCTCGTGCTACTACTGCTGCCCCACATTCATTGCGTATGTTCTAAGCGAATGTGAATGTGTATCTTTTTGTACAATTGTGACTATGGCCACCTTGGTACTACTCAGGTTCAAGGTTGTTTATCTCGAAAAGCCCAACACCCCACATCGACCTCCTCCACAATCTATCATACATGTATATGAGTTGCAATAAAATTGTTTGCGGAACGCACAACTTGAACGGGTGTTTGTATGCTTGCTAGTCTTGAGGGTACCTTATCACCCAAGTGAGGGTATCATCGCTACATCAATCCTCTTGTACATTTTGTTTTTCTTTTTTTGTATCTGCAAATGATTCAGATTTTTCACACGATTAGTACGGCGGCGTCTACCTTCAGGAAGAGTACGAACAGAAGCTTTTAGCTTTCAATCGATTTGTTATTTGGCTTCGAAGGGAAGTTAGAATTTATTCAAGCCAATGTTGCCGATTGCACTTATTTTTTGCCAAAATGTTTTTACGACTTTTGCCAAACAACTTGACTCAACTTAGCCAACGGATTCTGGTAGCAATATTAACCTTATGGATTTCTCTTTAAATAGCAATTCATTTTTTTTTTTTTTTTCAAAATTAGGTTTAGGACCTCAAGTAAGCATTATTTTAATTATAAGGATCTAGCTCGTTAAGTAATGAGTTTAACGAAAGGTTTAAGTACAGAGATATTAAAGTAAAAACTGGGCTCTGTCGTGTTTGTTCATGGAGGCATGCTTTAGGCTACCGTGTGGAATCCACTAGAGCAATCCACGGGAGCAAGCATATTGAAAAAGATATGCATATGAAGTTAAGTGAATCAAAACAAGAAACCAAAACAAGTTTCGAAAAAAGAAGATGACACGACTGTCTTACCGTCTTTTCAAAAAAAGCTAAACAGAAGCGCTTATCGGCGTCTATTTGTTGTTTTCATCAATTCGATTGATGAACGAATAGACTAATAGAGAGACCTTAGCCTAGAAGAACTATAAAAGTATATGCTTCGTCCCAGTCACTTTTTAAAGGTTTTTTAGGCTTTTTTCGTGCTAATCCGCACATATCCTCCATGGCTGGAGGCAATAGTCGTATTTTCTTACTTCGTCAGCTCAGTAAACATATCAAACGCTGTATAAAAGGCACCTAGAACAACTTAATTTATATAATTGATTTTTAGTGGAGACCCAAGTGAAGATGGTCGTTTGTTTGCATTTCATGACACTTCTGAAAAAAAACCCTACAATGGTCAAATCCTCAGAATCATCAAAAAATTTCCATTTTTATATGGCATCACTGATTGGAAAGGAGCTTTTCAAAGCTACCTCCTGACTTTTCCCACTTATCTCTCTACAAACATCTTGTCCCACGTGCTGTTTACCGGAAAAAATCAATAGAAAGCAGGAAAGCATTGCTGCGTCCGGCATATGTTCATTTTGTAAGTGTCAAAACTTTCCGATCCAATTGTCAAAACGTATGTTACGAATATGAACTCAAAGCACAATACCTATAAATAGGACTCATCTCCCGAGACTAAAGAAATACACTGCATTCCCACCTTTTCGCTGTCAGTTTTCCAACAGCACACCACCGATGAAGAACACGTTATTTTCGAGTTGTCGAAAACGGGCCGGACACTAGAAAAGTAGTCATAAGGAAAATAAGAGAATTGTGTCAAGAGTGGAAAATCGATGTGAAAATTATTCTTGTTGTGAAAAGAAATTTCCAAATATCTGCTAAATGTGCAAAAAAGTGAATTGAACAAGTGATCAGTTTTAACCGAACAGTAGGGTTTTCGACCAGCAAAAAAAGTAAATCTTTGGAAAATGCTAGAAGAATGTTTTCACACAGTAATAAGTTGATGTCACACATCTGCCTAATTGTGGCCGCATTCTTCGTGTTCCACCTTATTTGGATTAATCCTCAGCCAGTTCTAGCTACCCCCGAGGATGATGCGTAAGTAATTATTGATGTTTTTTTTTTTCTGTCGAAAATAAGGGTCCTCACCCCCGGGGAACAATTAACGATGAATTTTTTTTTTCGCGGTTCGTATTGTTTTTCGAGCAAATGATTGCTCATTCGAACGTTTTCGGGTTAGAATTGAAAACCCTGCTAAAAATAGCCCGAATGAAAGATGGTGGCTTTTGTGACTGCGAGAACAAAACAATAAAGGAAAAACACGAAAAGGGATATTTTGGATTAGTTTGAGATGTTTCTTATGATGGGAAATTGTGCTGGTAAACATCATTTTGGGATTTTTGTATTTTGAGCAGTTTGTTTTGATTCTCAATTCGCATTTCGTGTTTGTGTCAATTCCTTACCACCTGTTTTGTGATGGTTTTGTGATTGTTTACCAACAAATTTAACACCGGTCGTGCTATGATGAGATTGTTTTTCATGGAGTTGTCGGCCGGACCTGTTTTTTATGATGATAACTTTTATGCGGTTGTCAATTAAATTTTGGTCGTACGACATTATGTCATGGATTACGTGCCTTCATGTGTTCAAAATGATTTCTGTTCTTTTTTTTGTACACAATAAGTGCCGATGAATACTATTTTTAGGTGCCTAGCGAAAAACAGTTTTTTAAACAACGGTAAGCGCGCTTGTTTTTATATTTTGCGGAAATAAGATTTATTTTTATAAAATCGTCTGATCTTAAACGGTTGTGATTGTGACTAAACTAATTTCTTGGTTGAGTGACAAATTCAAAAATATTCATCCAAAAAGATTAATGAACGGATAGACGGACACTTTAGCGATTCCTTTTTTTGTATGAATAAAAATAGCAGTGGTGTATCCGAAAATGAATCATATTAAATTGAGGCCACTTGTTATTGTTTGTGATTTTTAAATGTGATCATTACGGCAAGATCAAGATCAGCCTGAACATTAGTTCGTGGATGATTTTTTTAAACCTTAACATTGAGATATCGTTCATGAAAACGTCTTGGGGTCTGAGATGTTTCTCATCATACTCGTCTCTAAAAAGTGAAAGTATATTTTTTCTTTTTGGCTATTGGGCTATGAAGGTTGGAGATGGAGGAATTTGCAAATCAAAATTGATGGAGGCGACATTTGGGAAGAGCGGAAGAAAGATTTGCCCATAAAGGGCAGTATAAGTATTTCCAAGCGGACACTGTAAATAGAGGATACTGTGTTTGAAATTCGAAAGGTTTTTGTTGTAGGATTTAGTTACATGTACGCCACCCTTTGTCCCTAATGGCTAGTATCTGTGGTTGGAAATGCTTGGGGGTTTTCGGGAGGCAGAAATTCTAGTAAGTCGCTTTTTACCAATTTTGGAAATCCCCAAATAGAAAAGGATTTGGAAGTTAGTTCAATTATGCCATCTTGCTATTACTTTCTAGAAAGGAAGAGGGTATTTATTAAATGGAATTTGGGTTTGGTTTTACTGGACGTAAGGAATCGTTTCTCGTTTTTTATGTAGTTCGATTTGCATAACATGTTTAACATCAGTTCTCCGACCAGTACTTAGCTAACTTATGTTATTGGCTTTGGTGACTGGATGATGGTTGATAAGCATGTCGTGAAAGTCGGTATTGTGGGCTGCGTTTTTGCGGCTTAACCACCTCATACCCCAACCGTTAAGCTTATTTAGCTTCTTGAATATATCCCTGAAAAGTACCTCCTTGTCAAAAGTCAAAAGACCATGGCATCGGCACGGTCTCACGACCTTGCAGATTAATGAAGATTGCCATTATTTTTATCGAAAAATCGTGTTAAAGGACAGATTTTTCTTATGGTTCAACAGACATAAATGCCGCTTCAGATAAATACTCATGACGTTCAGCTTTAACCAAGAGAGACTGCATGATGTGCTCCTCAACGGTCCTTAGTTTTTCCAAAAATGCGGCTAGAACACTGTTGTTTACCAGCAATTATTTCGTCGAAAATGTGGCTGGTACGTGGTATGAATCGCAGGCATGGTAGAAAATTTCAGAGACGATTTGAAACTCTTTTTTTTCATCAGAATATTGTATCAGTAGCTCTTGAGCAAGAGCAATTCAAAAAGTAGCTCTTAAATCCAAAGACAATTTGACGGTTCTTTTTGTCCCTCACCGCCGGTCTGACAAACTCCACTTCTGTCCTATTTTGTAAACTTATACTATACAAAGAACTTTAAAAAAAAAGCTTCTATGACAACAAGCACTGTTTTGCTTTGCCCATCTTTGTTTTCTTTCTCAGAATCGGTAAATGGGCGGAAAAATTCGGTGACGAACTATGGGAACTGGCCAAAAAGATGACGAAATCCCCTGAAATCAAAGCCGTAAGTTAAGTAATGCTTACAAAAAGAAACGTTTTCACCATTTTGAAATTTGCATTCCCTCTAGAAATACAAAGAGTTCAACGCCCGCGTGGAACGCAAAAATGGCACTGCACTCCTTAAGTCGATTGTTAAAAATGTCGGCCGGATGTTACTGCGTAAAATGGATGCGATTCAGTGTATTCGCAAAACTGCCGAATCCGCTTCGGAGCAATTCTATTTCAACGAAACCTTCGCCATGAATGACTTTCAATACTACTCGAGTAAATATTCAATGTATAATGGTCAACGGTCGCAGGAACTTCTCGAGAGCATTTTAGATAACGAGCCGATGTACTTGAATATGACCCTGAATCAAGATACACATTTCTACAATATATCTGTCGATACATCCCACAGTTCCGTCCATGTGCCATCAAATGTTTATGATAAAGGTACAAGTGTGTATAAGTTTCATTATACTCTAATACATAAATCTCTTTTTTATAATAGACCCAGATGTCCTTAAAGCAATAATGTGGTCCGAAGCTCTTGACTCGGTCTTCACCAACAACTATCAGTCCGACCCAGCTCTGTCGTGGCAGTACTTTGGCTCCGACACTGGAATTCTTCGTCATTACCCGGCGTTGCAGTGGGAGGATGATAAAGACTCCGACGATGCTGATACGTACGATTGCCGCAAGAGGTCGTGGTACATTGAGACTGCAACATGTTCGAAGGATATTGTCATTCTACTAGACAACTCAGGCTCAATGACGGGGTTTCGAAATCACGTTGCCAAATTTACAATACGCAGTATTTTGGATACATTTTCGAATAACGACTTTTTTACGATTTTCAATTACTCGAAAACCGTGGATGATATTATACCGTGTTTCAAGGACGCGCTTGTCCAAGCCACGCCAGAAAACATTCAGGCATTTAACGATGCCATAGCAGAGCTCGTGCCGGAGGGCTACGCCAACTTAACCAATGCCTATGAAAAGGCTTTTCAACTATTGAAGAAGGTAAGGTATATGTTTGTATCTTACTTGTTCTAAGCTCATGTTCCTGTTGCAGTACTATATTGAGCGTCGATGCAATGAGACGTCCACATGCAATCAGGCTATAATGCTTGTCACAGATGGCGTTGCTGGCAACACTACGGAGATATTCGAGAAGTACAATTGGGGCACTGGAGAGAATGAAACCTCTCGCATGCGGGTTCGAATATTTACGTATCTCCTCGGAAAAGAGGTGACAAAAGTGCGAGAAATACAGTGGATGGCATGCTTAAACCGGGGGTACTACTCTCATGTCCAGACTCTAGATGAGGTACACGAAGAGGTCCTTAAATACGTTGATGTAATTGCGACTCCGTTGGTGTTGCAAGAAGTGCAACATCCACCGACGTGGACCCACTCTTTTGCCGACAAGACGGTGAACGATGTGAGATGCCGAATTTTACTGAATTTTTTAATTTCGATTTAATTGTATTTTTATCTTTAAGCAACAGCAGGAAGATGATGAAAAGCTAAGGCTGATGATAGCGGTAGGTGTGCCGGCTTTTGATCGATCGTGGAAGGATAAGAATTCAACAAAACGAGCGAGACTTCTTGGAGTTGCAGGAACAGATGTACCAGTAGAAGATATAGATAAGCTGACCCTGCCCTATAAGGTAAGTTTGTTGTCCAGTTCATCTGTTGTTTTGGAACGATTTTCTGCACATTTCCTGTAAAAAACTATTCCCTGAATATACAAAGCACTCAAGTGGCATATTGGGTCTCGTATTTGAAGTTGATTAAGGAATTCCTCACTCGGGACTTGGCGCAGTTTTTCTTTGTTGTCACGCTGTCATATCACTATCTTTATCTTTGATGCTTCCAAATTTCCTTTTTTTCAACAGCTGGGAGTCAACGGATACTCCTTCGTAGTCAGTAACAATGGGTACGTCATTTTTCATCCCGATCTTCGACCGACGGTAAGAGCTATTCAAAATTCTGAGCTTCTTAGTCAGAAATCCATTTGTTTTTCCAGCAAGGTGGCATCTTAAACGAGAACTACAACAGCATTGACCTTACCGAAGTCGAACATCTCTATGAAGACAACGAGCCCCGACGTCCCGGTGACAAAATCCTCGACTTACGCCGAAGCATGGTTCGACACGAGACTGGCAAGTATACCGGCATTACTGTTAAGTTTCACTATGACAAAATGCGTCGAGTCTCCGAAGAGAACCAAGATTACTACTTTGAGCCTCTGCCGAATACACCCTTCTCTCTGGGCTTGGTTGAACCCAGCGAGTATGGCAAGACCTGGATTAAAGTTGGGGAAGAGGTCAAGAAGAATATGCACATGAATATCAACATCTCTGACTTTTTTGTTGGCGACAATTGGAAGATACATCCGGATTGGTAGGTCTTCTTAACTCTTTAACTCAATGTTAACTTTTAAATTTAGGGTCTACTGCAAATACCACTACCTGGAGGGTCACGAATTTAAGACTCCCGAACAAGAATTGCGACACTTTCTATGGAAAATGGTCCAGAAAGATTGGAAATGGTCCGAACAATACGAGACCGACGCCAGCGACGAGGATGACGATGATGAGCGTAAGTTAACATGACACAAAAGTTTCGTATGGGATGCAAATGGAAATATTTGCAGCAAACTGCGGACGCAAGACGCTAAATGACGACGCTTATTACTGCAACAAGGAACTAGTTCAGTTACTTATATTTGAGGCAAAGGTGACTAATTCCAGCTATGGAGTCTGGAAGTTTTTGGATGCTGAGGAACAGTCGCTTATTGAACGCTACAACGCGACGCTTCGGTTTGTTGCCACTATGAGCGGTCTCACACGTTGGCAATTTATTTACGGTGAAGTAGAAGTGGACACAGATCGCGAATTCGGTGACTACCATACCACGGCCATAGACGAAACGTGGTACAAAAGTGCGATCCTGCAGCACAAGATCGATGCGGATAGTTTTGTGTATTCTGTGCCGCATGCAAATGACCCGCCAGAGGACTCAGAATTAAAGGTGACAGCATCGCATGCTATATTTCCGAGGGATGGCGGGATGGAGGCGCCAGCTTGTGTTGTCGGATTTCAGTTTTCCCACGCCTTGATGTTGGACAGGTTCGCAAATATCACCTCTGAAGAGAATGTAAGTTCTTAGAAAGCGGTATAAGCTCTGCCTCATTTTAGAATCTTTTATAGTGCAATGGCTGTGTAAAGACTTGCAATACTGACGAGCATGAATGCTACGTGGTGGATAACAATGCCTATGTGGTTCTTTCTGAAAACCTCAACGACACGGGAAGATTTTTTGGTGAAATCGAAGGCGCTGTTATGGACGCAATGGTTGAGAGGAACATCTTTAAGAGCATAGACGTCTATGACTATCAAGCTTTGTGTAAGGAAGAGGTAGAGAGTTCTAGTGATGCCCACTCTCTACTGCATGTGAGTTTGTAAGGCTTCTTATTAATTTCTACTAATTCCAATTTGATTTCAGCCAATGCGTCTCTTGAGTTTCGGCATCAAGTGGCTGGTTACGGAAATCATTTGGTATTGGAGCCGGATTCAAATGTGGGCTGAAGGAATGCCATGTATGTTGACTTTTTAAATCCTTTTTCATTAAGTCATTAAATTCCCTTTTAATTGCAGTCTATGATGATGACGACGACGATGATTACGATGGTGACATGGCTATGCAAATACCCGGCTCCCGCAAGACAGCAAAACTCCTCGAAGGAACTGAAGAGGAAAAAGTCTTTCCAACACCGCCTCCAGAGCCTAAGTACGATCATTGTGACATGAGATCGACGCTGTACATCCTGCAAGAAGACACTATACAGTTTAATAATGCTCTGCAGGCGAACTTTTCAAGACCCTTCCATATTAAACGCATACCCAAGTCGAATCTTATTTTAATCGTCGTCAAGGTAATGTTTTCCACAGAACCAAGAAAATCAACCACACAACCCATGCGAATCGAATACGATATTGAGTTTCCTTGCTACAAGTTGAACATGAGCTTCCTCGAGCGCCGGAGAATCGAAGAATGTTTTACTGAGCATCCAGATGTGAGTTTTCTTTTTTCCCCATGAAGAATGCCAATCTCATTGTGATTTTATTTTACAGGAAGAAGAGTATACCTATTGTGGTGATGCATCATTCATTCGCTTAGACATAATTAGTTTAGCAACTAACTTGATCGTCCTCTTTGGAATGTATAACCTCCGACAACAACTACTAGCATAAGAATCTTATACACAAGATCCCACCCGTCAACTTACTGGCTAGAAACATTTTTTATACCTCTTTCTCTCCCGAAAAATGGCCAACAAGCGTTAAGACAATTATAAATATTTTCATCCCAAGCCGGCGTAGTTCGAATACAATTTAATTTAATTTTTTTTAATTCATTGGGATCAGTTTATAGTGTACGAAATAAATCCAATTAGTCAGGAAGGGTTTCATTTCAGAGATTTCGACACTAATACTACTGATTTTATCCTTTATAAAGTGATACTTATGTCCTACGGTGCACTCTTTATACGCACATAAAGCAACAACATTTATATATATATAGCAAAAATTTGTTGTTATTGTAAACTATTGATGGAGTTTTAATCTCTAGCACACACAAACACTCATCAGAAACATAAAAAAATACATCCATCCCAATTATATATATTTATATAAGTATATATTTTAGAAATGGTAATTTGTTGCCTTTATTTATTTATTATAAAATTTACTTTTTTGAGTGTTGGATGAATGTTTTAGTAAAAGGAAAATATAAAACCATAAAAAACATTGTTAATTTAAAAAAAAGTTTGTTTTTAAGAATTATCTGAAATCGACGCAGCAAGGGAATCCAAACCCGAAATTATGAAATTTTTGCAAGAAGTTAAATTTGAAGTGAAGGGGAGTATTCGAACCTCCAAAAACTAATTATAAAAATCATCTACAATTTTTTGCGAAACTTTCTTTGCGCGCCGACTCGTCCGACTCGTACTTGGCAGATTTTTTTTTCGTACTGAGTACAAATTCAACAAGGCGTTTTTATTTGTGCCCTTATATTGCTTTTACCACAAAATAGCGAAAAATATGAGAGGTGATCCAAAAGTAAAGATAATCTGTTTTTTCCAGTCCGCATTTAATTAAAAAAAAAAAACAACATATACCACGGCCACGACGATTCCAGGGTGGTACATTCATATGAATACCGCCGAAAGGAGAACATTAAAATGGAGAAAGTTCCTGCGTTTCAAATGTCTACCACAGCCACTTGGTGGAAACATAGAGGGACTCTATCTCTCTGTTGCACCCTGGGCCAAAACATTTAAGCTGTCAGCATCCACTGAAGACAAACACCGCAAGGGACGTTCACTCAGGTTATGCACTGAAGATAATGAGAAAAAAGACAACGATGACGTGTTAGCAGAAGAGTGACCATCAGGCATGTAGCTGGGGTCACAGGGATCTCCTATGGCAGTCTCCAAAGAAGCCTTGCGAACGAATTACATATGAAGACGGTCTCTGCGTGTATGGGTCAAGAGAATGTTAACCGACGAAAAGTTCCAGGCAGAAAAATAAATTTTTATCACGTTTTGTGATCATGGGACGAGAGGTGGATTTACCATTTTGATCCACAAACCAAGGAGCAATGGATGACATGCAAACGACCCTCTTCACCTATGGCTACAGTTTTTGGGAACGCTGAAGTAAAATTTATGATGGAATATTTGGCACAGGGAGCAACTATTTCAAGCTCTTACTTCGCATATATAAAACAAAAAATGCGGGACACTATTATATATAGTATATATAAACTGTGAGCCTAACTACGTATGCTGGGTTAGGGAAAAATATAGACTAAATCTATTAAACTGTAAGGTGACTATGTTGAAAATTAAAGTTTATATTCATTTTCATGACTTACCCTCGTATCAACTTTCAGCTCAGTTTGGTCTCCACTTTTTGGTCTTCAAATTATTTGTCCGTGAAGTTTGGACCCAAATACTGCGAACTATTCCAAACATGCACCAGATTTCGACATGCAATTACACTGTCTTGTGACTTTTTCCGTCTCGTCTTGGAACAGAAAGTACGAAAGACAGGTGTCGACCTGGAACGTTCCTACTATCTTTTTCAAGTCAAACCAGCTTTTGGGATATGCAGACGATATAACTTACTCGAGCCAATTGAGATGAAGGGCTCTGATTCCGTAAACTAGCCAATTAAAACCCATTAATTGCCTTCCAATTTTTGACTGATATTTGGAAGGGCTAAGAGCTCGAATTCGCATATTAAGGCTGAGAAGTGAGTCATGAGTGCAGAACGTCAATGCCAATTCCAATTGTGTTTCTTAATATCAACGCAACGACAATTTGCATGTGGCGTACAAGATGATTTGAATACCCTCATACTCAAGGAGGAAGTCGAGTTTTTAACTTTTCTGCAAATTGGAAGGACACATTCACATCCACATTCGTGTTATGCGGCTAATTTCAATACAATGAACAACTGATGACCTGGCGTGTCGAGTGTTACGGTGAAAGTGTTGAGGGTAGGAAACAACTGGCTAATTCGTTGGAACAATGCTTGTGTTTAAAGCGATAAACTATGGTAAGGTAGAAAACGAAACGACGATGGTGAAGAGTCTTCTGTGAGTATTCTGTCGAGCTGACTCAAGATGAAGATGAAGCACCCTCCCATACTCCAGTTTAAACATTTTTCTTGCATCGCTTGAAGAAACCTGGACATTTATTTAGCATTTTCGGCGATATTAGTTATGTGACGATTCCAAAGACGACTGTTGTAAATTCACTTAATAAGAACGAAAAGTATTTCAACTTCAGCAATGCGAGTGCCATTCAAGAATGATGGTTGAGGGCTTACATTAAGCTTTATTGACAATAGACAGCATTGAGTTTTGGAAGCATTACATGCACGGAGTGGTTCCAGTTTTCGGTGCGATCGGTAAATAGAGATTTCATAAGCTGACGATTTATCAGCGTTTCCATGACCTTGGAACAGGGACGTTTGTTCAAATTTGTCGACAATTGGAGCGAAAAGAAGAATCGCTTATTTAGGGAAGGTTAAGTTTTTTAACGTATGTGGGAGTAATTGCCCGGATTTTCTGGTTGCTGTTATCAAAACCGTAGAAAGCTCACATTTTTATTTCAGCTTGAAGCGTGATGTTTCTTATTTTTTTTATTATGCAACTACTACTAACTTTGTAAAAAATCGAAAAAGGACAAATACTGATTGAAAGCTTTTTTGATGGAAGTGTACAGATGAGTTTAAGTTAGTCCAGATCAAGAGATTTAGTCATTTGTTGTAGATAGAACTGCCTTGAAATATTCACTGTCCAACTCCTCAATGTCTTTTTTAAACTGCTCAACTAGTTTTGTTAGATCACCTTCGTTTATATCAAGGTTGTTCCCGGAGGACAAGTTATCAATCGCTGTTTCGATTTTAGTTATCATTTCCTCATCTTTCTTTGTTCGTTTCTGTGCGTTTTCGTCCTCAAACTCGTGGTACACATTTTGCGCCATCTAAGCAAGGAGATTTTCAATGACAGCGTTTTGAGATAGATTAAGCCTTTTATTTACCTTTACGACAGAGTCAGGAAAATTGGCCAATTTGGCAACTTGAATGCCGAAACTTTTCTCCATCACTCCGGGACGGACTTGGAATAATAGTGTGAAATTCTCGTCGTCGGCGACAGCGGCCATGTGACAATTCTTTACAGTTGAACAAGTGTCTGCGAGGTTGGTGATCTCATGGAAATGAGTGGCGAACAGTGTGAAGCAACGGGTTTCCTTAGCGAGATGCCTAATGGAGGAGAGGAAATGATTTAATATGGAAACTGTTGTGTAAGGATGTCGAAGCATACTCTGCGATTGACCAGGCAATACCACAGCCTTCATATGTGGAGGTTCCTCGTCCCAGTTCGTCTATTATCACAAGCGACTTGTCTGTTGCGGTCTTAGTAAAAGAAGTTTAGAGAAATTTCTAATTTGAGAGAGGAAATTTACCCTTATGATGCCGGAGGTCTCGATCATTTCCACCATAAACGTACTGAGGCCTTTGATGATGTTATCACTCGCGCCGACGCGACCCAAAATAGAGTCGACCATGGAAATGGTTGCTTGAGAACAAGGCACAAAAGAGCCGACATGTGCCATAAGCACAGCTGTTCCGACTGATCGGATGTAGGTGCTCTTTCCGCCCATATTGGGCCCGGTTATGATGAACATGTTGCTCTCGTCTGGAAGACAAATGATTTTTAAGGGTTGAACTCGTATGAAGGGAATCAAAACTCAACCTTTCTTAAACTCCACATTATTCGAGATAAACGTGACATTCTCTTGCAACTCCAGGCATGGATGTCGAATGTCTCTGAGAACCAACACGCCAGAACCTTCGTCTAGCATTTTGGGACGGATATACTGGATGGGTGCATTATGAGCAGCAACCGCGAAGCTTACCAGACAATCCAGTTCAGCAATTTGATTGTTCAACGATGTCAAAGGTGCTGAATAGCCCTTTGCCACTTTGATAACCTCATCGACGATGGACTTCTGTTGCTCTTCGTACTGCTCACGAATTTCCCCAAACTCCTGACTGTAATCACTCAGCTTTTCCGACGTAAACCTCACTCCACCTTTGATGACATCGAGCACCTTGTATGTTTTTGATTTCCGCAAAACGGAGTCATCCTTGAGGGAAATCCGAAAATGATATCCTAGATGAGAAACACTTTCCAGCTTAACATTCTGCCCTCTTTCCAGATCGAGATCATCCCCAACTTTAGACAAGAGTTTATCCATTTTCTCATGCAAACGGTCCATGCGATCCTTCATCTCCTTCAGATTGTCGTCGAAAGACGCTTTTACTAAGTATTCACCGTTTTCTATCACATCCAAGTCTATGACTTGCTCCACCATCTGTTTGAGCCCAGAGAGATCCACTAGAGTACTCTTCATTGGATCGCAAATAACATTCGTCACTGTAGAGTTCTCCAATGTAAGAAGAGTCGAAACTAAACGAGGTGCTCGCAAGATCACTTGGTAGATGCGAAAAAGATCTTGAAGACTGGCTTTCTTCCGCATAAGCTTCTTGGTGAGCATCAGAATGTCTGGAATTCTCTTTAGATAGTCATCGTGGATGCAAGTCATAATTGTGGGACTCTCGACCAGGCACTGCACCACATCATGTCGGTCGTTGAGGATTTCTTTACTGCGAAGTGGTTGCTTTACCCACTGGGCCATCAGACGATGCCCTTGCGCTGTGCGGCAGTGATCAAGAACGCCCAGGATACTTTGCCAGCGGAATGCTGGCGACGTAAATTGAGTTCCAGGTTTCGGGAGGATATTGAGTGCTGAAACTGCTGCAGCATCTAAATGTACGTAGCGGTCCAAGTTAAGCAACTTTAGATCGTAATTTCCCAGGCTTCCAGGGTCAGATATGAGATCCAGGTAGTTTATCGCCGCTCTCAGAGATTCCATAGCTGTCTGCAGCTTGGTTTCGGGCAATGCCGCTGCATCAGCTTGTTGTCCTTTCGCGAATCGGAGCAGCTTATTAAGATCTTGGTAAAGATCAGACTTCTCGCCTGAAGACTTTTTGGATAATGTCACCATGACCCCGTTGCGGTCCATAAGTGACTTTATAGCAGCATACTGAAATAAAAAGCGAATTTAAGGGTTTGTTCGGTTTACCAGATGAACTAACTTCTCCATCAACACTTGGCAGCAGACACTCCTTAGGGCCTAAGAGTACGACAGTTGCCTCAAGTTCTGTAAAGAAATCATCGTCGACAAACTCGGTGACTAGGAACAATGTGTCATTTTGTTCCACCGATACCAGCCCGATCTTTTTCTGCGTCCCTTCCATGCGAATTTGAAGCGAAACGATCGCTGTTCCCACGAGAACCTCCTTGTTGCTGAAGAGGACATCCTCGAATTGAATTAAATTACCTGGGGATCCCCGGAATTCGATTTTCCAATCAGTAGAACCCGCCTTTTTTACATACACCTCAACGCGGTACTTCTTGACGAGCAGGAGCTCACGAATTGCATTTTCAAAGTTATTCTTCGAAAGTGTAACGTAGGGCAGCTCTTCGGCGTCCTCACCTGGAGACATGATCTTGATATAGGCCGTCGATTTATAAATGATCTTCGACACTAGCTCTGCATCTTCGGTGCCATGGATTGAGTAATAGTCGGACCGGTCGAAAAATCGTACTGTGGTAACGGGTTTCTGTGAAAATAATTCAAAAGTTGACCCCGTGGTTCAAATCAGATTTCAGTCTTACTTCTCCAAGTTTAGCAAAGAACTTGATAAAAATTCGTTGCGCGTTGACATCTGAAATGGAAAGATGGAAAATTGGAAAAACTTAAGGAGAAAAAACCTTGTTAACATTGTGACGGTCACTGACCGCGTTTTCATCATTGATTGTGGTCCTTGACAAGCACTCACTCACTCACTCGCTCATTAATTATCTTTAGCCATAGGCATGCATTCATTAACTAGCTACAGCCATAAGCTGATTGTAGCCAAAAACATGTTTGTTTATAGCACAACTTTACTGATTTTTTTGGCGCCTAAAGAACCGGCACGTTTCCCATATCAACTTTTCAATATTTTGAGAGGCAACCAAACATTAATAGTCAGCAATTGATATTGTAACCAGGAATAGGTGGTAGCACGTGCGTAGTAGACTCAACATTTTCTGGACGTTCGATTTCAATCTACCCTGCAATACAATCAATACTCACCCAAATTCAATGCATTTATCGGCTTTTGATTATCCATGATTTATATTCAGCGGAATCTGGCACTTAAAAAATGTGTTTTAATATTTCTTTCTTCACTTTTTTATCATTTAACAGTATTAAAATGCAAAGTACATAAGCCGAGGTCGGCGCTGCAAACAAAAACAAAGAATTCCTAACGACTAATTTGGCATTTGCAAATTTGATTCAATTCCATTTTGGTCTACATGTGAAATGACATATCAATTGTGAATACACCCTGATTTCACAAGTACGAAAGGTTGTTTCACAATCAGTGTTCCCTCTTTGAATAAAAAACTTTTTGAATATTTTCCTTAATTTCTTTATATTTATAGTTTTATTATTAAAAAATTGCTACTAATCTACGTGGCATCGCTAGAGTTGTGCAGTAACTGAGAGAGATTAACAAATTAAATTTTTGCTGATGTTGTTCTTGATATGCAATCGTATCTCGTTAGCTCGAATTTTCAAAAACAAAAAAAAGGGTCCTCCGAGAACCAATGATAACACAATTTTTCAAATGCACCATGAAGTATAGCAATCAGTCGGTAACGAGATCAAACCACATGTAACACTTGTAAAACTTTTTTTTTTTGGTTCTATTTTATTTAGTTTATTTATAACATAACATTTAATCAGGTTTACTTTTATCTTTTCTTTATATATATATGTATATACCATTCTCTCTTATTTACAAAAAAAAGTTATTTGTAGTCAAGATGAAGATCACGTCTTCGGTTTGGAGCACTCTCGAGTGCAAATATCTAAGTTCTATTTCGGGTGATTGAGAAAATTTGGCCGTAAATTTTTATGTTTTTTGTTTTCACCAAGAGAGAGACTGAGAGAGAAATAATAAATATGTAAAAATTGAATAAAAATAGAAAAAAAGGATAAATCGTATTTTAAACTAATCAGCAACCTTCTATACCCCGCGACGCGCACTCATCATCACAAAATCGGGAAAAAAGAAAACTAGAAACATAATTATAACTTTACTACTACTTCTACTTTCCACTTAAACATTTAACACGAGCATTGATCCTTATTGGTGAGAGTCTCGTTTGTTAACGAGGTTCGTCCCGGCTGTGATGGTCGATGCTGGACACCGGACTCCGAGGCGTTCAAATCCAAACGACCCTCTTGAATGTTTTGATAAATCTTTCGAGCTGTCTCGAGGAATGCCTCCTCAACGTTTTGGCCACTAAAACAAAACAATCGACATCAGTTATTTGTTGAAACACTGTCTTGTGGATTGCCCGAGTAGAAACTTACGTCATGGCACTGGCTTCAAGGAACATGAGGCCGTTTTCTTCGGCAAATTCCTTCGCCTCTTCGTAGGTGACTTCGCGAGTGCTCTCCAAATCGGACTTATTGCCGATGAGGAAGATCACTGTGCTCGGATTGGTGAGATTCCTTGTGTCTGTGAGCCAACTGCTCAAGTGATTATATGTTGATCTAATAAAAGATAGACATATTTATTTATGAGCTTCTGGTATTTTTCTGGAAACTTACCTTCGTGTGATATCATAGACCATGAGCGCACCAGCTGCTCCTCTGTAGTATGAACGCGTCACTGCACGGAAACGCTCCTGACCAGCAGTATCCCAAATCTGCAGTTTGATCTTCTTATCGTCTACCTCGATAATGCGCGTACCGAACTCTACGCCAATAGTATGTGGACAATTCGCCATAACTGGGGAAAAAAACCGATGTAATCATATCTCATTGCGGGCGCCTTGCGTTTTAGCATACTTACATTTCTTCTCTGTGAACTGGTGGAGGAGACATGACTTTCCGACACCCATGTCACCAATGATGATGTACTTGAATATATAGTTGTAGTTATACGGGGCCGAAGACATGATGAAAACTGCAACAAGAGAGCAACTCTAATCAATTACCATCAATAAACATCGTTTATCATACATTGCTCGAAGACGACTTCGCTTTTGCTTTTGATTTCCTGAAGGAGCTTCATTCTGAGTAGTTTTTGAATACTATGTGGCAGCATTGAGGTTTCACATAACTTTGCAATACTTTCAGTGGCGTAGAATAATTTAAATATTCATGAGACGTGTCGATAAGAAAACACTGTTGTTCTAGGGACTCTGACAGTGCAACCATAGCTAATGGAGGGCCAACGCCAAATGTCGAGGAGAAATTTTGCTTAGTTCGGGGGTCAGAGCGGTGTACAACGCAAGCCACAAAGGCGATAGACATCACTGCACACGACCCGAGGAGTCACTTGGCATAACGATTTTGTTTTGTTCGCTAATTCACATTGCACAAGAAATGAAATTTGAGCAACAAGTAGCGATTGCTTTGCTCGAAGAATGATTCAGTTTGATGAAGGAAAGTTACATTGTCCCAGTTTTACTTGAGAAATACATTGAAAGCTTAAATCAGCAGTCAACTTGAACTCATGATGCGCTCGTCTTGGAATACGACATCTGCTTCCCATCTCGGGAAAACCCTCGCTGAAATTGCATGTTGATGGGCGAAGGAACGAAGCATGTGTGCCAGCAGGAAGAGAGCATATTCAACCGTTGTAAATTGTGCGTCATTTAAGAATCAATTTCATAATGATACTTTAAAGAAAATAGCTTTGAAAATTGCATCTCATAAACCTTCTTGAGGGTGAACAGTTCGGTCTTTATGTAAATGAAGAATATTATAAAACATGATTGCGAATTTTTTATTAGTTTTATTCAAAGCGGTATGCAACTTTGGGGCAGAGTGAAGAGACATTTTTTAAACGTAAAAAAAAGTTAAAAAAAACTTTTCGATCTCCTGCATCGCTTTAGTCCCTGTCCAATGACCCCTTGCAAAGTTGCATTACCTGAATGAACAAGCAAGATAAGAATTTCGTACACAAAGTACTGATGTGGTTATCTTCCACTTTTCTAACCACGTTAACTCAAAAAAAGATAGAACGACGGATAAGGCTAGACACAGAAGATACTATCTTTTTCAAGACTACACAGCTTCTGGGAGACGATATTGACATCAAAGCTTGTGCGCAGCGTGCTGTCGTTGAGGCATTCATGACGATCGAAGATCACAAAAAACGGGATAGCCTTAAAATCAAAGAGGACAAGACAAAATGTCAATCAGAAATAGATCCGTCAAACATAATCTTGGTCAACACATAACGATAGACAGCTACAAATTTGAGGTAGTAAAGGAGTTCATTTAACGCGGAGCTAAGACATCCTCAACAAACGACACCATAGTGGAGATCCGACGCAGAAAAATCCCAGGCAACAGCTTCTACTTCGGTTTCTCTTACCAAAAAGGAATGAAACTCCTTACACGAAGCACAAAAATACTGCTCTACAAAACACTGATTTGGTCAATCCTGTTTTATGAAGCCGAATGCGATAAACAAAGCAAAGAAGGCAAAAATTCGTCGTCGACAGGCTCAGCCACATGGAGAATTAACAATAACGCTCCATCCAACAAAGTCTTCAATTCCAAGCCACCGGTTTCAAGAAGAACGGGTAGAGCAAACCTCTGGTTCAAGAATGGAAGCATCGTCGTGCTCAGGAGTCTCAGGGCAGCCCTGTCTCCTATCCTATCCTATCAAGATCGTTGGCCATATCAGAAGAATAAGCAAGCAGAAACAACTCTTCTTCCTCGTTTTGAGGGCTCCACTTAGCTGCTTAGACAATCGGTCTGTTGTAGTAAAATTCCTCGGAAGTGCGTTTTCTGGTATTAGAAAGTTCAATTGACTTGTACACCTGTCTAACCACACGGAAAAAGAAAAGGTTGTCGACATGACGAAAAAGGCATGCCAATGTGTGGTGTACTTCAAAGTATGATCGTGACAAACCAAGAGAATAACACATTTATCGAGTTGATTGGAAAGGTGACTTACAATGATAGAATGATAGAAAAGTGATCAAACTATCCACAGACTAAATGATTAAATACTTTATCCATAATAATGGAATCACAGTACTCGAACAATCCTAAACAACACAATGACGTAAGATAAATTCAACAGAAAATCGTTATAAGGCATACATATGAGTTCAATCACACGGCGACCCAAGACACAACAATAATTACTCAAGTTGAAACCAACACCGCATATTAATTAACCAATCCAGTAACTTGTGCGACAACGATAAACAAAAGAACGTACCAATAGTAAATCTACGAACTACGACTTCATGTTCACAAGATGGGCGCACTTAACTTGTTTTCCCTGCCACCTCTCATCACAACGGCGGCAGATGCAAAATCCCCGACCAAAACAAAAAGATTAGAAACATCTGTGCATCCCTACAAGCTACATTCCAAGAGAAAAATATAATCATCTGCTTGAAAATGTATTTCGCAGATAATTCGGGGGTGGATTTCAAATGAAAACTAAAAACTTCCCAAAAATTAACATCTTGTTATTTGGCATTGCGATTTTGTTCGAAATTTCCATTGATTTTTCCAAACAAGAACAAAAGATGAAAATTTGTTTTGTTGCGTATATGAAAATTTTATCATGCTCAATTTCATACTCACCGATTAAAATATGTCCTCCGATTTAGTGCAAATGTTTAATTTTCTTGGCCACGACTTCCCTTTGTGTTCAATTAATCACTGATAAGCGTGAAATTAAATATTTATTTGTAATTTTTTACGTTTCAACGAAGGGATTAAGAAATTAGATTTGTATTACTCATAGAAAAATTTCGAAATTATGTTAGCCGAACACTTGCATTTTAAACGTTAAAGCACTTAATTCGAGTATGTAGATGGTAACAAAATATTTATTAGTACTCTTTGAATGAATTTAAGGATTTTTTTTTCTGCTCAAAACTGTGGAAAACTTGTGTTTTTCTTTTCGTTGCACGCAACCCGACCAATGGACGTGAAAATGTAATTAAATTGTGAGCAAGTTACGGTGGATTAAAAACAAATGTTAAATGTATTCCTGGAACGAAATGGAACTGAAATTGACACAAATTAAATACAGAGCGTGTTCAAAGATTGTTCGAAACGCTGTGCTTAAATATGATTATTTAGAAAAGCGAAAGTGCAGCACGAGACATACTTTGGGATAATATCACCACAAGTGTATCATATTTACATGTAATTTAAATATCATGAACCATCAACCATCATCAAGCCATCAACTTCAATATTATCACTGTTCTCTGTAGAAATTTGAACTGTTTCTGCATTCTAACAATTCTTCATATGTTTTAAAAAAAAATTCATCACTATTGTGAATCTAAAAAATTCGTATACACTCACGGTTGAAAGTGAATATGTCAATTGATTTTGTCAAACACGTGCTGTGAATTCTTGTTTACAATTTTCTCTGTTTAGAAATGATATAAAATATTGTTAAAATATTTATTCTAAAATGTTTGTTTCGGACATAAACGATGTTAAAATATATAACCTCAGCGCTGGTAAATCAGTACCAGAAGTAAGTTTATCTGTAACACTGTGGATATGTGAAATTTTAACGCACAATTTTCTTTTGTAGTGGCTGACGGATCGTCGGAAGCGGTCGCAGTTGATGAAAAAGGTGGACTCGCGCCGGCAAATTGAACTCATTCAAGACTTTGATATGCCGGCAGTGTCCACCTCGATTCGCATGAGTCCAGACAACCAGTACATCTTGGCTACTGGTACGTACAAGCCTCGAGTGAAGTGCTTCGAAGTCGCAAACTTGTCCATCAAGTTCGAACGATGTTTTGACTCGGAAGTGACCACGTTTGAGGTGTTGAGTGATGATTACAGCAAAATGGTAGGTTGAGCTAATTGAAGAAATTGCCGGTCATAAATTGTATTTGAATTCCTTGTAGGTGTTCCTTCAATGTGACCGATATATTGAGATTCATGCGGCACACGGTAGACATTACAGGCTTAGGATACCAAGATTTGGGAGAGATATGAAGTACCACACGCCCTCATGCGACCTCTTCTTAGTGGGAACCTCGAGTGTAAGCCGATCGAGTTGCTAGTGTGAGATGAAAGAAGTACGATTTTTTCTGTATTTTAGGATATCTTCAGGTTGAACTTGGAACGAGGACAGTTTTTGCAGCCCTTTGAATCAGCGGCAAGCTGCCTTAATGTGTGTGAAATCAATCCAGAGCACCATCTCCTCATGGTTGGCACCAAGGAGGGTACAGTAGAGGCATGGGATCCACGCGATAAGAGAAAATGCTCTACAGTTGATGTGGCAATGAAGTTTCTTCAGTCCAAAAAGTTCCCATCGGTAAGTTGAAGATTCTCGTAAGACTTCACTGATTGCACTGCCTTTCGCAGGTCACTTCAATGAAATTCAAAAACGGACTCCATATGGCGGTCGGCACTGCAACTGGTCATGTTCTTCTCTACGACATTCGTTCGCGGGAGCCTCTTTTAATTAAAGACCACCTGAACAAGTTACCAATCAAGAGATTGAACTTTAATCCTAACAATCAGGCAGTTTATTCTCTAGATTCAGCGATGCTAAAAATTTGGGATGAGGTTACGGGCAAGCAGATCGCCTACATTGAATCGACTTCGAATTTTAACGACTTCTGCACGATTCCGGACACCGGAATGTTCTTTATTGCACAGGAAGATGTAAAGATGCTGACATATTATGTTCCTTCGATGGGACCAGCTCCCCGATGGTGTTCCTTCTTGGATAACCTGACAGAGGAAATTGAATCGGAGGTAAATACAAATTACCCATCATCATGGATAATTGTATGAACTTTTTCCTGTTTTGTAGGTTGTGGAGAACATGTACGATGACTATCAGTTCATTACACAGAAAGAACTCGAAGAACTTGGCTTGGAACATCTCATTGGCACGAATCTACTCAAAGGATACATGCATGGGTGAGTTTCCTGCGCAAAGTCACAGTAATTTTCAATCAATATTTTTCCTTTATAGCCACTTTATTGATGTGCGACTGTACAATAAAGCCAAGGCTGTAGTGGAGCCCTTCGCCTTCGACCGATTCCGAAAGGAGAAGATTCGACAGGAGATCGCATCAGAAAGAAAGAGTCGTCTTCAAATCACAAGCAATCTGCCTAAAGTTAACCAGGAACTTGCGCTCAAGATCATCGAAGATCAATCGAATCCCACCACCAAGAGCAAAAAGGTTCCAAATCTTCTCGAGGACAATCGGTTTAAGGCATTGTTCGAGAACACTGATTTCACAATCAACAAAAACGCAGAGGAGTACAAAATGCTTGCACCAGTCCTTAATCGCCTAGAAAAATCCAAAGTCAAGGAGATAAAAAAACGAATTGAAGTGGCCAGGGTCGCCGAACTCCATGCAGACGAGGAGAAACCTCACGTAGAATCCGATAACGATGAAGATCTTTTTGGAATAGAAAAGAGCGATGAAGACGACAACAAGAGCGAGGAGAGTTCCGACGATGACGACCCAAGAGAATTCTCTAGGCAAATGAAAAATGCATACAAGGACGTCAAGCGACAGAGATTAGAAGCCGAAGACAACGCTGAAGATGTTAGAGAAGAAGAAATGTCGATCCAGCGTCCGCCGAAAACCAAAATGATCCCAGTCAATAACACCCGGAATTTCAAACTAGATCCTCTTAGGAAAAAAACCAACCGAATGAGTCTACAAGACCGTGTCCGCAAGGAGCAAGAGGCCAGCGGAGTTGTGCAGTCCATCGGAGGCAACTTAGGCAATCGACAAATGATTTTCGAGACAAAGAAACCCTCGCGTGAGGCAAAGAAGCGTGAATTCGAAATGAAAAAGCATCGCGAAGAGCGAAAAAAGGTCATTCGACCAATTAGGTCACTCAAACTGAAAAAGGTTAATTTTAAGTAAATAACATGAGAATAAGAAAAGATTGTATATTTATAGAAATAGAAGCAGAGAGTTCACTTAATTATGTCGCAGTTGTTTTTATTGTCTTTGTATTTTCAGCGACATCCAATTAATTCGCATCGTTTCTCGCTATCCAAGTTCTTGCCAATTAAACTCACATGCAATCGACAAATAAGGGTTGATGCTTTCCATATGAATTGGCATTGAAAAGAAAAAGAATGACACTTTATGGTGCAATCGTGAAGTTCAGTTAACACGCCTGGACCTTATGCATAGACCAGAGTGAACTAGAGTGCACAATTAACAGGGTATTGTCTCTGCTTATGGTTATTTTTTTGTGGTCGCACTCGGGGCAAAACAATTGGAGGACTGATTGTGTTCGAGTCTGGGATCTATAGGATTTTATCGTTGGACATGACTACGATTTTTATCTTCATCCCACAGTATGTTTATAGGGATTTAATCCATACACGAGAATACAGACAGTATTTACACTTATTAGCTCTTGAAGCAGTTACAGATTTCAAATAAAAAGCTAGAATTTGTCCAAATAAAGATTTCTCATCTTTTCAATATACATGTTCCTTAACGTACCATGCGTAAACGAAACATGAAGTGTCCATGGTTCACTGGAGATGTGTTGATGCAATCAAAAACCGAAGAAAAGAGGAACTGACGGCCTTCTTGTGATACCTTGGAGAAATACTGTAGAGCTCGAAATGCGTACACTTTTCAAACGGCTGAGTTCAAACCGGGTCGATTGGTGAAATAAGTTTGGGTTAAAAAAAATTATGTGAAAGCGACAGAATACATCAATTAAAGCTGTCACAAATAGACGCATGCATAACGTTTGCCTCGATGTAATCCGCTTATATGTGGACATGTCCACAGCGACAAAGCTGAAAACTGTATGAACTCTATGATCTCTTGGACAGGGACAGTCTGAAATACGACGGACGTCTAAATCGTTCTCGGCACTTCAATTCTAAAACCTCGAAAAAATTATCTACAGTCTTTCGCAGCCTCACGAACTGTTAATCTGCTATGTTGAAGAGAATGCAGAAAATCTAGGAAGAAAAATATAACATGTATTTTTATCGAGTCCATTGGTCAAAACTCCAAAGGGGAAAGAAAAATATCATACCTTAGAAAACCCCAAAAGGGCGAAAGGTAAAATCTGTCAACTTGAATGGCTGAAAGACAATTTGAAAGCAGCGTGTCCATGACCGTAAAGGACGCAAAGATCCGATGGCCGATCACAGGCGAAATAACACGCATGTGGAATGCGTGTACCCATAGCTCCATACTGTTTTTGAATTCAATTCACGCTACAGAAGTACGGAAGATCGGATTCGGACATCAAGTGCAGGATTCGAGGACCGTAGAATTTGCAAGACATGAAGATTTTTTCACTCATAGTCTTAGTATGGGCCTTGATAGCGTCGTAATGACAAATCGACCAGATTAGAAAATAAAATAAAAGCTCAAGCCTGACTACGATTCAAACGATCCAATTGAAGAGCAGTCGTTTAAGCAACTGTTTCATCCAGCCACCTGACTTTAAAGCTCAACGGGAAGAAATATACTTTCGCTTTTTGAAAACTCACTAAAATTTTGTTCCCACGAAATACTTGTTCTGTATTAGAACTTATTAAGAAAATAGATATTTAACTTAAAACATAGTAGTGACTTTGGGCCACCAAACCGGTGCTGAAGAGGCCAGAAATGAGGGTCATACCCATAGAAAAAATAGTTGTCAGCCTTTTTTACCCGAATTCTAACTCTAAGCCTATAATTCCTATCAGATATGAACCACTCGCAATGAAAACTCATCGAATCTTATCAAACCACAGAAACAAACTTGACTTGATATGAACAAGCCATAAAAAAGTTTGTTGAAGTTTTATTCATAAGAAGTCAAGCTGACTTCAAATAAATAAACAAAACGTCATCTGGTGTGATTTCAAAATTGATATGTAAAAAAAATTATATTAAAGAATTTAACTGTATTTTTTCATCCATTTCGTCAATGAAGACTGCTGGACTTGCTGTCAAATGTAAAACCCCGCCATAATTATCACGTGGTGTGGAGCAGTGTGCTACAGTCTTCTACAGCTTTAACGCCGATGCAATCACGTGTTTTGTCATTTTCGTGGTACGGAGTGGAAATTCTTTAAATTCGTCATATATTTACCCCGGATTTCACCCTTATCAGCATCCAAATCAACACATCTCCACATCTCTCGCAGGCTCTTATCGCTCCATAGTCTTGATCTGTTTATGTGTGCTCGAGAAAAGATAATTTTCCTTTTGTTGTCGCACTTCGAGAGTGAAAAGTGTGCGGGTAGAAAACACTAGTTTAAGTTTCGTGTGCAACGGTGTACTTGTGTTCTTGGTTTCCGTAAAAAATAAACAAAAATTAAATTGTAAAAAAAATAAAAAGGATAAAGTTCTTGACAAGACATATTTGAAAAAGTGCATGGAATTTTGGCTCTAGAAAATGTGGTTTTCAAACTCGTCCAAGAAAGAAGATATGCCAATAATCATGTAAGATGTAAATTATTTTTTAGAATCAACCTTTTCCTTCGTCCTTGACAAAGTTTCAGCAAATTAAAATTTTTATCTTATGTACCATGATTTTGTCTTGAAAGTTCAATTGTTTCTATTTGAATTTTGAAAGCGTCTTTCGCAGTTTATATAGAAAAATCGTTTAGCTGATAAGAGCTGAGGCATGCCAACAAAATGTGTAGCAGGCTTGCACCCGGAACCAATTTTGTACAAAGAAAGATCTGACGCAGCAGGTGTTTGTGTGATAGACATCGCATCGCAATACAGTAAATAAAAGTCGAAGGCCATGGAAAAAGACAACGTGTTTGTTTTTAATAAATTGAAGTATTCCCTGCATCCTGACAAAGTCTTGCGTTTCCTTTTACATAGAACACTGAACACAAGTTTTAAGGAATATGAATTTAATCAAAACAAAAACTTGTCGGCGGCAAAGCTGCGTCCTCTTGCATTCCACGGTTGTCTTGTTCTGCCTTGTGTATGAAGATTTCTGTATATTGCCATAGTCGCAATAAATCTTGAATCGCCAGCAGAAGATTATTTAAAAGTTTCCCGGGGAAATGGATTTTTTCTGCTTGAGAAGACAGCAGACAAAGAATCCTGGCCCATCTCATTAATTATCCACTGAACTGTTTCATTGTGTTTTTGCTGCTAGGAAAATTTCTTGGTTTAATTCCCTTGTTTATTTTTGAGACTTTTATAAAAAACTTTGCTTAAAAAAATCATGTAAATAAGTTTGTCAAACAGAACTTAACTTTGTGGCGCTCGTCTTCCACACGCCTTAGGCTTATTGGTCCCTCATGACATTCCAAGCCTTCTGCATGCCAACATATTATTAAAACTTTCCAAAAGTGTTAATTCTCTGTCATATCCATACTCCGAACTTTCGTAGCGACAAAATTTAATCCCTACCAAAGACTAATCCTTTTCCGGCGACGACATCACTTCATTTATCATATCAATCCGCAGGACCTCAATTTAGGCACATTTATCACATTTTATGTCCAGTTCGAGTCCCATAAACTTCTTATCGTTTGCTGCCCATCCTGTTCGTTCGGCTATGCTTCCATAAGAATTATCATAATTGGCCCAAGAAAGATTTATCCCTCTCAAAGGACATCGACGACTATGCACAATGCGACGTCTTTTTTTTGGAAGACGAAGGGATTTAATCTTCATCGACATCGTTTTCCTCTCGAGGTACACGCTGCGGTTATGAATGAGTATCTAGATAAAATTATGAAATCGAAATCAGACTGTAAATTGTCGTTCTCGCTGGTAGTCCTTTTGCGCCTTTCCCCACGGAGCCAACAATCGTCGTTTCCTTTTAAGATATTCGAATGAAGTCAATATCAATTATAATTTATACGCTTCTCTCGTCTATTGTTGCCCCTTCGTTGTGGAACCCTTAGGTGTTGTAGGAGCTCCTCGGTTCCGGTCTTTATTCAAAGATCCTTGTTTAATGCATCTGACAATAGGAGCGAGTAGGGTTTATCGAAGCCTAAAATAAGGATATTCAACATTTGGCACGAGCATCTGGGAACGACTTAAATTTACCGAATTTTGTACGTACGTGTTCGATTCTTGCAGTCAAAAGGGCATACCTAGGAACCAAATATAACCTTCCCTGTCGATGTCCTGCACAGTTTCTGGATGCTTTCGAAGTAGCAGAAGCATAAGAAATAGGAGAAAGACATCACCGAAGGGAATAGAATTCAAGGTGTGTAATAAAATAAGGATTATCGGATTTTACGATGGCAGTGGGGTGTGAGGACAAATTTTTTTTTTTTTTTTTTGTTTTCTAACTTTCATCCTGGAGTTTGGTTCTGCAGAACCAAAGGAAGAAGAACGTGTCCTCGTGTAGTCATAATAATTCAATTTTATACTTTCCTAAAGAAGAGTCAGCGGTGGCGACGGCGACGGTGACGGTATTCGACAGGAGGATTTCCTTTGCTCTTCGATGGGGGGCTTTGTATTTTCAAAGGAAATGGGAATCATATTCCACTTTCAAGCAGGCCCAGTCGCTTTTGGTATAATATTTCCATGAATCATTTGGCGGTTAGTTTGACAGTGGTGTAGGTGTGGTGGGCTACTCGAGGTTATGTCACAGGAATATGCCAAACAAGGACATTAGTGTTTTATATAATCAAAGCGCGTCAGGCGACAAAATCACTTTTAGCCAATTCGATTACCTTTTGATCTCCCTGATGAATGTTATTATCTGGCGCCAAATAGACGGTCTGAGACTGAAAGTTCCACTACCATCCTTGCATTGGATAGAAAAAAAAAATGTTTTCTCTCCTTTGTCACACTGGCAGGATCAGGACTGATGCTCAATATTGAATGAATAACATATTTATGCGAAACAAAAGGAAAACCAAGGAAGTGGCGTTTGTTGGTGGGGTAGTGAGGCGGCGGTGAAACATCGTAAGAGGAACGAATAAATGTAAATTAGTTTGAAGATATTACCGTGTTCGTCGTCTCATTCGCATTTAAATTCACAGGTGTGTGCCGGGGAGTATTTACGACGAATTTATTAGGGAGATGATACAGGGGATAAAGGGGGCATCCATGATAGAGTCTATGGTTTGTTGATTGAATATAAATGAAGAACTGATTAACATATATTGTTGCAAAAAAAATGCGAACAAAAATGTGTCGTGAATGATTCACAAAAGGAGGTATCCAGGATCCTCAGGATGGAAGCGATAGTTTGTTTTGAAATGGAGTCTTTTCTAGAAAAAAAGAAAAAATTCGCAGTGGACGCGAATGTCTTTTATTTCATATAAAATGCAAACATAAACTAGAGAGAATAGGCTTTAACTGTGACAGGCTGTTGATCTGAGTGTTCTCTTTTAACTGATTTCGAAAGTTCGAAAAACCACATATAATAGTACGAAACAATGAAGCCTTTATTGTAAACCCAAGTAACAATCGACACCATTTATTTCTGAAAGATTATTTCATTAAAATTTTGTACGCGACTTCTTTCCATGTGGCTCATCTGAAGTGTTAAAATTTTGGAACTTTTCGGGCATTATAACACCAGCCTGGTCGATGCAACGTGCAATATTTTCAAAGCCTCAATCGGAGCTGGCTTATCAAAGAAGTCGGAGGCCCTCATATAAGACCAAAAATATCCATAGGTGTGATATCACATAACCAGCCCAGAACATCACGACTCATTGAAGTGACTTCTCAATAAGTCCATCGTTTCGTGTCCTTTATGACTCATAGCATTGTTTTAACCAGCTACCACCAGCCTTATGTAAAAAAAGTCAGTTATAATGACACGTTCCGGATTCTATTTTTTGTAAAAATATGGAACGATCCTCCCGACGGACACGGATGCAATGGTTACTTTTGATTCTCTTTGGCTTGCTGTGAAAACAAGTAAAGCAATTTTGGCCGATAGCAAATCTTTTGAGCCAGAAATGGACCAAGTCATTAAGGAAAAATCTGCGAGGAAAGATCGAAACTTGAACCTATTCACTGAAAACAAAGCGCAAGCTGCTGGCTTCAGTTCCTTTACGAGTTGGTTTTTTAAGCTTCTGAGAATAGATACTCGGTAGCAGATTGTCGATAAAAAGAGAACAATGCCAGATACATTTTATTGGAGGGGTCTTTTGGTTCTCATTGAATAGACAAGCTAATGCAATTAACTTCCCAACAGTGCTGTCTTTTTTATGTTTTTTTTCAAAAACGTAGTTGTTATTTTGAGTTGTCTTAAAATACACTTTTTTTTAAATACGAAAACGTAATTTTTGCCCGTTTCGATTCTTCTCATTCTTGGTAATGAAGTTTCGGAAAAGTTACCACCTCGATTTACAGGTGCTTATCAGTTCTCTAGACGTTTATGTAAATTTTTCCAACAAATCAAACGAATTTCATTGAAAACTCCTCAAATTCGACCAAATCTATGAGATATAAACATTCAATAAAAAAAAGCATGTTGCCAGTATAAGAAATCTGTGCTTTTCCTTAGGGGAACCAAAACAAACAACAAATAAAAGCTGTAAGAAAAAGAGAAAACCTATCATCCCTTCGTTGTGGTTTTTTGCATTCATTTTGACGATTGTTTTTCCAGTTTTGTGTTTTTCCTGAGCAATCCTCATGCGATTGTTTTCTTCACTCAAACAATACGTTAAATTCAAAAATAATCTTGTAGACGAAAGTTTTTCCATCATCCTTTATTTTTTGTTTGTTATTTGTTTCCTTTTTTTTTTTGCTTCAGTCCCGCCCTGTAAATTCAACTCAATTCTCCAGCGGTCAGTGTGTTAGCTTTTTTGAGAATGAGAAAAAGCTAAGAGGAGATGGAAGATATCCTTGGCAACATCCTCCAGAGTCGTTTCGGTACAATGAAAGTTCGCTTGCGCTTCCGTTTGTCTGGCACGAGAAGCCGAAGTCGACTTTTCATCATCAATCACTGCACTTTAGACTCGTTTGTCTAAATTTCCTGAAGAGTTAGACAACCCCAAAGGAAAACAAACAATCATCAGGATATTTGATTTTTCAGAAGAAAAGAACCAGAATACCCCCCGGAATTTGATCCTACGAGTATGTCCTACATACATATCTAGATACGTTGAATAAAGACCCACCACAAAAGCGTGTGATTTTTTATTGGAAGAAAAGGGAGAAAGAAAAATTTCAGGCGATTCTTATTGTTGGCACTTCTCAAGGGGGCCGGACCACAAATATTGGCAGAAGCCAATACAACAGGCCATAAGGACCACACAACGGAGCAAATAAAAAGATGAATATTCGTCGATAACGACAATTCTTCCACAGATGATGGTGATAATGGTGAAGGGTGAGTGGTTCCACTATCAACAACTAGCTAGTATCTCTGCAGCTTGGACAGACAGACAGACAGCTGCACTAGAGTATAATACAATGTTTATAAGGAGCGTACAAGAATGGCATGATGAATGAACGGATGAACGCACAGACCGACGAACGTGGATAATGTTGGTATCCTGGATGCTGGATTGGGCCGACAACAAGCACAGTCCCCGATGGCAATGAATCCATCTTTGAATAGGAATTCTTTCTGAAGTTCTCAAGGATGTGATGGTGCCATCCCGTCCGATTGTTTGTCCATGGTGTTGCTGTTGATGATGATGATGATGATGACGTTGCGATATCATTGCCGTCGGCTATTTGCGAATAAGCTTGAAGTGAAAAAACTTTTTACCAAGAAATTTCGCCTGTTCTCTTTTTGTTTTTGTTTGTGTATATGTTCTGTTTGAATTCACAGGAAAGAATCTTAAGAATTTTTCATTTCCCTTAGAGACAGGTTAAGCCATCGATTTTGGCTTTACGTCGATTAATATCACGGCAAGTTCTATACCTTCTGGGCTGACAAAATTGTAGATTTTGGAAACATATTTGTTGGATTTGGATTTTCCTTATCTTGTGAGGAACAATAAAAAAAAAACATGCTCAGCAATAGAGTTAGTCTGTTTACAAATAAGTATCAAGGATTACGACGTTCTATTTATAACATCGCGTTCGTTCGTTGTATGTCTTGGCCCTCGGATGCTTCACGCCTAAGGTGTTGTCAAGAAATCAAACAGCTCAAGGATAAAAAGAGGATTTCAGTAAACATTGCTGGCAAATGAAGACAAGACTGACTATTTGAAACCAATGATTTTGACAGGGTTATTGACATCTTTATCGATAAAGAGGGTTTTCCTTCTTAAGGGGCGGGTAAATGAAAGAAAATGAAAACTCAGCCCAAAAGACCTTACCACCTGTTTAACTTGAAATCAGCTATCGCACTGCCTTATTTGTATTAATGACAGACATTCCAGACACTTACTCACAAATCGCAATAAATTGTGGCTAAAAATTTAGCATGTTTCGAGTGTATCATAAATATTTCAGTTAAGTCCTTTTATTTTTCAAGTGGTATTCTTGTTTACTTCTAAATTTTGACTGAAATATAATCTGTGTATCGCCACTTACAACAAATCAAACAAATCACAACATCCTCGTGTTACAAATGACAAAAAAGAAATTCAAAAAACCTGCAGGCATCGGATATCGATTTTCTACAACGGATGAGTCTACACGCGGAAAACCTTCGGAAACAACACGGATTTACTTCTTAGTCCTTCATTGTGAAATCCAAGGAACGGAAAAACACGAAACGAGTAAAATCTATTGAATTGCAATTCCGGAGGGTATTTGTTCCTTATACACTTGAGAAATTTCTCTGTCATGTTTTACGTCCTTGTTATCGAGATTGCAGGGCATTCAAAAAGGAGTTTGCTTTTCTTTCTGTCTCTGTTGGATATAACATCCCCGAACGCCTTCTCCACAATTTCATCCTCAATGCACAGTCAAAAAGTAAATCTCTTCACAAATTGGCTTGCAATTTTAAGGATATTTGATATTTACCATTAATTTTGGCTTGACGTTTAGCTTAACGATGCGAACATTCAACAAGTTCTAATTGGTGGCATTAATGACACCGGATTAAGTGCCGTCTTCTGAGTAGATAGGTCAAGCTGTGCCATATTGTGCCCTTACATCATAAGACAGGATTTAAGGATTCGCAATCATAGTTGGTAGCATAAAGAGAAACCCATACAGAAAGATAAAGAAATTGTAAATTTTTAATCCAATCTCTGTCAAGATGGAAAATATTTCATTCAAAATGCAATAAAGGGTTTTTGCATATTTTAAAACACAGGCCAACGGCAAAGGATAACTAAACTTGATCATCACCTGGAAATTCTCATCGCATCTATTTTAATTCGCAATAAAAAAAAAAAACACAGATGACCGAGAGACAGTTGAGGTTTCGAAAGAAGGATTTTGCAATCATTGCAGCAGGAAATGTATTTTTTCTTGAAGAGGAAAACCTCTTCAGGAGTGGTGGCTTTTCTCACTGTCTGCCTGTCTTCTATTTAGTTTAAGGCTTTTGGAGTTCAACTTTGCAAAGGTTGTGCTTGTTCATGATTAATAAATAAAAAAAAAACTTTAAATTAGTTTCAAGGATTATGATTTAAAAAGAAGAAGAAAAAAAAAAATTGAGAATCTCTTAATCTATAGACAAGGACGAGCTTAAGGAGACTGTAGTTGAAGATCTGAGAATGAATTGAATTGAAGAAGGGCACTGAATGAGAAAAAGAGAAAAGTCGATGCAAGTCCTTAAGTCTTTTGCACAGCTAGAAACAGATGGTGGCAGCTCCTTCAACAGCTTGCGTTAATTAAAATATTATTCCCACTCAGACTGAACGTCGTCTTATAATTTTCAGATTTAAAATTTTCAGTTAAAGAACGAAACTACGCAGATTTTCTTATAGAGTAAAAATAAGCTGGAGGATCGTGCATTTTAATTATTTGTCGAAATCTCATTTAATTAATTTTACTTTTCTCTTTAAATAAAAAATGCTTCCATTTTTTTCAAAATATGGGATTTTGGTGAATCCAAAGGATCTCGCATTCTTTGTGCTAATAGTCAAAGCAGAATGCGGTAATAAGTAATTGTGGCTCACGAAAAATTGTGTACATTTATGTTTTGATTAATAATAATAATAAATAAATAATAAACATTTAAGTATCTGAAAGTCTTACTGTCTACACGTCTTAGCGCTTGACTCGTTATGTCGAAGGACATAACCTCTAATTTACATTCCTACAATTGTGATTTATTGAGAAATACGAGTCACTTTCAGCTAGCTTCATTCGAGCTATGATTATGGTATTGTTACCCCGTTTCATAATTTGGCTGCACTTTCACCCTTTCCAGCACTCGAGAACGGTCAACTAAATGAATTCAATTTTTTGCATTTCGTCGAATCTAATTTTTAAGTAAGTTCTTGTAGAAAAAACAAGAGCAACGACAACTTTGCAAGGAAATATTGTATTTTCATTTAAGCCGCGAGGGTTAATGATTGTAAGAGAGTCTAGAGCACGTCGTCTGCGTTGGTTGTATGCAACGTACTCTCATTTTGGCTTGGATACATTCCAAGCAGATAAAGCCGAATTTAGGTAAGAATTCGTCCTTGCAAGGAAGATTTTCATTGCCTTGCGTCCAAGTGGTTAAAACATGAATAAGGTAAAGGACGACGACCATGGACAGCAGGTGGAGCCAAGGTGGTTTAATGGTTGTACCACCAGCTCCAAGAAAGCCATCCAGTTTCTTTTTGATTTTTTTTTTTTAAAGAAAGACTTTAACGAGTCTTTGCCTGAGAACAAACGCGGTCAGAATGTGTCGCTTGTGTCTGGATTTATGTTTATCGACATTTTTTTTTTATTGTTTATCGAATTAAATATTGTTTTTTTTTTATTTTTAGTGATGTTAAAAATAATTACGGAACGGCGGGCAACAATAACGATGCTGCGAACAAGAACAAAAATCGAGGGCAGATAAGCACTCCTCCGGCTAACTACACCCTTTATGGGCATGGCGATCATATCGAACGTAAGTTTTATAAGAAACTTTTAAGCTTGATACTTTTTTACTTTAAGTTGGTTGATGTTGAACCTTTAGGCGGCTGGTGCAGAATTTTCAACTTGAGAGTAGTGCGGGCAAATCGCGGTTATGGTTTCCCATCTTTTTGTGGGTGCTCTTTTTCATATTTTTTATTAGCTTGACTTAAACAAAGCGATTAATGAGGCTTAAGCTTTTTTCAAAAATAAGGTTTCATACATGAAAACCCGTTTGGGTCGTCGGGTTCAATCACAAAACGTTATTGTTTCAATCCCATAAAGAATTGCAAAGATCTAGTGGAAGTATTAAGAGAAGGAAAAAGAGACTTTTTAGTAGTTTAAAATTCAGGAAAATATTAGTACCGATTGTTCAATGGGAGGTTGATTGAAGTTTCTCTCAATTTAATTTATTTGACAGTGCTCGATAATCATCAAGGACATCAACATTTATTTTGCACTCGTTGTTCCGGAGCGAAAGTATTTTATAATTCGTCCTCAGTGTGTTTTTAAGGAGGATTGGCAGTTTGTCGTTATCCGAAATCCCGGCAACATTCGTCGAAGTTTCGTTTGTGTCTTCCTTAATAACTTCATGCGATGAGCCGACATTACGCTTCTTGTTAGGCCGCTTCTTAAGGACAAGATTGATTTCACGTTCAAGTTCTTTTTCGTCCGAAGCATATTCCTTTAATGGAATCTAGATAGTGGAGATGGGAGTAGTCTCGATCCTTTTTGAGAGGGGTTCATTACCAATAAATGGTTCTCCCCGGAATCTGTAGAGCCTTCCTCCAAAGAGGGTGGATTAACCAGTGAAACTGGATTTCCACCTGGGGTATCAATTCGGAATTAATCAATTAAGGTGGATTTTAGTCGCCTCTTACGACAGGCATGCCTGCCTCGGGTATATTCTACTTCCCCTACCCGAAGGGGGTTACTGTAACTTAATAAATTTATGTAGTCATTTTCTCTTGATTTCTTAAAGTAGAAAAAATATGCTGACCTTGCTTCGCCAACTGAATTTTTTAAGGCAATCCATATCCAAAAGACACCTTGAAACCTAGTAAGCGAAAAACCTCCCAAAATGGCTAATCCCGCTTGTGTGCAACCGTGAAATCAAAACTTTTTGCATAGCATAATCCTGCGAGCAAAATTTTTAATTAAAACCACACATCTACTGACTAAAATTCACCGCTTCATACAAGTGAAGCCTTCTGGTATTGTTTTGCGGACTTGGAACTCGAAAAATCATCCACAAGTCCTGACTTGGACATGCAACTTTTCATTCCACCTTTCATCGTTAATCAAAATATTCACCACAAAACATCCGCCAATGTGTCCTCACACTCACAACGAGCACTGCCAAAACAAATGGTCTACACATTCGTTTGGGGACTTTTGGGGCGCTCAGCAAAAGGACACAAAGGAAACTTCTTCTCCATTATTATTATACTTCTGTGTATGCGTTCCTCTAGATATGTCGGAAATATTTTGGTAAAATGTAATGCCGCAGAGCAGGGCCCATTGACCAGCGCACTGCTTCGCACATCCCCCTCCTCTCGCACCATGCATTATTTCTAACCCCGAGCAGGGCCCGCACTTTGACAGAAATATCATAAAATATGGGGATTTTTTGCAGATTTATGAGGCAAAATGAAAGTCACTCAGGACTTTCCCCGTCCATCCAGTAGCGCGCCGCACCGAGAACCATCCGCCCACAAACGAATGAATTCAGATTAGTTGACTGGTTTTCCATTTTTTATGAATAGTGAATGGGTCGGGGGGCAACACTAGAAGCCATATGTCCTTCGGTTGGATGTGCGTAATGAAACTTTCTCACATACAAGCAGCCAGATGGATGATGATGATGGGCGGGTGGGCTTTGGGTGGCTAGTATGCATGCGTTAGGAGCTGATAAAAATGCTCGTTGCAATGTAGATGAGTAAAATGACGTTACAGCATGACTGATTGTTATTGGGTGGAAGGATGTGCGCGCTCCGGAGGTCATTACTGTTCTCAGAATGTACTAGATAGACACTCGAAGAGGATTTTTTTTTGCTTCGTTTTCATTGGAAATTTGCAAGCATATTTTTTGTAATGAGTTGGGAAAGAGGGCTGAAAAGTAGCAGATATATGGCTAGGATCTGAGGTGTTCATTTTTATGGGTGACTTGCACGTATAACTTTGTTTTTTTTTTGGTTCAGAGATTTGTCATATTGATTTTCGTGACCTATTTTCAACGTTTCATTTAAATGCAGACTTCTTGGGCTTCGGGTTATCGAACACGCGTCCTGCAATGAGGCAAATCTATCTTTATATATCATTGGAACTCGATAACGTAAGATAAATGCACTATCGTTTCGATGAAAGGAACTTCAATTGCAACTATGGAAGTATGAATATTCTATTTAGCTGTCGTCAATTGCATTTCTACATTGAAAGTGAAAACAAATGACGCTACAGTGCTTAAATACAAGAACTTGATCAAAAAGCTAGAAAGGTGAAATGCTCAATGGCTTTCCAGAACATTGTAATTGGTGGCCGTGATTATATGAGCTCGGATTTGAATAATTGGTGTTCAAGCAGATGGCACTATTCTTTATTTGAAAATTTCTCTTAGCCATAAGACGAAATTGGCAAGTAATGCTTTCTGTTATGAGACGAAAAGTTCTCTGTCCATATTAAAGGACGGTTTTCAAGCCATACTCAAACCAACTTACAAATACAGATTTTTGAGGCAATTTCTAACAGTTGAAGAGACCTTTATTCATCGCTTTGTTCCTGAATGAAAACAAAAGTGTATGATTTAGAAAAACCTGAATATATTTAAAGTCGCAAGAACAAAAATGCTGTGGCACACAAAACCGCGGTGGATGCTGTTCGAGATGCGGACCTCAAATCGCTCGCATCTGTATCTTTCCCGACTAAATGAGTAGCTTGCGAAATATAAAATTCGAAGACAAAAGTGAGATGTTCATACATTTTGTTTTAAAGAAATTTCCGCATTTGAATTGAATTGGACTAATGCGTCGACTTATTCCGCTATTATATAGAAAAGTAAATTAAATTTAAAATCAAAAACATTGTCTTGGAACACATTCCGTAAGATGATTTTCACATTTTAGAAAATGTAACAAACCTGAAACCTTGAGACTTAAAACTTTGCTAGCCTTGTGCAGCAGTTGAAGAAAAAGGGCAGACGTTATAAGTCCATTGAAGCAGTTCGAAAAATTCTATAGCCCTCAGATCTCTTAGTAAAAAACTCAATCAATTTTCATAATAAACATGACACAGTTATCCTGAAATGAAACTTTGAAATAATTTAACTTGATGATGTCAATAGTTCAATTCAATCCTATCCTTATTCCTCACGAAAATATATTTTCAAAAACGATGGTGTGCAGCATGTATTTGAATTTCCTCAAAATAGGATTAAGGTTCCAATGTAAAGCCTTTTCAATTCTATTAAATTTACATCAAATTGTGAAGCAGAGTTCGTCATAAAATATCCCTTTCCAAGAATAATTGGTTTACTAAACATGTTCTTCCCAATGTCATCGTTTGGGTCATAGTCTCTTCCAGCCTTCGGTAGATTGTCAGATTTTTAACTTTCCTACCACTCAGATGTGGCTTTACTGTGGTAACTCATTCAAAGTCAATACCAAGCCACTGTCATAGAATCAATATTCGAGTGGTTTATTTCATGAAATCTTCAATCACTTCACTTCTCCGGCTATCCTTTCATCTTATCCTACATTGCCTTACTTTATCCCATGCGATATACAATGAATCTTTCCATATTGCATAGGATCTATCGAAAGGAAATAGGAAATTTCATAGACACACATACAGCGAGAAAAGAAGAAATTGTTACATGAAGTAGCACTTCTCGTCTCTAATTCTCAATCTCATCCTCTAGTAAGGACACTAGCTCCTTCCCCTAGGCAGTGGACTCAATTTTTAATTAAATTTCTCAATTGTCAATAACTCCAATAGAAAAGGGGATATCAGTTTCAAGAATGCGAATGACTATGAACCCAAATCGAGGTAGAAACAAAGAAAAAAAAAACATAAACGCTTTAAATCTGCAGAAAATACTGTTGCACAGGATGCGTCCTGGGTAGAGGGCGAAGGCCGGAACTCATAGGATTAAGAATTCCAAGCTATTCTACTTCTATTTCCCTTCTTTTAATTTGTCCAGTCATTGGATGTCACAAATCAATGCACCCCAGCAGATATAGAGATATAGAGGGTTTGCCTTAAACGCTTTGCGAATAGGAACAAAATTGCCGAGGCGATAACATATCAGTCTTGCTATTCTTTTAGAAGATATGTATGTGGTCTTCGGAACGCTGTCGTCACAGCTCTTTCCGTCATTCGGTCAAGTCGTACAATTAAAGCAATAAAGTAATGAGGGAATCGAGAACTGTTTCAAGGGAAAACTGCAAAGATTCTTGCTTTTGAGTGAACTAAAATTAAAATCGATGCCAGATAATATTTCCACTTCGAAACTTCATATAAATATACTGGATCTGGAAAAAGGGTGGAAACACAGCAAAAAATTCTTCCAATTTTGATTTACCTGTGTTTTTTGTAAAATGAATATTCTCGTTCCTGCTGGCCGAACCTATTAATTCTTATTTTAGGAAGTAACCTCTTAAGCAATGAAAATTACCTCAGGTTTGCCAGAGAGTAGCCACCTGGGTCCTCTATTGTTCATTATATCCATAAACGATGTTGAAAGTCTAATAAAGGTTTCCTTAGAAAAGTGTCGTTACATCAGTTTTAAAGTTTATTTTCCCTATTATAAAAATAATATGATAAAAATTCATAACAAATTATCAAATTGCATCCAAAATGGACCAATGCTCATATCAACATAGCATGCATCATTAGGCTGCATCCATAACCCGTCATCAAAAGATATTCTGAGGGAATGGACGAGCGTGTGTTTATATCAATAGCCCTCCTATAACCTGCTCCCTTCAATATGATATTTGTAACAATTTTATAGCACGGGTATTATTATAAGCGCCCTCTATGTAGGTCTAAACAAACCATTACAACGCATACAAAATAAGCTCATTAAATGCAAATTTCATGGAAACAAATTGTGTTCAAATCGAGATTTCGATTTGCACCACCGCCGCCGACTGCGCTTTCATTTGAATCGTGAGGCTTGTGGACTGAAGGCTACGCATAGATTGAATCAGCATGCACATACCCATTCGATTGGAATTTAGCATAGAAGACCAACGGAATAGTTAAGAGGAAATTATTAAATAAAGTGGTTGGAAATGGTTGCAATTGCTGTTGAAGAGCCAATGCGCCAGCTGCGAATCAATGGCTGAGTTATTCATTAACTCGAATGCTAATGCGTGGAACTGCAGCAAATTATTCCCACGGCACGGTAAGTGGTTTTGATTTGAATGTGAAGAGTGTAACCACTGATGAGTTCGGAAGGTAGTTTCGATTGGTGGATGGAGAAATGTGTCCCGGGCAGATGACTTAAGCTAGCTATAAGAGTTTATGTATATATAAATATATATACCTATATCCTTACTCCACAGCAATGAACATTTTAAACGTAGTAAAATAATTTATTTTTGAAGAGGTCTGACTTGATTTTTATTGATTTTCTAATGAAAAATGTTTCAAGTGTTTTTTTTTGGTATGTGAAAAAGTATGTCAATACTGCCCACATTCAGTCAGGTCAGTAGCAAAACCACAAACTGGCGAAAAAAAAACAGAAAGCGTAAATTGAATAGACTGGCTAATATATGATCCTGTTTTCAAAAATTTGAATAACAAGTTTGATGGTATATACTATACATACAAAGACGTTATTTAGCCAAGAAACTTTGATCCGATTGTAGGATATGCAAATAAACAGCAATAATGTGTATTGTAAACACCTAATTTTATAGAGGTCATAAAATTATAGACAGATCAGGCAGGAAAAACATTAGCTACACCGTCATCATAAACGAAACAAGAGCTATACTAGCTTTAAATCTCGAGGGTAAACTTTTTTGTTGTCAGCGAAGCAGATATAAGAGCACGGTAGCATATCTCAGCTAAATGGACAGTACAGGGCCATAAATCCGACAAATACGAGGAGTTTACCATCATCTGGGTCCCTCGCCATACAAGCATCAGGGGCAACAAAGGTGCAAATGAACTCGCCAGGAAAGGATGAGCAGTGTTGTGGTGTGGTTGTCTCTGACTAGAAATCTACTAAACCACCACCTGGTTATGGATAATATTGACCTTTCAGACCTCCGTGTCAACTCAACTTTATTCTTTGGATCTTCTTTAACATAACTTATTATTAGGCTGCTTGGCGCATTTTCGAAACTGAATCCGAAACCGGCACAGTCGACATTAGCAGCTGCGATTGTAAGCACTGTCGTTACTTTGACTAACTAGGTGTTAAGGGCGTAGTGCTTACACTATCGGCTTACGTCAAAATAAATGGTTTGTGGCTGTTTAGTTTTTTTTTTAGTTTCACATAAATTCAGTAAAAGTTCGATTAAATTACAATAAAGTTAATTAAATTCAGAATTAAATATCGTGAGCAATTGAAATGAAAAAATTGTATTAACTATTTTATTATTTCCGCAGAGAGGAAAGAAAAGAAAAGACATAAAAATTGCGAATTTTGAGTAAATTACAAGATTTGATATCGAAAAATTCGTAGGTTAATGAAAGCAATACAGAGTTAGCATAATTTAAGTTGTTTTAAAAGCAATTGATGAAAAATAACACTAAATTTGGTCCTTAGAGAATGTCCTTCATGTACTTTAAAGATATTTAATATGACTACTTTTTATAAAGAACAATTTAAGTACTTTTTATATGTATAAAGGGTCCGCCAAATAACTTTTTTTTTTGAAAATGCTATAAAAAAACTGCTGAATATTTTCTCAAATTTCTTTTTTTATTTGAAAGTACAATCTTTCCGGTTAATAATGGAAAATAATTTCATTCAAATGGCTGCCTCGGCTGGCCATGCAGTAGCCTACATGATCGGTCTAATTTTTAAGCACATTACCGATTGTGTGCAGCTGTATTTCACCAATGGCTTCACGAATATTGTCCTTTAAAGCGTCAATTGTCTCTGGCTTGTCGGCGTAACACTTATCTTTGAGGGCACCCCACAAATAATAGTCCAACGGTGTCAAATCGCAGCTCCGGGGTGGCCAAGCGACATCAGCTCTGCGGCTGATAATACGATCTTCAAAAACAGGGCGCAAAACATCGAGTGTAGCTTCGGCTGTGTGGCACGTAGTGCCGTCCTGTTGAAACCAAATGTTGCCAATATCCTCCTCTTCAATTTTTGTGAACAAAAATTCGTTCAACATGGCCCGATAACGACCGCCATTGACTGTAACGGCCACTCCTTGCTCATTTTCGAAGAAAAATGGCCCAATTATGCCTCTGACCAAAATCCGCACCAAACAGTGACTCGTTTTGGATGCGTCGGTCTTTTCAATGTATGCGTGCCGGTTTTCTGTGCCCCAAATGCGACTATTTTGCTTGTTTACATACCCGCCAAGATCAAAATGAGCTTCATCTGAAAAGATGATTTTTTTGGCAAAATCGGCATCTTCTGCAAGTCGACCGCAGGCCCACTTAGCGAAGCGAAAACGCATTGGATGGTCAGTTGGCTTCAACTCCTGAACCAATTGGACTTTGTACGGCGTCATACCAAGGTCTTTATGCAAAATTCGTCTCAATGATGTCTCCGAAATGTTCAATTGTTGAGAACGACGGTGAATGGATGTTGATGGCGCTTCACGCACACTTTCTGCCACAGCAGCAATATTCTCGGGTATACGCACTGTTTTTGGCTTTTCACGCTTTGGTTTGTCGATGAGGATGCCAGTTTCTTTCACTTTTTTCACAATATAACGAACATACGGAGCTGACGGTGCTTCTCTTCTTCCAAAATCCGTACGCAATTTTCGCACACATTCTGCAACATTACCATGATTTTCAAAGTAATGTCTCAATATTTCCCAGCGTTGTTCAAGCGTATACACAACCCTATTCGTTCAGCGGAAGGATAAAACTAATTATCTGTCAAATCAGACATGAGCTAAGTGTTCCCATTCACGAAATAAGCACTAGTTGAAAAAAACAACGTTATATTTCGATAATGAAGTGGATAGACTTAAGCCGACTGGAACAAGGAAGTAAGCTCTCATATGTGATATGATTTTTGTTTTGAGTTCGGTTTTGTCTTTGCCTAACATTTGGTTAACAATTTGCCATTGTTGCCTAGCATTGCATCTGGTCTCAGCAAATTTATGTCCATAGTATGAAATCTTTCTACTGTTTATGTGATAGCATACAGTAGACTGCATATTTTTGTTTAGTTTGACGAAATAATTCTTTTCGCATACTTTCTGGCAGATTTCTTCTGTAATCCAGGTTTGATTTTCTTAAGCTAACTTCTTGTTTTGCAACTCTAAGACACTTTTATAAAGTTTTTATGAGCTTGACTCTTGACTCAAAAAATAATTAAGTTAAGAATAGTCCATACGATTTCTTTTTAAAGTGAAAAACAAATAAAGCTCACTCTAGCCAACCAACCTATATCTGAATCTATTACTCATGCATGAGTATAAAGTGCTTTTCTAGAGCTAAAAAAAACATGGTCAATACATGTTTTAGACTGATTAGAAATTCTAGTGGAAACATGTAATAATATCTGAAACCCAATTGATCAAAAAGAATACATCTCCTCCTCAGTGAATTTTGGTAGATTTTAAATAACAATGTTATAATGGCCCAATGGACAAACATTTTGACAGTTAATTGAGCATAGTAGCATCTGTAAGTTCACTTAAGAAAATGTCACACTGTCATTTGTTTGTTTGTTTGTCATTTTACAATAACACAATCAGTGCTGCCAGGATCCGGAGTCGACACCTCCACCTCCTATTCATACGCAACATCTATGCCTGTGCCACCTGGTTTATATTTTTCATCGGACTTTGCAAACAAATAATAGCCAAGTAAGAAAAATATTCGAAGGCTCACGTTTCACTCAATTCAATAATTTGTACTTATGTAACACAAAAACCTGCCAAATGCGAACAAAATGTATGGAAATTCTTTCTTTACCCATAGAAACTCATAACAAAATAGTTGCAGGGAGTGTCTCTTTTAAAGTCAAGATTTGATTGTAAACATTTTTGAGGGTTTTTAAAGGTTCATAATTAATTTCTGTACTTATCGACGATGATGGAGACAACCATCCCGTGTCATGTCGTAGGTTTTTGGGACACACAATTGATGAAGCAATGTTCCGAAAAACCAAACTGAACCCACTACTATGGCAAATGAAAAACTGTGAATTATACGGATGCAAAACAAAATGATTCTTAATACCGTTTCGAATGTTGTCCATCAAACAGTCCCAGTTTAAAACTACTAAACAATTTTTTTCAATACTACACCTTATTCTTCCGCTCGCTTATCAAAATTTCTTATAGGGGTATGAATAATCCTTTAAGGGTCACAAACATATAGAAGGCCTGCTCAAGTTTACAGTCGCAACGATGGTTCTGACAGACTTCTGCCGGTAAGGTCCAATTTTTTTACAATAAAATTTTGGGACAATGTTGAAATCTCAAATATGAATTGGCAGCCATATTTGAATGTCTCGTTTCTACCCTTTCACAATACTCTACTGCCTTTTTCAATACTCGTGTATTTCGAAATTTTGCACACGTTTCCTGAACACATGCCTTAATCAACAATAACTTACTTTAAGAGAGCATTTAAAGAAAGCCAGTGAAATACCAGGTTGAACCTAAGCCTAAAGTCAACCGCTCTTAATTGCTCGACAAATATTCGTCGAAAAATTCTCAGCTTTCTTACCTTAAAAGACCTTAGTATCCCAGATGCGCTTAAAGGGTTGAAGGGGTTTGCTAAAACCATCTTCATTGGAACAACAACCTTTCGATGGTTAAGCAGTGCACCCGTCTCTACACTTTAATTTGTAAGCAAAGCGGTGATGCGGTGAAAGACGGAGCTCATATCTCGCTCATATCTCTGTCTGTACCCTCCTGGGTATTTAGTTTTGCTTTCATTGTGATATGCGCATTTTGCGATTACCTTTAATGACTGATGTGATTCAATTACATTGACGTGTACTCGTAAATATCGGGCACTGACAGACTTCAGATCTGTTGGATTTTGAGACATAATAGCTCAATTATTTCCGTGGCTCTGAATCGTACGGTTTGACTTTAGACGTGGTGTTTCAATTTGATCTGTAAATCGCAAGGTGACAAGCGAACGTACGCGTTACTACAGAAATCTGTGTTAATTTTTATCTTAGTGAAAGTGTGTATTATGGTTAATGAGGTGATTGAGATCACTTTGGTCGACAGCATTTTGGAGACTCGTTTAGAGCTGACGAATGGAGGAGGTAAATTAAATATATACTGTGCTTTTATGCTAAAAAATTAAAAAAAAAAATCATTTTTGATTAAGACAAAAGATTCGTTTTAAAAATGGGAGCAATCTGAGTTAGATGTGACAAAACATTGTTTTGTGTAGTATGAAAGATCAGACTGGAAGTTCTTAATTTGAAAATAGGATGTGCATCATTGTATAAGCGTCTTGCATCTGTCACTACTCAAACTGGGTGCAAATCAAATCTTTGAAAGTTAGTCAATTCTCGTTGTTACTATCATTCGATTTGACATGAATGGAAACCGAAAACAAAATTCAATTTCTTTACTAAAGTTTGTATCTTGCATAAAGATTTCATGAGTATCAAACTTACAATGGTGGTTTCATGATATCTTAACACACAATATTACCACTGTCCCTTAACTCTGTGGCCCAAGAACAACACAAAAACCACAAATTACCTTACGAAATCCGCATAAATAATCCTAATCAAAGGATCATTTTCACAAATTCCGAAACAATGTAGATGCATTTTTCAACTTTACAATAATAACTTAACCATGATCCTTTTTTACGCCATAAATTCCATGATTTATTCTCTCAGTGAGAGGATAACCCATTTAACAGGCACTCATAAATCGAATCGAATTCGCGCATTTTATCTGTTAGATAAATCAATTTAATTTGTTGTCTTATCCCAAAGCCCAACAAAGAAAGGATTTCCGTTGAGGTTTAACGCCGAATCTATATTGTCCCTTGTTTGTACAAAACGTTTGCTCTGGTTGCAGAGGGGTAATCGATGCTCGCCTCCATATCGACTACATAATCTCGAAAGACTTGTCCCCAAAAAACATATCTTAGTGAATTCTCTATATTACGAAAAAGTAGTTTAATTTTTTTTGCAAATTTAATAAACTTCTTTTTAATAATTTTATTACTTTAATGCTACACAAACAAGCTTCAGACTAGCTTACATTTTTTTTTAAATGTTCTTGTGTAATTTCCCCAGGCTGTCTTAGCTTATTATTCGAAAAGGCATTTAAGAGGATAGGTATAAATATAATTTTTAACAGACTGGTAACATTTAACAAATAGAACGTTTTATGCAAGAACTAACTACCACACAAGCGCACTCCGATTGGACAATAAAATACCACAGCCTATTGCAATAATCATGTTTACTTAAGCTTTTGATGACTTTAATATAATATCTTAAAGCATGATTTTTCATAAAATTTTGCAATTGATTAACAATTCGATCCGACAAAATAAAGATTCATTAAGTTCTTATCCAATGTAATGACCATGGCTGAATACAAAAAAATCAACATGAGCAGTGCAGCTTTCTGTACGTTGGATGGAAGCTTTTTTTTTTAAAAACCGGAGCGGTCGATATGCGATAATAGAAGCGGTAACTATAGGGGTAACTGTATTGTCGTATAATCAAAATAATGCTCATTGAATCTGCAGCGGATGCTTTACAGCAACCAATCTTCCTAAACACAACTTTCTAATATAGTAATAAATTTCGAATAAAATTCTGTGAATCGAGCAAATGCAAATAAGCTGAATCTAAATTCTGCGTTCCAATTCGGACACCACATATGGAGGAACTGAAATCAAAATAAATCGAAGTTTCAAACCAATTTATTTTACCTGCTGGCGTTAGTGTAACTTAAATCGTTTTTGGGTATTAGTATCTATATTAGGAGATTTTATTTGTGTTTTCTTATATACTAAGAAAAGGACACATGTTTTATCTAACTAACTTATAAATTAATTTATTTCATTAAGAAATACATGCCTCAACACTTATCTTCATAAGATTCCAATCTACAAAAGACAGCTCATTCATTCACGCTGAACCCACTATTCATTCCACACTTTGATTGCCGCCATATCTAACAAACTCATAATGCTGGTTTCATGATATATTGCCACACCTTTCTTTGCTTACCCCAAAAACAAACCAATGAACCAAAACTGTCCCTTTACTCTATGTACCCCAAGAACAACACAAAACCCACAAATTACCTTACGAAATCCGCATAAATAATCCTAATCAAAGGATAATTTCCACAAATTCCGAAACAATTTAGAATGCGTTTTTCAACTTTACAATAATAACCGAACCATAATCCTTTTACACGCCATAAATTCCATGATTTATTCCCTCAGCGAGAGGATACCCCATAAAACAGGCACTAATAAATCCAACCAAAGTCACGCAAGGATATTATTGTATTTCGCCTTTTCTTTTGTAACGTAAATCAATTTAATTAGTTGGTATTTGCGAATCAAAATTGAATATGTGACACGTCATTGTAGGTTATTGCTACAAAAAAAAAAAAAAAAACAAGATCCTATGACAGAAAAAGGATATTCAGTTGAAACTCTTGCAAAAGGACCCCGAATGCTAAACGCATATTTTCAGTGAACTGTTTAAGCTCATGCAAAATAGAACGTACATAGCAGTAGTTTTTAATTGTCGCATCCTCTTTTCGAGCCCAATGGGGCGCCTACATATTTCTTTTGTTTTGCGTGGATTATACATGGCGTTATTGTGGCAAGAGCGCGCACTCAGGTTTTTTTTTGTCTGTAAAGCGCAGACACTGCAACTTGCCATAATTAATGATGCAAAAATGCGGAGAAATATAGGAAAATTGTATGCGCATTGTATGTTAATTGTTATCCTTAAATTATTATCTTCTTTTCGCAAATACATAAGTAACGCCGCCGTCATGAGTTGCAGCAGTAGTAGCAGTAGCAGCCAGCCAGCCAGACAATTACTGCATGATAGTTAATTTTTGCTCGAGATGTGAAAATGCAAATGTCCCTAGTCCTGGGTATTTGCTTGTTTGCCAAGGATTAAGTAATTTTTGAAATTATCTCGAGCAGACGTATGCACATGGGCTTGAGGACACTTCTCTTGAGTTAAATAAGGAAGCAGGAAACTTATTAAATTGAATTTTCATACAAGTTTGACATAATTTTTCCTCTTTGCTTTAGGAGAGGATTTGCCTTTTTCCTTTCACATATTTTTCTATTTTGTTATTTGAATTCATGCCAGGAATTTCTTCTAGGATCAAGCTGGGTGGTCTCGTTTTTCTATTTGTATGTGTTTGAATTTTTAAAGAAAATCATGTTTGATTAATTATTTTGGCTTCTTAAATGCATGTGTGGAAGTACAAGTTGTTCCTTGTTTTCATGATTCTTATTTTTTTATTTTGTTTTTTTGTTTTCAGTACGAGGACATTGCCATCGTCAGAGGAAAGAAGGAGTCGATGTGAAAGCACGAAAGAAACTCATTATAGCGAGTATTTTGTGTGTATTCTTTATGGTGGCGGAAATTATTGGTAAGTTCTTTTGGCGGAAGTCCTTTATGTTACGTTTGTATTTATGTTCGATGGAGGGATGGAGACTTTGCCTTGTTAGTGGATAAATAAAATTGTTGACTCAATTATTTAAGAGTTTCATTTTGCGTATTAAGTTTGTGGCTCTCATTTCGAACAGCATAATCTTTGTAGGCGGGAACAGAAGTTTGTTGGCCTTTCTTTTTGTTTTGGTTTTCTATGACGTTAAGGGTGATTGCCTTGAAACGCCTGGTAAATATTCGTGTTAACAAAATATTGATTAGAAATATGAGAAAGCAAAACAATAAGAAAAAAAAAGTTTGTCTTGCATTTAATGATTCAGTGAGAATGAACTTGAAAAATGCTTAGTATTTGGTGCACTCATTAGAAAAATGAAAATAAGTTAAATGCTTATCTATGTACGATTCAACATTTTCCGTTATCACCAGAGTGGTCCTGCTACTGGAATCTTCATAAACACTCTAGTACTTCTATAACATCAACAAAGTTCGAAAAAATACTGCGAATTAAGCGAATGCAAATAAGTAGATGAAAAATTCTTCACGGCAGTTCAGTTTCCGTCCATGGAGAAATTGAAACTGAAATACATCTGACCGTCAACCCACTACACACCCTTTCAATTCTTCTTCTCATCCTTCTGCTCGGTCTAGGCACAATGCGTTATAAGGGTAGTCATAAACCCATCATACAAATTATTTGAAACTCTTTTTTGCCATGGAGGTCCAACAGCCGTAACATGGCTGTACCTAAAGGCTGCCAAAGCGAATCCTTTTCCTAGGGGTCCGTATCTTCTGAATTTGTACTATTATGGGCGCTATAGCATAATAAATAATAAAAATAATATTAAGTTACAAATTTAGGGGGGTCTTCATACGAAGAACGTGTTTTAAAAAATGGTATGTACACTTTTTAGGTTGCATGCTATCCTTTCAGTCATTAATCAAAAACGCGTTCGAAAGACAAAACCTTTCAAAATCTCTTCACTGGCATAAACGCAGTGGTTATCAATCCTTCACTCTGATATTCATGGCGCAGTAACCTTGATTCGACTTCAAGTTTATTCAACTGAATATCGCATGCATGTTTCATTTGCTAAGTCTTTGTCTTTTATTCAAAAATTAGGCTCTTGCAGCTGCTGTCACAATGGCCTGTGTTTGCTTTTGGTATCTCCGCCTCATCTTTCTTTGATCACCGTTAATATATTTGATTAAGTCAAACAAAAGTGTCAAATATACTTTAATTGAACAGTTATTTAAACAAATGGTGGGAAATTATATCTGTTCATATCTTTTCTGAAAAGAATACAAATATTGACATATTAAAATTTGCAGATACGAATGATATTTTTCACTCGATATATTCAATGAATTAATTTTTTATTTTATTTTGCAAAATTCACGAAAGTCAAAAATAGATTTCAACTCTTCTTAGATCATTGCCCATTTACAATTTACAACCGAAACTAAGAATTTGGAAATTGTTTGCAAACAATTGCATAGAGGTTTTTGAAAACTTTGTAAAGTATGTCTAACGTACTTTGTTCAGAAGAAGACAGGTCGGTTTGAGGGAATTTGTATATTCATCTGAAATTATAGATTTATTTACCGAAAATGGTATAATAATGCAAAACGGCGTTAAACAATTTAAGATTTCGAAAACCGTGAATTTTCTCAGCTTACCGGAATCAACTACAGCTCAAGTGAAAACATAAGATAAGAAGGCTCGAATTAGATTAAAGGGATGTTTCAAATTCGGATATACTGCCTTGGTTGTAAGGAGGGTGAATCCTGGGAGCTGTTCAAAGATGATGATCTTGTCGAGAAGGCTAAAATTCATCGACAACAATTCGAGTTCCAGTCGAGAGTGTCTTCGAAATGCAGTTGGCAGGCTTACGAAAATAAAAAAGACCACTTTAAACTGAGAAGGATCGTAGGTACCGATGGCCTGATGTGTAAATGAGGAAGTGACACTTCTCATCAGTTGCTCGGATATTGTATAGATCTCGACTCTAGTGGCAATATTATCAATGCAATAACAATGATAGCTGTTAACAATGGGCAAAACATTAATCGAATTTTAAAAAAGCATATTCCATAAGAGTGAGAATCGTTTTCAAAGGAAAAGTCCTCTCAGATTTGCCAACAAACTTATCATCACCCACTTTGGAACGTTACAAGTTTTAATTTGTCTCTTCCTTTACTCTACTCAAACTGCTACGAAGCACCTTTCTTCACTCAATTTGAAGGCTCTGTCCGACAAAGTAAGTTCGTCTTCCTTTATATTTAACTTTTTTTTTCTCGAAATCTCAGAGCCGTATAATTCCTCTATCTGATTCAAAGTCTTAGTTTTCTTGTTACTTTCGCACTTACTTTAGCATAGATTTACAATTTTCTACTCCGCGCTTAAGGACGAGAAATTCTTTCGAAAAATAAAAACAAGATGAATAAATGCATTGAATAAGAACTTGCAAGCTAGATACGGACATAAAGAAGAACAAAAGTGAGAGGACGAAGACAACAACGAACGAACGAAGACTTTGAAAAAGTAGAAGAAATGCACCAGATGCAAACTTTCTCATTTTTCACTTCATTTCAAAATTCTGGCAAAGAAATTGACGAAGTAACTGTGTAGAGCAACAACTCCCTGCTCTGCTATCGCGTCTGCCGCTTTATAGTATCCAGTTGCACAAAGGACCAGGCGATAGAATGTTGTTTCTTTCTCATAGATATATATTTTTTTTTAGTTAAAGTGCCTCGGTTGTGGCTATCTGAAAAGGGAATACCAAATGCTGTCTCTGAGACTTACAACAAATAGAGGTATACTCGTTCGATGGAGCAGAAGGGAACACAATTCTCCACTCAAGAAGGACGCGTCGGGCGGTTGCCCAAAATCTGAATAATGTGGGCGAATTCGTTGCTAGTATCTATACCAATTTTCAGCTCGCTGACCATGATGGATTCAACTGTGTTTTAATGGGACTCCTACTCGGGGTATTGCCTCTTATTCTTCGTCCTTCTTCACATTTTGGTGATAAAAATACTTTTTGATGTTTTTATTTTGCATTTGCTGAATGCTTTGTGGTGGAAATTAACATATGAACAGATGTCTCTCGTGGAATGATAAATATCCTTTAAAATGGAAAATTTTATTTTGCCCTCTGTTATCGACTGTCAAGAAACCATTGAGCTGGAGTAATTTCTAATAAAAGACATCCTTAGAGTTAAAGCCTTTAAAGCAATCTAAACGGTGTTCCATCATTCATAAATTATGCAAACGAAATCACTTTGCGGTATGCGTTTGCATGTGCAGACGACGTAATGTGATGTTAAATTATGCAAACTAAAAATCTCCTGCAATTGATTCACGTCCATCGGCATACAAAGGATAATAGTCACAAAACAATGCCAGCTTAAATGGGTTAGCAAACTTCTCTACGTCAATGCGTTTAAATTAACTATTACGGCCTCACACAAACCTCCATTATAAACGCAATCAATTTTGTGTTTACTTAAAGAGTCACTTTTGATATCGCCCTTGTAAGTGTGTTCTTACCTAATAAAACGGAAGAGATTTGATATTTTTTCCAACACATTTTCTGAAGTCATGAGATTGTGACTGAGAACGTCAAGTATTGTGCAGCTATAGGAATAGACTAATTTTTCAAAGAATTTAGACCATAAACCCTTGGAAATCCAGCTTAAAGGTGAACTTTTCTCATAGTCGATAAAGTCTCCGTACAGTAGCTGAACTTCTATATTTTGGCAATAAAATATTTAAAAAATTTACTGTAAGGCCAAAATAGCAACACAAGCATCGAATGCGTCTTCTCGCCTCGTCTTTTTAAAGGTTGAATAGGTATTTTGTAAAATGTAATCAATAGTTAAATTTGAATTCAATTGAAAATGAATTTGTCAAAGATTTAACAAAAAAATGATACGAAGTAACAACTTGAAGTTTTCGTATGTATCATCGAAACTTGACGCCAAACCTGATATGTTTTCGTGTTTTAAATTAATTAAGATCAACGAAACCACTGATTCACTTAAGTTTATAAATTTTAAAATCGGAGTTCCTAGTCATTACGCGAGTTCAATCTTTGATGGAAAGTTTTGGCCAAGCGGGGTGAAGATTCGCTCTTTCGTGCGAAGTCAAAAAAACTAAACCCTGTTAAAGATAATAAGAGGGTTGGCCTTCAGCAACCCTTAAAAGTTTTTTTATCACAACGCCAGTGGATGCAGAACGAAGACTATGGACCTGTTTCTGGCTGCAAGTCACAACGATTATGACGTAATCGTCATTACGGAAACTTGGTTTTATCCTGGAATTTAGTCTGCTGAAATTTTTGATAGCTCATTGTACAATGTTTTTCGCCTAGACCGATGTACTAATGCCGATGAACGTGGTGGAGGTGTGCTTGTAGCTGTTCGCTCAAATTTGTCCTGTAAACAAGTTACACTGCCGATTTTAGATGTTGAGCGAATTTGCATTGCTGTTGAAACTGGACGTACGCATATTAATTTAATTGGGACCTATAGTATATTCCATACGGAAGTAAAATAGAGACTTATGAAAAATGTATAGATAATTTTGAATTTTTATATGACAATACTGAAACTGAAATGATTTGTATTCTTGGTGATTTTAACATTGGTAATGTAAATTGGTCTTGGTCCGATGACGATAAAATGCTTATTCCTAATAACGTAAACAATTGTTAATCGAAATCGAACTTTATGATTATTTGAGTGAAAAATCTAGTTTTTCTCGGTCATTAAATTTCTTGAAGAGTAATTTTACTGGATTGAATTCGTTTTTTAATTCAATTGATTGTGATATGGAATTTGAAAATCTTTGCTTACGTGATATGTACAATCTTTTTATTTCCAAAATTAATATTGGTTTCTTCAAGTTTGTTCCATCCTCTTTTAAGAAGAATAATTCCAAGCCCCCGTGGTACAATAGGAATCTCCTTCACTTAAAAAATCTTAAGAACAAGGCCTTTAAGCGTTTTAAACTTACAGGAAATGAATCTAAGAAAGTTTTTACATAAAAATGAAGTTCATACTATTGAAAATAAGCTCAAACATGATTCAAAATCCTTTTGGTCTTTCATTAACCAAAAACGATGTTCAAATGGGCTACCAAACCAAATATTTTACAAAAATTCGATATCAAAAAATGTTCAAGATTCAGTTGAACTGTTTGCCAAATTCTTTGAGTCTGTTTTTCGTCCTACAGTTGTATCTACATATGTAGAGTCATTCTCAGAATCCAAAATCGACATTGGTAAATTAAAATTGGATGCTTTGAATGACCTCCAATAGTGCTTAAAAACTGTTGCATGTCCTTATGTTTGCCGTTGCTCAAAATATTTATACACATCGCTCATCTCGGGTATTTTTCTCGATGATTGGAAGACTTCTTTTTTGGTACCCATCTACAAATCTGGTCCGAAAAATATTGTAGAAAACTACAGAGGAATTTTTAAATTATCTGCTTTACCAAAGCTCTTTGAAAATATTGTAAAGGAGAAAGTAGTCTTTCACATTAAAGAGCATATATCTGAGTTCCAGCATGGTTTTGTCTCTGGACGTTCAACTACATCTAATTTAACTCATTTTACATCATATGTAATAAATGCTGTTGAAAAAGGCTGTCAAGTTGATGCCATCTATATAGACTTCAGTAAAGCTTTCGATTCTGTGAATCATAAGTTACTACTGAAAAAATTGGAAAGTTTTGGTTTCCACTCATCAATTTTGATTTGGATTTCATCATTTTTAATCGGGAGGGTACTAAGAGTCAGCGTGGATAAGCATTGTTCAAGGGCTATGCTTTGTACTTCGGGAGTTCCGCAAGGAAGTCACCTGGGTCCTTTACTTTTTATAATTTTCATTAATCATGTCGTAAAATATCTTGAATTCTGTCATTGCTTAATGTATGCGGATGATCTGAAGCTGTTTTCGAAAATAAGAAGTCAAGACGACTGTATGAAAATGCAGAAGGATATTGAGCATTTATTTAAATGGTGTGTCAAAAATTGCTTGAATTTAAATGTTCAAAAATGTTTCACAATCTCTTTTTCGAGAGTTCCAATACAGCTCTCTTATACTTACTGTGTTGGACTCACACCATTAGAAAGAATAGAAAAAATAAAAGACCTCGGTGTCATTTCTGATAATAAGCTTACGTTTGTTCATCACTTGGAATACATAGTAGCGAAAGCTATCTCGTTAGTTGGGTTTATTAAGAGAAACTCAAAGGAGTTTTCTGACCCACATACTCTATTATCCCTTTTTATTGCACTTGTTAGGTCGATACTTGAATATGCGGATATTATTTGGAGTCCAATTTATAAATTCCATTCAGATCGGCTTGAAAGAGTGCAAAGGCGCTTCACTAAATATATATTTTTTAAAATGCGTTAGAATTTTGAGCCATCTTACAAAGCAAGATGCCAATTGCATGGCATATTGAGTCTTAGTGCAAGAAGGCGTTGCCACGAAATCATATTTATAAGAGATATTTTATGTTACCGGTTCAAAAGTCCCCTACTTTTATCCATGCTCCCTATTTATGCACCGGAACGGCCATTAAGAGAACGACATCTTTTCTTTCAAACGGTGCATAGAACAAGCTATGGTCAGAATGAACCAATTTCTAGAGCTCTTAAGTCCTTGAATGAAGTTTGTAGATTTGTTGATTTTCACGTCTCAAGAGAGTGCTTCAAAAACATTGTGTTTTGCCTTTTAGGAAATTAAATTCCTGATATTTTATTAGTAACTTTAATAATTAATGTTAATAGTCAAATAATTTACCAAATTTGTAATCTGTTAGGCTTAAGCTGGTTGATGAAATATAGCAAATAAATAAATAAATAAATAAATAAACAATAAGTTTGTTTGCTTCAAAAGAACACTCATCAACAACAGCTTTATAAAAATTGCTTCTCCACTTAATATAACAAGACATTCATTTTCCATCTCATTCCCTATGAAGTTCTTCACATGACTATGTTTTCATTCCCAGAATGTGCATCCTTCATTGCGCTTCAATAATCTTAATGTATTGCTTAACAAAAAACCCCATCGCACCTATCAAACAGAGTCATCAAATACATAAGAAAAACTCATAAACATCATTGATTCCTCTGAAGGATGCTCGATGCTCGTGCTGCTTGAATGAATTGCGATTTTCAGTTTCAGTAGTACACTTGTGTATTTGCTTCCTGGATAACCATATTTTCGCAGAGTCCTTATTTTCCTGCATGACTCGTACATAAACTTCGGCAAAACTTAAAAACGTAAAATGGAAAAAAATCATCATCATGCATGTCCTTATTTTTCTTTCTATACATTTTTTTTCTTGCAGGTGGCGTACTATCGAACAGTTTGGCAATAGCAACAGATGCGGCACACCTGCTAACAGATTTTGCTAGTTTCATGATATCATTGTTCGCCATTTGGCTAGCAGGACGACCATCGACTCAAAGGTAAGTGCATTATGCCAACAATAACCAAACACAAATACCAATGTCGAGTATAGCGCTCAAGAATCAAGGATTGAGCACCACATACTCGTACTCCTTTCCCTTAGCGCACACAACAGGGGAAGAAAGCGCCATAGGTAGACATCGTAGTCGTTTTATTGATCATTATTAGTGTGTGTGATGCCAACAGGCTCCCCACTTCTTTTGTTGGGTTTTTTTCTGTTGTATTTGTATCTTAAGTGGTTTTTATCCTTTCAAGGAGATTCTCAACTCTCAGGCTCAGAAAGTGTACTGCTGCTGAAGTACCAAACACAGGATATACATATCTCAGCAAGGGCGATAAAAGTCATTGGAGGAAGGATGTGACGGGCACGTCATGAAATTTTGATTCTTCTACCCTCCCTAAGGATGCTTGTCTGATGGTGTTTGCCGATTATAACGACGAAGATGATGATGATGATGAGATTTGAAATTTGACTCAGTTTCGCATTCATGGATGGATTTTATACTTTTTTCTTTCGAAGGCAGTTGTATTGTTTTCGTCGGCTGTCAATGAATACTTCATGAGCGCATTTTTTCGACATTTCTTCCTGTGTCGTCGCTATTTCTTCCTTTTCAATTTGACATTAAAGGAAGGAGTGTGAAGTCCTTAATGCTTTTATAATCGTACTTGACAGCTTGACATTGAACGTATTTATGAATATTTTTTTTTTCAAATGCTAGCGTGTTTAGGTTTGGCTTTAAAATTTTAGACTCGATAATTTTTCGTCGCCCTAGAAGCATGACTACAGAAGTAAAGAGGTGACTAAATAAAGAACAGTTTTTTCATCCTTATCGTCCTTTCTATACTGTACCATTGTCATGCATGACGATAATGTCCGTCTACTCCTAATCTGTTCATACTAGGATAGTCCTTAATGCAGAGTAGAAGAGTAAAACCAAACAGGCACCATGGATAGGTGAAAGGTGATGTTTTTTTTTATCCACCGAATTCGTAGCAAGGGCGACTAAGAGTGAAAACACATTTAGGAAATCTCAACACGCAGGTGAGTCTTGTGACATTCGGAGCATTTAAAATGTTCCATAAGTGAACAACGAGCACACCGGTCTGCTAAGTATTTGATCCTTTTTTAGGATCAAGGTTAAGCCACCGTGTAAGAAAAACCTAAGGATCACAAGTAGTAGATGTATGAGAGGGTGCAGCTATGAGCTGGAAGAGATAATCATTAGAAGCCGAGCTGACATCGCATGTGTTCAAAAATGAAATGAAAAGGCAAAAAAAATCAGGCATCTTAGTTTGGCGGTAAATCATGGGCGCTTTTCTGTTCTAATTTGGAACGAAACAGCCTATCATCCCATCGGCAGAGGTTCTTGGCAACATGCTGAAAACTTCGCAAACAACCGGTTTTGCTAGATGAGACGAGGAATGATATCCGCATTGCTCTCTAAGGATATTCGTTTCATTTGATGGTTAAGATGTGAATGGAATGGAAATGTCGTGAGGTCAAACAAATGCCATTAGGACTGACTGAGATCGGTACCAGAAAGTCTTCTGGTGAAGACATCGTTCTCTACAAATACTATTAGGTCCAGATTGATGACCAATTAGTAGCTTGTTTAATAAGAACACTGTCCAGCAACTCATTTTCCAGCGACAGAAATTTTCATGAAAAACTTGAAAAATTATCTATAAAAGGGTTTGGGGTGCAAGCATTTTCGACTCTGAAGAGCTTGATCGATCTTTCTTCTCCCAAATCGGACACTTGCGAAATTATTAAAAAAAAACTTGGTGGTAGGCGGATGAATCCAAATTAGTGGCTTTCCATTGGACCATGATATCCTGTTTACTGTCGATTGACCCCTTACCGATGTGAAATAATTTTCCAAACACTTTTAAGCTCAGAACATGTTTCAGAAAGACGATGCTTGCCCCTGTAAAATTTAGATGTCTGATTAGCGAGGTCCTCGATCTAGAGAGAAAGTTTCCTCGAGCACAATGTAACTTTTGTTGCTTCTTGGAATCAAAAGAGTAGAGTTCAGAGAGACACGATTCAGTTTCGTCGTTATTTTTCAAAAAAAATTCTATTGAGTACTTGCAAATTTTCAGTTTTCTTTGTTTCTTCTTTAAAATGCATTTTTTTTAAGGATAAGGATAATTAAATCAGCTGCTCAATATCCTAAAAACAGTGAATATAATAATATCGACTCAGAAAATTTAAAAATGTATTCCAAAGCACGCAAGCATTTAATATCCAGACCCTTCGTAATGATTCAAACTACAGATTTGATTATGCAACTTTCATTCGTTAAAGCGAATCCTGAATAAAGGTTATCGAGACATTCATATCCTTCCTTGGAACATTAAAAATAATTTCTTCAATATTGATAATACAAAAAAAAAAAAAAAGAATTGAAAAAAATGAAACGTCCAAACACGAATGAAGCAAAACTTTCCTAATTGCCCGACATTAAACCCCAATTGATTTTCAAAACTTCCAACAAACAACTTTCCTCCGAGCACAGCAGTAGAAGGATATCCCTTCCTAGCCACATTATCAAACATACATATAAACATATACTCGTATCGCCTGCGGCAGGAAAACACAGTCAACCAAATAGACAGAGCCAGGCAGTTAGTGAGGCAGGCAGGGCGGCATCAGCAGCAGGCACAAGAAAATGTAATAACAGTTTCGAACCGGAATTCAAAATGAATTTTCTCCTACTTTCCAATCTAATAGAGTAATTTACTGTGTGTGGGCGTTCCTACATATATCCTTCTATCTCGTATGAGTATGCAGACAGTGCCTCGCTGCTGCAGTCCTGTCTAGTGATATCCCAGTAATCACTTCGTACTACTTTGGTACAAAATACCAACGCAAATGAAGTTCAAAATATCCCGCTTCGGCCTAAACTCTGGGGTAACCATTATCACAGATTATGCAACAGTTCAACGAATGCATAACCCAATCTAACCTAACCATGCCCAACGCCATCACAAAACTATTCAAAATGACGCGCGCTTCTGGTGAAACGGAATAAAAGCGAAAAAAAACAATTGAATTTTCAAGTGTGACTTTGGGGTGAAGCTTCCACATTCGTTGATTTATTCTTAGGATATGGGGCTGTGTAGTTCCTAAGGAAGTCGATTACAATTTGAAATAATGGTGGATTGCTTATTTCTTTTGCTATTAGTTTGTCTGTTTTTTTTTTTTGATTTAATTCACGATTTGCATGCCTACAGAATGGGGTTGAATACCGATGCATTTAGTTTCATTTGGAACTGAAAAGTGTTTACTGCAGATGATAAATTGGATGCGACTTTAAAGCTCAAATCGAGTTTACATTTTTCGGACGATCAAGTGATAGATCGAGAGGAAAGCGGAGTTTAATTATACCCAAAGGTCATAGTCCTAGATTGTTTTTCAATTTTAGGCAGAATAAAATTGCTGTTATCGATAGATATATATTTTTGAAAAGACACTAGAAGAACATGATATATGGAGAAAGAACTAGGAAGGATCTTCCCAGTTGGACAGAACTCAGTTGCAATAAATGGCCGAAATCTTATCTAAGGAAAGGAAATCATCATTCGCATATGCATACGTCGCATCAGTTTCTATTCAAAGTTCCTGATTCTATCATTCTAGGAATTATAGATAGGCTAATATTGCATGTTTGTACAGAGTACAGGAAAGATTGTAAAGGAGAGGCGGGCTTAAGCTAAGATATATTATTTTTTGGACGGGTGGTGTCTCTCGAAATCTTCTTCTCAAATCATAATTATGACGACGCTAATAGGAACTTCTCATGGTTGCTAGATAAAATAACGAGATCTATTCTGGAATTTGAACAAGGGATCTATCACTTGATTCAATTGAAAAGCAAAGGCTCAACAAACCAAGCTATCTGGCCATGAGAATAGGTCTCGTTTTTGAAGTCTGTTCACACTCCCATCTACTTTATAAAGAACGTAATCCAGATCGATCTCAGATTTCTTCTTATTTAACTTAGAACTATATTTTTCTGCTCCTAAAATGAAGTTGGTTAAGTTTGAGCTTTTAACAAAGCGAATAAACCGTCTAACAGCTTGAATGACTTTGCCGAAAATGTCTTCTCCAGATTTTTTTGAGACAGACTTCAAGGCTTTCTAGCAGATTTGTTTGGTTTTCAAAGTCAAATGTTTGTTTTGAAGTCGCTTCAGTGATTGAAGCATTTGAATTTATGAAGGTTAAACTTAAAGTCGAAAAAAAGATGAATTTAATATTCCACTGCGATCAATTCCTATTCGGTCTGACCATTAGTGACAAAATTAAGGACGGTCAAAACCCTAATTATACCAATTATCTCTTATGCTGCGGTAGTTTATTGCAAACCCGATTCCCAGTCCCAGCAAAAGTTACTTGTCGCTTTTAATGACACCGCAAGATACGTATTCGGACTGCGGAGGTATGATCATGTCTCTGAATATCATCGGCTTATTCTTGGGTGCACTCAAGGTGAATATATTGATATAAGATGCTGCATCTTCATGCACAAGGCCATTCACAACCAATTGCCTGGGTACCTCACCGAAAAACTTAAATTTGCTCAGTCGTCCCGAACATGTAACTTGATAACTCCTGCCTCAAGATATTTAAACTCGTCACGTCTTTTCTTCGTCCACGCCGCCAGGCTGTGGAACTCTCTTCCCTTGGAAGTAAAGCAAATAGCTGGAGCAAATAGATTTAAAACCGCAATCACCAAATATTTTGGTGAACCGAATTAAAAAAAAAAAGTTGTTGACTCCTACACATTTTAGTATTTATGTTTTTTTATTTCGCTTTTCTTCCTTATTCCTGTTTCCCTTCTTTCCCTATTCTTTAAATTTGCTATATTAATAACTGCTACCCTTATAATGTATAATATACAAAATTGTTTTAAGTTTAATTTTAATTAAGCCGATTTTTATGTACTATAGAAGACACAAGTCTTATTTGTACTTTTGTATTAATAATAAATTGAATTGAATTGAATTGAATAGGAACATTTGGAATTTTTCACAGCCCGATCTCTCGCGGTGATAGTTGTCAATATGAAGATTTTGAGGCCGTTTGCAGGTATCAGTAAACTGTAGGTTCAACCTCCGACATTCGTGTGAAAAATATAACACGCACATGCAAATGGTGAAGCTGTGTCCTGCCCATCAAAAGAGCTGTCGCTCAAGCGACGGTGAATACTCAAGAAGAAATTCGAGAACAATCTGCAACAATACGAGTCTCTACTTAATCCATGATCTTTTCCATCCCGCTTTATTCTAAATAATAATTCAGTAATTAACTTTTGCGTATTTCTACTTTCTATTCCTAAATGGTAAATGGCACAATATACCCGTACACGGAAAAACAAAATGTATACATATATGGTATGTCCCAAATGTCAGGTGGTTCAAGGACTTTTGTGCGCCATTAACAAAAAGACATCCATGGAGGTAACATAAAAGAACCAAAATACAGGAGAAACTGTTTACAAACAATCCCCATACCATAGCCTCCTCTTAAAAAGGATACATATATGATAAGTGCAGTCATGTGGATGCAAAGAACCGGAGGTAAATGTGTCCTTTTTTTTTTTTTGCAAAGACAACACAAGAATAGTATGCTATAAGAAGAATTAAGCTGTAATTTTTTTCCCTTGTAAATGCCAAATGTTCGTCGTTTTAAGATGAAGAATGTAAATGTCAGTTCCGTAACCGAGACGCTCTGATGCCCGTAACGCTGGCTTCTTTAGTACGGCACGCGTTAAGATAAATGTTCCCACGCACGAGAATTTTTTTCGAAAATTTTCGATATTTTTCATAGTTTAAGTTTTTCTGTTTCTTTGAAGTCGGTATACGTGAAGCAAAAATTAGCCTAGCATAATCAGAGGGGGTTTAAGTTGAGCCTCGACGCCAGCAGTTAACTACCCTTTCTGGACGTGCAATAAATAACTTGTACTCAAGAAAGAAAAAAACAAAAAAAACCCATTCTCGGAACAACTTAAGGGTATCCTTTCTCAAGCATTTATTGTGTGAGGGAAACTTTCCAATGGATATCAGGTGCATTTCTGGCCATGTTGATGTCTAAACGGTGCTGAATTCCTTTTCTTTTTTAGTTTTGTTGGTAAGTCACTCTTGCGTAACGATTTCTTCGATAAGCATTTATTTTTCACTGTAAGACAAACTGTTTACGTAGCACAATGGGACGACTAGAAAGCCAAAGGTTAGAGTAGGTTACGATATTTTTAGTGAATGAAAAAAAACGTACACACGAGTTATACATCTGCTAGGGGTGACATATACGAAAAAGGAACAAATAAGGATACGGAAGGAAGCATTCGTTTCAAGTTACATACGGATTGATTTTTATGGGAAAACTTTTGTTGGCGCTTGAACATGGTTATGTAAGACTGATTTGTCGCCTTTGTGTCAGAGCTGCGCCAGGGGGTAGGATAAGTTTTGTTTTTATGAAATTATTTTTATTTAAACGAGAAAGTTTCGGGAGTGATTTTCAAATTTAACCAGGAGTAAGGGAAGGGAATCGTCAGTCAGACTTTGCAGGTAGTTTTCAGTGAGTGTTTGTTTTGTGGCAATAAATGAAATTGAATATGTCAACTTATAATTATGAATCTACACAACAAATAAAATATTTGATTTAAAAGTTTGCGTTCTTTATTATAAAATCGAAAAAAATGTCAACATCAGACTTCATTAATGGTTCCATCTTTTGCGAGTCATCGGCAATCCTTTAAATGCTTTATTTAACGATCCAAATTTAATAAAGCCTTGTGCAATACGCACAAATAGTTCTTTCACTTATTTTAAATGCACTTTCTATTGCCAGATAAAAAAAAAAAAAAAACGCAAACTAGCTTCAATTTTTTTTTGGTCTTGCTGTTTTACAATCAGAACATAACCTTTCATGAACTATGTAAGCTCGTTAGTCTTCGTAGGTTTCAAGGGAAGACGATGGATAAGTCACATCTCAAAGCTGTGGGTGTTTCTCTCTCACGTCTTCAGTTTGTAGTCTCTCGCATCTCAGACTTACAGGCAAACTATTGAATAAACGAGGCGCGGTGACCTTGTAGAGGAGTGAAAAGTGTGATTTTCTTATGTTAGGTACATTTACTAAATTCTGGTTACTTACACGTAGTTTATGGGAATCTTACAATCTTGAGGAGGAATAACCGGAATTTTCAAAAAATGTTTTCAAAACTTTATAAAAATATAAATGCTTAACAGGAAGAATCTTGAGGCTCCTGATTAACTCAAAGCTATGAGTTCTGCGGCTAACTCTACACAAGAAACGAATTGAATGTTTTTGTTTAGTAAGCAAAGGTTAAATTTTATTAGAATGAGTACCACCCCAACAAGTCAACCCATATTGCAGCTTAGATTTAAATAAACCATTATAAACTTATTTTAAAATATGTTGACTACAATAAAAGCTGAGGTGATAGGACTGTCTCAAAAGGTTATTAAAGTATCTTCACAGATAGAACCCGTAATATTGAAAATCATGAATTTTGTTTTTTCGCTTATAATTAGTTTATATAAAGAGAACCATTTGCGCAAAATATCTAAACCATTATTGAAAGCAATAAACAAGTTAAAATAATTTTTTTCAGAGTAGGATAAGGAAATGTCATCAGCAAGGGCTGTTATTTGGCCTTTAAAACGTTGAAGGAATAGTGAATTCACAAAAATTTGGAATAGGAACCAAAACGGAACCTTGAGGAACGCCTATGTTTATACATTTTTCCGAACTTTAACTTTTTGTTTTCGGTCTTTTAGATAAGATGCGAACCAATCATAAACAGACCCTCGAAAACCTGCCCTATACAGTTTTTGGAGTAACAAAACATGGTCCACCATATCGAAAGCCTTAGTTATATCAATAAATAGGGCTGATGCAATCTCAGATTCGTTTAAGCTATGATAAAGTTCGCCACACAGTTTCAAAAAGGCTTCTTCTGTCGATCTACATTTTCTGAATCCAAATTGGGAACCACTAAAGAAATTACTTTTATCCAGAAAGGACAACATTCTTGATTTCATACCTTTTTCAAAAATTTTAGAAAATACTGGTAAAAGTGAAATAGGACGGTAATTATTGAGACATGTAGTTTCACCCTTTTTGGGCAGCGGAATAACAATTGCTAGCTTAATTGCATATGCAAATACCCCTTTTTGTATACTTAGATTAAAGATATACTTCAAGACATCAGAAACATAGTATGAAATATTCTTCAAAATCTTACTGGAAATCATATCATTCGATGACGAATTAGAAGTTTTGAGAGACATTATAATATTATGAATCTCATGTGATGAAAAATTTTCAAAGAAAAAGCTGTCGGTGTAAAAGCAATCTTTAATGATGCTATCGGAACATCATTGTCTCTCGATAACACGAATCTTTTCGATCAAGATTGTTCCCTTAGAACCACACGAGAAATCCAAATGCGGATGATTTTCGCATAGAAAATCGTATTTCACCTGGTAACGAGTGGTTTCTTTTTTTTTGTTCTGAAAAGAGAATCGTCTCTATGTCCGACTACGGTTAGACTCGCCAGTGACCGATCGTACTGTCCTCCGATCAAAAACTTTCGACGACGGTTTTCTAAAAAAAATGATTTCATTCATTAGCGAATTGATCTTCAATTTCTTAAAGTCCATCGAATAACACTAGTGGTTCCTGCGAACCTCATTCTGTCAGGGCTCTTAGGATCGCTTTTTCAAATATCTTGCTAAAATTATTTTTGAGGAAAGGCGTTGTCAAATGAACAATATTCAGTTGAAATGTACCTCTTTCTGGATAATGATATGGCTTCCATGATATCCTTCTTTATTTTTGATTTCGATGTCCTCGGTCAGAAGGACATCACGTTTAGGTCTTGCATTTGTCGGTTCGATATAAATACAACTGGCTGCTTCCCATGTCTTAAGGACATGTTGCATTGCCTAGGAAATGTTGAGGTCTTTCCTGGTTTATGTCTAGTAAAATGGTAATTCCAATTCAATAATATATTTTTTTATGCATTTTTTAATCACTCGTAACTTTTCTTTTTCTTTTTAGATTGTCCTTCGGTTGGTATCGTGCTGAAGTAATTGGAGCTATGTGTTCCGTCGCCATGATTTGGGTAATCACTGGCGTTCTAGTATGGCTTGCGATTCAGCGTTTAATCACTGGCCAATTCGAGGTCGACGCTGAAATAATGCTCATCACCTCGTTCCTTGCGATAGTTGTTAACTTGATGTAAGTAAACTTTTAATCTAACCAATCTTTTATTGTCTGTTATAAAAAAAAAACAATCAAAAAAGCCCAACACGTTTCGGAAGTCTCCAACCAAAATTATCAACGGGAGCAAAAAAAAATCACTTGCATTTTAAATCTGTTCACATACTTCAAAATCAAAATAAAAAAAATAAAAAAAGAGGTTTGAAGAGGACATTCACGTCGTCAGCAATTTTTTGTGATGGTTTCCGGTTCTGTTAGTTTTTTCTGCCCCGACTATTGCAGCGAGCTCTGTTTGATTTACGTGACAAGTGCTCATGAGAGCACATCCTTTATTTGGCAGTGGGTTACAAGCGGGGAAAAAAGCAAAAAAAAAAAACGGAAAAACAGAAAAAAACCGCGGGATTTGGATAAATATAGCTGCACTAGAATCTCTAGGTGGCAAAAATAGTTTGGAGCTGCAATAGTGCTCTTGTTATGTCAGGAGGGTGTGGAATTGTGGACTCAGCAAAGAAACCATTCGAGTGCTTCATCATGTGGCGGCAGTGTTAGTTTATGGTTTTAATTTCTAGATGACATGACATTGTTTTTTTTTTTTTTGTTATTCAATGGAATGGATCGTTAAAGGATTTAGGAACAAAGTGGGATTATACTTTTATAGGCTAGTATTAAAATATGGTATTCAACTGATATCCGCTTTGGATGTGATGAAGTGCAGGCTGAGAGGTTTATTGAACATATGTTCGACGATGTGAGAGAGTTTAAGGATTTGCAATATTTGCATTCGAAAACAGATTTATCAGTTATTACATTTTTCCTCCTTTTTTTTCTAAGGAATGTAAGCCTGCGGAAAGCATTTTGTTAAAAAAAAATTTGCTAGCAGAATTTAAATAAAATCTTTTAAATGTTGAAACAAATTTTCTCAGCTGAAAAGCTTTTGGCATTTTTTTCACGATAAAGGATACATGTGCACTAGGCTCTACTATGCTAAATTGTTGGGGTGATTCGAATAGAAATTTAAGAAAAAATTTACCTGCTTGGCAAAGGAAGAATTTCTCCTCCAACACGATCATTATCTGGCTTACACCCGCGCAATCCTCATAGTGGAATTGGTCGAATCGAGCTACGAATTGTTGTCCCATTAGATGAATTTTCTAGATTTTTATTTACTTTAAAGCAATTTTCGATATTTTTTTGAACCTTAAAAAACGGAAATGTCATTGCGAGAAGCAGATCAAGCTGATACGTTTAGATATAAATCGAAATTATGCAAGAGAATATTGATTTTTTTATTTTAAAACCATTTATTTAAACACACAGACACAAGGACAAAATTAGGATATGTTCCACATTCACACTCGATTTATATTCCTATTGTTTTTAAGGGTCCCTTACCCAAGAGGCGGATCCCAACACAAAAAACTCAATTCTACGTCAAGAAGTGTGCTTTGGAAATTTTTCTTCGCTACGTAAGGAAATCTTTTAAACACCATTGCTTTTGTTTGTTAATTATGACGTTATATTTTAAGGCTTAGCAATTAAGTTCCAAACATATATCTCCGTATCAAAGTTTAGCAAAGGATGTTTGGAACAGAGCCATTGTATGGCGGGTGATACGAAACCCTTTGTGTGCCTGTCTGACAACACTTGGCCGCTCATCTTTCTTTTCTAATCGAATTTTTTATCGAAAAAGTCTTACCCGTCTTATTGTCTGTTATGACTTTCGGCTTCATGTACAATCCAAAAAGGCGTCAAACTTTGACCACATTTTAAGAGCATCTCAAATATCCCTCTGTTTTATCTGTGGCTAATTAGTCGTGCTTTATGAACCAGCCAGTTTAAGGGAACTCGTTTGGCGAAAGTTAAATAACTTCGTTTTCAAATTCACTACTAAAACCGTTCTTAACCACCATACACACATAGAAAAAAAGCGCACAAACAGGACATGAAGCAACATTTCGTCACACTAATTGTCATTTACTTTACGAGCAGGCGTTGCGGTGCCCCTGTAGCTCCTTCGTTATCCGCCTTCTTTGTCGTTTTACTCGATCAGCTTCAGGCAAACAAAACTCACTTGGTCGTCTGTCGGTGTCGCCGTCGTCCTTCTTCAATGAACGAAATGGGAAAACATTTAACGACCTTTGATGATGGGTATTTTGGGTGACTCTGTTCTAGCATCTCGCAGCAACATCAATGTAACACTGTCAACGTGCAAAACCAACGACAACGACAACGAAGCAACTCAATGCATTCTAATTTATTTGCTCTGTACGTCGTCGTCGGTCGCTATTGATGTCCTTCAAAGGAAGCTGATAGGAACTTTTACTTCATCTTCTGTGTGCTTCTATCGATTATCACCGAACCGAATCATGAGTTAGCTCGAGAACTCGTCAAGGATTGATTTCTCTTTACTCTTTGTTTTATTTTTGGTTACTTGTTCCTCGGTGGTCGTGTCCTGATTTAATTGACAGCCAACATATATCACCCCCGCTTTTAGCTTCGCCAAGTGTAACTTGAACTCCAGTTTTAGGTGGATCCCAGGACACATATATGTACACTCCTACGTATACCATCCAAGTTAGTTATAGTTGACTGAGAAGAAAAGGACCGGCTGTGCCTTGATTTCGATGAATCAGTGTGCTCGTTGGTTACTGTGTGCTGCAATATGAGATTTATTACTTAAAGAACATACAAGTCACACCAGGCAAATATGTTCCAGAGAATGGCACTAGATTTACTCCGAGTATATAGCTTGCAGCGGCGAGGCGACGGGAAGAAAAAACAAAATTGTATTCAAGGATGCTCCTTTTAAGGGTTCGCTTTGCTGGGATGTGCGTACAGCGCCACTCGTACGACAGCCGGGAAATCCTGTAATGCCTTTCTTCGCTCGGACCAAACTCAATTTGAGTGGATAAATTAATGGATTGCCTCGGAGGATGCCTTGGAATACCTCTGCTATATGCTTTGTCTTTGCTTCGCAGGATCTATTTACCAAGTTACATTTGAAATTTATAGGGAAAATGGAAAGCATTGGGCAGTACCTCACTCACTTGTCATCATTTGTTGTTAAACCGATTTTCTTGAAGAGTTTCACCGTTCCTCAGCGCCTGAGACTCTGTTGTTAAAATATGTTGTTTTCCTGATACATTGCCCTTCGATGTACACACGCAGTTTTTTACTCCCAAAATATTGTATAAAAGGTCTGATTTTATAATACTTTTCCAAGAAAACTCACTTCTGTAGTGCCTATGAAATCCGAGCAAGAACACATGATGACAACCTTGTGATGGTCATTCATCAAGAAGTCTTTTTTTGGCGATTTCCTGGTGGTTTAATGACTCGTTAATATCATACCGTATCTTTTATATTGATTTATTTGCATTCGTTTAATTCACAGTATTTTGTTCGAAATTAGTTGACACACTAGAGAGATATATTTCTGGAAAATAGATTCATCACGCTATTGCCATTCCAATTGCAAGCTCGACGGGGCGTGTTCTGTTCTCTGAAGTAAAATGTGAAATTCCCATTTTTTGAGGTTTCTTAGAATTTGTTCTAAGACGTTCTATCTTCGAAGTTAAATTTTGATAGCTGAATTTAAAAAGCTTATATTTTCTGCGTTTCGAGCCTGTTTTTTTTTTTTAAAACTTTTTTTCAGAAACAAAATAACTTCATATTCATTCTTCTTTACAGCATGGGTTTTCAATTGCATCATTCACACTCGCATGGTGGTGCAGCTGCTGATGAGGGCCATAGTTATTTGGATGATCGAGTTCCAGAATGCAATACAAAGCAAAAGAAACCTTCGAAAACGTTGACTTCTACAGAAACACCAACAAGCACGTCGCCGACTAGTATCATTGCCGAAACAAATCTGACTACAAACAAAAAGAGAAATTCCTCTCAGAACTCAAACAGCCTAGGGACGACACCACAACCGGAACCCAGAGTACACACCTCGACGAAAAGGGAGAGGGAAAATATGAATGTGCGCGCTGCACTCATACATGTTCTGGGCGATGTCCTGCAGAGTGTTGGGGTATTTGTGGCCGCATTGGTGATTTATTTCAAACCGGAATGGGCTATTGCGGATCCAATTTGTACGTTTTTGTTTTCCGTGATTGTTCTTTGCACAACGTTTGCCATTATGAAGGACGCGCTTCTGGTATGTGCAGCACAATATGTCGGGAATCCTTGGAGAATCGCACATGCACACATTTAAAATGTTCCTTGGAACTTGTGTGTGCGGGGATTGCCGTGGAAGTCTTGCTTATCCTAACTGACATTTTAATCATTTTATCATTTTGACAAATAGGTCCTAATGGAGGGCACACCCACCTATATGGATTACGCTGAAGTGATGGACGTATTTTTGAATATTGAAGGAGTGAAACGCGTACACAACTTGAGGATATGGGGATTGAGCATAAATAAGATTGCGCTATCGGCCCATTTGGCTGTTGGTAAGTTTGTTCTGAGAAAATTCGTCACATCCATGTAAATGTTTTGTCAATTTGTTTTATGTCGTTTCCAAGGAGTTGGGGCGCAGCTACTCGCGATCTTTATTTTTTTTTCGTATTTTTATGACCTTTTCTTTGTTAATATGAACAAAATTGATCCGAACAATAACCCGAAAGGTTCTATATACCAGATTGCCCATTTGGCTGTTGGTAAGTTTGTTCTGAGAAAATTCGTCACATCCATGTAAATGTTTTGTCAATTTGTTTTATGTCGTTTCCAAGGAGTTGGGGCGCAGCTACTCGCGATCTTTATTTTTTTTTCGTATTTTTATGACCTTTTCTTTGTTAATATGAACAAAATTGATCCGAACAATAACCCGAAAGGTTCTATATACCAGATTGCCCATGGGATTATAATAAATATAATAAAGGACTTGTTTTGTAAAGTTTTTGTAAACTATTCCGGAAGATAATTTACGGGAAAAAGCTTCCATATAACGAATACAATTCGTAAAAACAAGGGCAACAAAAACATTTTGACATTATTTTACTATGAACAAATAAGGTCTTTGGAGTTTAACGCCACTGTATGATCAATTTTGGTCATATGGAATAAATTGGCGATTTAAAAATATATTTTATAATGTGTAATTTTTTTTTTTAAATGAGAAAAATTCGGCCGAATACGACTCGGACTCGCGTAATGAAGGTTTCGTAAAAACTTGTTTGTAGTAAATACTTCGTCCATCTAGGTTTGCTTCCCTTGCGAGTATCAAAAAATGCGGCATACTACATATTTTTCTTATTTTAATTTTCACAAACAGATTGTTCTTCTTGGGTTGCGATTTGTAAAACTTTTTTACTGATATTAGTAAAGACATTGCTTTTTGCTAAATTTAATGAATCTAGGTCAACGGAGGTTTCAATGCATCTTGCGAGTATCAAAATATGCGACAAAGACCAAAGCCATACCTTTTGAACGGATTGATTTAGAAGCTCGATTTCTGTAGTCATAGACATTCTAAATCGACTTCAACTTGATATCTCCACGCGTTCCCGAAGAGTTGTAATATATAGGTGGACAATAAAATTAATCTTTATGTTTTTCCTTGAAAAGTACGGAACCCTAAAGATCAGCTTGAAAGATCCTTTACATGAATATCAAAATGTATTCTTCATTACCTTTTCGAGTGGTACATTTTGATAATGTTTGAGAAGAATTGAATGCCCTCGAACCATTTGTTGTAAAATTTAGAGCATTGATGGTCGTTTCTTCATTTAAGTCACCGATCTTGTCGAACGTAGACCTTTTGATCTCAAGCTTTACGTACTTATGCACATAAATACTTGTTGCAGCTAGTAGAAATGCAATCCCCGCTTTCGTAACTATAACAAACTGGCTGCCTTCTTCTTATGTAACCTGAGTTCCCCTTTGTGGCTATCGAAGGCCAAGTCTTCCTTTATCATGTCATCCCTGCGGTGCTAATTGATGTCCAACCTCTGTAAGTCTTGTTATGGGGTATGATCTGGCTTTTTTATTTTTGTTCGTACTCATTCAACTCAAAGAAGACGATGTACCAAATGGAGAGTTTTTTCCCGAAGCTTTGCAGAACATTTTTTATAAGATTCATGCTGTGCGCCATCTTCCTGGATTTAGTTGAGTAAAATGCCATGTTTGAATTTATTACATCCAAGATAGAATCTAAGTACTTTGCTTAATTTTTGACTACGATTTTTTATAATATATCTGCAATAGTGTTATTATCATGAATGAAACCTTGAAAATTTATTCTGGTAAGGTTCATCAACCACTTGGAAACCAACAACTTCTCTTTATACTTCCATTAACTGTTGGTGGCACACTAACAAAGTGTTCGCTCACACTTCATGGGACACAAACAACGGGTGTTAAAATTTAAAGTCCCATCGGGACACTTTGACTTATCGTACGATGTCATGAAGTGGCACCAAAGTCATCATGCATGGAACAGGAGAGAATGTGAGCATGAGTGCTACTAACTTAGTAGCTGTCTCCTCTACCTTGGTGACTACAAGCGTCCCAAGGACAATTTAATATTCTAATAATAATAACGTAACGCCAGAAATATAGTCATGTTATCCTTGAGAAACATACTAACTCGAATGTAACATCAACGAGCAAGCACCGTCAACCGAAAAAGTTTCTCCCCCATAACTCTGCGAAAATAATTTGACCTCAACATCCTTACCAGCTACCTACCTACATCATCATCGGCACCATAATCTTAGCATAAGCGGGGAACTACCCATAGGAATGCATTTTGATGTCATTAATAATTGATTTCCATAGTTGTTGTTGTGAATTTTGTTAGACAATGGTGTCCTGTCCATCCATAATTTTGCATCCTTGAGTTGATCTTAATCAAAAATCGTCGGGATAAAACAAAAGTCCTGGTGCAAGTGGATGATGGGAAAGTGCAATCAAATTCTGACAATTTATTGCTGATAGTGTGTGTGAGTTGCATTAGACTTTGAAATCCTTCGAAAGGACCATTTTTGTATGTTTTATGTGGCCACAAGTAAACGAAGAATAGACGGATTAATAATAATAAAGTTCTACCGCTGGTGTTGTCGTTTAGCGCCATCAGAAAACGGTCCCCGTTGATATGTATGAAATGTGGGTAGAAACATTCTGTGGAAACGGTATCCTGGATTCATGTACGTTGACTTTTTTTTTCGTTGTGATCGTAGAAAAGTTGTAAAGTTACACTTTGGAACAGGCAGGAAATAAAATTTATGCTTTGTTGCAAGCCTGGATGGGTTTTATTGCAAGAATCCTTTTATTGTCCTTTCTCCCTTCCTCTCAGTCTTTTATGCGCTGCAAAAATTGTGCTGATGAAATAGTGAGACAATTCCAGGAGTACTAAGAACGTAAATGAACAGCGAATTTACTGCATGGAAAAGATTTGTGATCCTGAACAGTTTTGTTGGTTGTGTTTATTGTCCCATTTCTTGTTTTTTGTTCTTTTTGCAATTTCGTGCTGTCTTATTCTGCGGTTGAGGGTCACCAAAGTTATGAGATAAATTGTCAGAAGATTTGCAAGGGTTGAGATGGAAATTAACTTAATTGTTGAAATGAAAATGTAATCAAGGGAAAGTTTTTTTTGAGCTTAAATTTGTTTCCAACCGGAGACGTTGGGGAGGAAAACTTTTTGGACTGTTGTTAGTGGTTAGTGATCAACTGACTCTGCGGTTCTGTCTTGTGGAGATTGTCGTAGATGGAGTGCTAAGCTGATTGAAAGGTTTAAGAGAGGGAAACATTTCGACTGTTGAGAAATAAAGTTTTAGAGATAAAGATACTCGAACTTTTACTGTTTGTATGAAGTCTTAAAGTTAAGGTAGAACACCTTCAGGATAAAATGGGAAACACATTAAAGCTATTGAAAAATTCTACTTGCTGTTGTCATAATGTGCATTTTAATTGATCTAAGCCCAAAATGTATTTCCAATAAGGCTGAGTGAAAATCACGCTTTGTTCCGAGCATCCTCTTCTAAACTCTGTTAAGGATCCTCTGGAGGAATGCAATTGTTGCTCCTGAAATCGCAACTTTATATGAAAAAAACAAAAGAAAGTGTTTACATATCAATCATGGTTCTGAACATACAGCCCTGTGACAGACGGGCGGACGGACAGCGGACCCTTAGTAATAGGGTTCCCTTGTCAGCCTTTGGGTACGGAATACTTAAAAGTGTCCATGCCTTTTTAGTAAAAATAAATTGTAAAAAGTTAAATTGACAGAAAAAAGTGAACGTAATAAATAAAAGGACTTCGTAAATAAAATGAAGTTAGACCGCTTTATCTTCGAAAACAAACATGTTAAAATACAAAATAAAAAATTAACTCGTTTATCAAAAAGTGCTTGTGGGCTGGTTCATAATTTTCAGACCCGTTTTTTTTTTATTTATCCCTTTTTTGCCATCCATTAAGATTCCCTGTCGATCGATTTCTTGTACATCTCTTTATTGCGTTCTTTTTACTGAGCCTTTGTGTCAAGTGCGTCGGGTGAGTGGGCAGGCCATTTTGTATTTTTGTATATTTTGCATTTTGTTTGTTTGTATTGATTCGCAACGTTTCCAATGCAAATTTAACATGTAATGTTATGTTAATCCAAGGCCGATTGTAAGGTGTTAATATAATTCCAGAAATAGCGGAAGAAAAAATTCCACCAAACTTTATGAAACCACCGCCGCAATGTATAGTCGCTAAGCAGCATTTTATCTGCTTTGGACCCCAGAACGTTTTACTCTGTTTGAAGTTTAATTAAAAGCCTTGTTCAATAAACATATAATTGTGGTGTTACATAATAAAAATGTTTCAGTGCCCGCAAATGTTCGCATAGACCATTTAAAGCCTTTATTGGATCTTTAAAAAGTTCATCGATTCCGGATGACAATGGCCCTAAGTAGAGTTATAAAAAGTAATTTGATTCCGGATGACAATAGTCAGGGGTTTGTGTTTTGCAAGTACTTCAGCCAGAAAAATATTGCAACTGTCTAGAGCTCAAAGCTTTGTTTAAGATAAAAAGACTTAGGTGAGAAACACAACGATTTTACAATGTCAAAGTGTTTGGTTAACGTGTAAGCTTATATTGCAATTTACCCAAAATAGTTTTGATACGGGACAGATAACTTTAGGAGCAACAAACGAGAGTAGCATAGAGCTGACGAATTGCAGTTTGTTTTGAATAGATAACTAAATAAAATATCGCAAGAGGTGCTGAAAGTAAATGATTCTCTGTCGTATATTGAAGCACAACATTGGATAAAAAGTCTTCCAAGATAGCAAATGCTTATCGATTACCTTGAAGACGATTTTGTGGACTCTGTATTTTGGAACATTTCTGGCTTTTGCAGAATTAAAAATCGCCATGTAAGTCGAATAAATTTTCGAAGATGGTAGAAGAAGCTTAAGGACGAACGCTGGCCAGGGTGTCATGTGCCAGCGGGTACTAGATCAAATTTTAGAGGAGCCTAAAAAATGACGACTGAAGAATATTTTGCACTTGAAAAAATTAAGTACGCTTTGGATAACGAATATATTAACGCCGTTAGACAAACAATAACAACTCGTGTTTTACAATCTCAATTAAATTCGTAGCCGAATCGATAATGTAGATGATACGACTATCGATCGTCAATAAAATCGCGACACAAACAATGTTCTATGAAGTAGATTGAAGTTTGAGTCGACTTGATAGCTCAGTGCTATTTTAAAACTATTTAATTATCTGCAGCTGCGATAAATTACCAACATTACGCTTTTGAAGCTCTCATGCAGAAGCAACAACGCGGTTCCTATTTTGAGAGATGGACCACCTGCTCAAGAGCACATAGTTGGCGCAGAGCGATTTTTTCCAAAGAGAGTTTTCGAGGTTATGATTCACACATGAAAACCATTTTAAAGGCTAACAGACGATTTTTTTTTGGGAAAGAAGACTTTGAAAGCAAGCTTAGCCATAGTTAAGGTGGATTTCCATCGAATTGCTTGTTATGATCTGCGCACGTTATATCAAGCTGTAGTAGAGTCCTCGTCCTCCTGCTTGTCACGATCACACATATTTCACTCGCATTTTCATTACAATGTCCTGTACTGACTGATACTGATTTCATTCTCAAATTACGGCAATGTTTGTCAATGCCGGTAAGGATATTTTTTGACTGGTTTACCGAACACAAGGAGACTGTGAACAGCGATATTTATAAGTATTCAAGAGCTTTGCAGAGTCAGTAAAGTTTTCCTGATGAGTAATTTGTCTTCTTCTGATTTTATTCTTATACGATTTGTCAAGCAATAACAAACTTTCAAATTTATCAAATTTCGAATAATTTTATTAGTCTTTTTAAAAATATTATGTCTAACTGTCTGTTGTATATTATATCACTTTGCGGCTTTCAGTCTGTATTTTATTTCTTTACCGTATAGAAGGGATTATGAAGAAATTGCCACGTCATCGGTTGTAGTTCGTCAAACACAAACTCAATGCAACGTTTACCAATCTTAGTTTTCTGGAATGTCTCACACTTAATCACAGGATGAGCTAACTGAAAACACTTTCCTCTAGCTCCAAAATAGGCCGTCCCAACCATATTTGAGGTGACAGTGTTCGCATTCTGCAAACAGTTCATAAACTCCCGTTCACAATTGCAACCCAGTCTTAAAAGAAAATTTCATAACATTCGATTTTACATGCGTAACCAAATTTCGAACTCACCTCGGAAAGATGTCGGGATTTAACAACGAATGGAGCGTGCCTCCCGGCCTAATGAAATCCGGGCAATGATCATGGCTTCGACAGCATTTGTCCGTTTTTCGAAATATTCCCAGATCATTGTAATCGGTAGCTATGTCGCCAGGACCGCACCATTTTGTACCGGGAACAATCAGTCCTGAGTACGGTTGAGGAGGAATCGCTTCACCGTAAATATCTTCGTCTTGGGAGAATGCTTCGTCTTGAAATGCAGCAACCAAGTACAGATTAAGGGCACAGAAAAAGCTTATTCTGAGGATCGTTTTCATTGTAAGGCTTATTTGTGTCAACTGTGAACTTGTGATGGATATGCGCTCGTATATCGAAGTATTTAAAGGCAGCCGTACGACCCAATTAAGAAAAGATAAGAAAAGCAATGCCAAGATTATGATTTCAAGATCAGAGTCAGTGTGGGTTGCTTATCGATGGGAAAGGTATGACGACACGATGCGTTCGCCTGCCGCCAAGAAGGTCGATTACTCTTTTATTGCATTCTGTTATCCACGAGAAGATAACGAATACATTTTGTAAGTTTAATTTAGGACCAGTATGTGCCGCAAGGTGTATGTGGAAAGAGTGTTAAATTGTGCGAAGGCACTGGAAGACCAATAAGCTTATGATTTAATCAGTTCTTTGATTGGGGTGATATAAATTTTGGCAATTGCCGAAAGCCTTCATTTGCGGTGAATGTACAGAATTGCAATATTATTGCTATAAATGTGTTTGCCCTACTGTTAACGTCGACATTTGAGTTTCAAAATTGGGTGTTTTCTGAGCGGGTTTCCATTTATCAAATCGGAAAATGTTCTATAAATGCCTACAAAGTGAACACAACAAAAGTTTTATGGCTTTTGGATTGAGAAGTACCTGCCAGAGATTTTTGACTCGATAAGCTAGTAAGCCTGCATGATAACTTTTAATGATAACAATAATTTTCACGGTAGTATGATATTTAAGGGCAACCAATGGATTCGTACCAAAGATTCTAAACCAATGGTCCAAAAAGTACTCGCTGCGGATCACCGGCTGAGACAGTTAGTCAATAAGTGGCCTTAAAATGACTGGATCATACACTGACATGAGTGCCATTTCAGCCGGATCCATTTCTTTGTTTGTATCTTTGTAGTTTTTGAAAAAGGATGGGTCAGAAAATTTCGACAAAAATTTAAGAAGAGCAAAAACGTTCGGTGATTCGATTCCTGCTGCACAGTGATGTCAAAGAGGAAACTTCGACGAGGTGCGTCAAAGCTTGGATCACCGAATTTCGTTGGGCCAACCATCTGTTTTTGAACAGATCATACTCTCAAGATTTAGCCACATAAGTTCCACAATCGTTTTTTTTTAAATGTTAAAACGTGTATTTAGGTGAAAGGAAATAATAGTTTATATCGATCTGGTTCTTTTGGATCAACCCTCGTCGATGGTACTTATTTTCTAACTAGATTTGCAATGTTTAGTAAATCGAGTAATTTTGTATGGATCTTACAGGTCTGATCTTCTCATAGGTATCTGGTTAAATCAGCCTGACAGTCTCACTTACATGCTTTTTGAAGTTTTGCTACTTGGATAAACAAGTCAACCTTCTACTATTTGAATTCTATATGTCACCAAGGGTCGGGAACCCATTAAGGAAGAAAATATATGTTGTCACCAGATTCTTTGAAATGTGTCTTTCGAAGATTATTAAGTATACTATACATAGACACAAATTGGCAATGAATATAAAACTAACTTTCCCTAATTGAGTCATGAGTCTAAGCGTTTACTTTGCTTAAAATAATGGCTAAAAATATATCTGAATCCAATATTCATCGTAATATTCACCCCTGGACTTAAGGGATATTTACCAACTTTTCTAAATACTCTAGACCTCTATGATTTGGTTCATAACATCAAATTACTTTGAACGAGATTGCTTGTTATCAATTTGCAGTGCCGTGAGTTTCTTTTCTCTAATTTGGTTTAACGATAAAAAAAACCCTTCACGGTGGTTGATACGAAATCTTTAATTATAATTTTAAAACGAAATCCATTGGATATCACCAGACTGCTTTAGGGTCTAATACACGTATGAGTTGAAATTCAGACGATGCTCCATAGCTGTGAAGTCAAAACAGATAAGCAAGGAGATGGCTCCACAATTGTCTCAGGATGTTTTTGGATATTTTCACGACAGAAGCAGAAATTTTTGTTTAATACCCAAGTCGTTTTATGTACAAGTCCAACTTGATTCGGTCATTTGGCGATATATACGAAATTTTTATAAATATATTTACAAACAATTTTTACAATAAAATCAAAAGAGACAAAGAATTTTAAATGAATTTCTTTCCATAAACTTATTGACAGTTTTTAAGGTTCTGACAGTACAAACACAAGCGGGAAAACTCTTCGAGATTCACTTCCCACGATGGACGAACTATTACCATACCCTACAAACATGTACGGAACCTTCGTTGCATGAGTCCGACTAGCAGTTGGCCGGTCTTTTGTTTTTTCTTATGTAAACAAATTTAAACCACCGAATCGGGGGTGACACTAATTCGGATTCGATAACTTTATTCGTTCGCTGGATCATTACACACAAAGACATCCTCCTTAAAAAAAAAATTATGTCAACATTTTGAATTCCATAGATATGATCCACTTCCCGCCCTTGTTCCCATGAGGGTTTCGTAAATGCATGAGTGAAGATCCTCCAATATGACTACAAGAAACTTTGAAAGTCTCAAGCACCAGGTAAGATTTTGCATCTTAAGTCAATAGACCTGTTAATCGAGCTACATAATTGCGTAATGTTCCTCAGAAGAAGCCAATTATCATGACGAATTTTTCATAACGCAAACTTTTTGAATATGTTACGAATATCTTTAAGAGAGAGCTATGAAAACACTTAAAACTCAATTTATCAATGCTTTAAGAAGGCCCTTAACCGTGATACTAAGACCCACAAGGTCAGCAACTGCTGCAAAGGTGCTATGCTCCAAACTATAATACAAGCAGTCATGATGAAGAACAAACAGACTATTACAATTTTTTGTTGTCCTTAGGTCAATTATGCAAATACAGTATTAAAAGTCCTCGAATTTTAGGTGCCACCTCTAAGATCATCAAAAGACGTAATTCGGATATGCTCTTTTTATTATGAAATAGTAAAATATAAAATATAATGTATGTAAATTAGTAAAGAAACATATTAATTGAAACTTGATTGTTCAGCTGGAATAGCTCTAATTTGAATAATAATTTTTTTTAGTGCATATATATTTTTTTTGATAAATTAGAGCTTGTTCCGCACCAATCAATAATATGGATTATCAAAATATTGCCACTGCATCGGCCCGTAAATATCAAAGGCATACTTTATACAACGTAGGCCAAGCAATCCTATTTGGTACTGCAAACAGTTTGTGATTTGTTGAGCTTCATCAAAGCACTTAGGCCTTACTGCAAAGTATGACTCTCCTAGAGAATTTGACGCAAAGCTGTCTACTCTCTTTAAACATTTCCTTAAATTCGCCTCGCAGTCACAATGTAGTCTACATTAAACATTTTGCATCAATTGTTTTTTATATGCAATCAGCAAAAATTTAGTACTTACATCTCAAATGTACCTGGATTATGCAAGCCATACGCTGTGGTTCCTCCCGGTATGGTAATGTTACAATAGTCATGTTCTCGACAGCACTTGTCTGTTTCTCTTAGTATACCCAGATCGTTGTAACCCGTAGAAGTATTGCCAGGACCACACCATTTTGTGCCAGGTAAAACAATTGATATACCGGAAACCACCCAGAAGAGACTCAGGGTAAAAAATGTACAAATTATAAGGACTTGCTTCATCGTAGCTCTGATTCGTTTTTACTGCTGACTGATCTCAAATGTTCAGCTTATTTATGCATTTGGAAAATCTTTATCAAGGTCATAATAATTATAATCAGGTGGGGGATGGAATGACATCTTCTGAGGTGAGCCCCTCTACATTCTATTGCTTCCAAAAAAACACAATTGTTTAAATACAGATTACAATGATAATATTTGAAGAGGTTTTTTGAGAGTTATTGTGCTAGCGTCGAAATTTTTTATAAAAAAGTCAACATTATCGGTCGATTGTTTCTGAATCGTAAAAAATGATATTGCATTGATGTTTATTTAAGTCTCGAGTCTTTTGTTACAGCCCATATATTTCGCAGTTAACACTTCTGCTTCATTGGAACAGTGCTTGAACGCCTAATTAAGATATTTGAAGGGGAGTGCGTTTTAGAATTTGCGATTTTGAATGCACAAAAAATAATTTCATATTTTTACAATTCCTTTATTCCTCTTTCACAATATAATAGGGTAAATCAAAAAATTGGTACTCTTGTTCTAGTGTCTCGTTGAACTTGTATGTAGTGCATCGTTTGCCAAGACGTCCCTCCTGATATTCTACACACTCGACCACAGGATAGTCCTTTGCGAAGCACTGATTCATGATACTGTAGTAAGATTTGCCAATTACTGTCGACGGCATATCATTCACTTTATGAAGACAGCTCATCAGTTCCTGCTCGCATTTGCAACTAAATCTTTTGAAGTAGAGTTTTGAAGCGAGGATAATTTTTGAAAATATTAAAACAAACTTACTTTGGAAGTATAGATGGATTGAAGAGTGAATGCATCGTTGTGAAGGGTTCAATAATTTCCTCGCAATGGGTATGGTCTCGACAGCACTTATCGGTCTCGTTGAATCGGCCCAAATCGTCGTAGTCCTCGCCAGAGTTTCCAATTCCACACCACTTTGTGCCAGGAATGTTGACACCGGCATAGCTAGAGGGCGGCAGTATTTGAATACTTTTGTTGGGTTCTTCGAAAACCGACTTGGCTTCAAGAGTTGCGAACAGGATCAGATTGACCGCAACAAATAAAGTTGTGCTTACGAATTTATTCATCGTGAGAAAGGTTCAAGCAAATATATTTGATTATGTGTAAAGAACGCGTTTAAAATTTCGACTTAGAATGAATTGAAAATAACTGCTTCGAGGTATTTAAGGGAATCTGGTGCCCTAGTTTCTAGAGTCAATCGATGAGATAGTTTGATAAGAACTAAATATTATCGATGATGTATTTTCGATATTTTTATGACATATTTTAGGTGCACAATCAAAGGCATCATGTCATTAAAGATTGAGAAAGTTAAGTCAATGGAGCAATCATGGCTTGAAACAAATTGCCGCCGGGGAAGGAACAATAAAATGTTATGAAAATGCCACCATAAATTATTTGGACACAGTTGTAAAGGTTTCAATTTAATGATCGATAAATAATGAAATGGATGGATTAAAATGGAAAAGTTTTAAGACAAATTTGGCCAAGAAGGTACCGACAGCTTGTTTTTTGTTCGACGAACTTTTTAAGTCGCAATTTTCCGACAAGGAATGTTTACAGAAAATTTAAATTATCTGAATTTAAATTCGTGAGGTTTAATATTGATTTTTGGAGAGGAATTTATATTTTAGAATTAAGTGAAAAGGCTTAGCCTGTTATTCGGCTAGAGGTGTGTTCTGTTCTAGCAAAATAATTGTTGTCCTTTTTGCTTATAAATTTCGGGTTGATATGAAACTGCGAGAACTGACAATAATGAGACCGCTTAGAAAATAATGCCCCGTCTATAAATCGATCAAAGGGACAGGTTGTCAAATATCAATCATATTTATAAACAGGGTGATTTTCAAAAGATCCGACAAAAGGCTAGATGGAGGAGGTTAGGTTCAGCCAGAAAAAAATCGTATGAAAGGAACATTTTTTTCGAAAAATTTACTTAAAATGAAAAGAAAAAAATATTAAAAATCAACGGAAGCACACACGATAATGTAGTATAGCTTTTGCGTTGGCTAGAATCCCATTGCGAGAAAAACAATTTAACTCGACTTCCTGATGATACTTTCTACATCCTCTTCGATGTTAAGATGAGCAATATCTCTTTTGAATGCAGGCATTTGAAGTACACTCCACGAAAGCACTTTATTCACAACAAAACGTTTTATCAATTAGCCATTTCATTTATTCAACTTGAACCTTTAATCAACCTCCCCGCAACTTCAAATGAAGACCAACCAACTGCATTTTGAACATTATCCAACACAGTTCCGCAAAAATTAAGCAATTAAGTAAGTGGCCACTCTTGTCGTCCTCCCCAAAAACTGCATGTTCTCACACTTCAAACTTAATAAAAAAAAAGAAGATACGAACAAGACGTGCAGGGATATCTCCTTTACACTGAGAATCGAGTTCACATACAAAAGAAAAAAATAAAAAAAACAAACTTTTTCGATTCCTTCCTGATGCCCCGATCTTTTTTTGCCTCCATCCGTTTTGCTAGCGAAAAGTATATCTGCATCCTGTGCGCGATTTCCTGCCATTTCCGCAAATTTTCTGTGTTTATTTGATTACGGTGCTGCTGTGTGCATTGTCCTTGCATTTATATACACAATCCAACTTTTGTCATTACGTGCATATAGTCCTTTATCTCTCTCTATCTCTTTCTCTCTCTTGACAATTTTTGTTTTACTGATTTAGCTATCTATGTTCGTTTTTTTTCTGTCTGCCGCTTCGTCCTTATCGCAAAAGTCCTTGCAATGCACGGGAACTTGTGCTTGAATTTTTAAATTGTATTAAACATTTTTATTTTAAGTTTCTACTTCTCGTTCTTTTATTTTTAGTACCCGGTGCCAATCCAAAGAAAATCCTGCAGGATGCAACCACTGCAGTGCATCTTAAGTACAATATCTTTGAGACAACAATTCAGATTGAGGACTTCACGCCAGAAATGGAAAATTGCCAACAGTGCTGTGTGCCCGCAGCTAAGTAGGACATTTTGGTCACCGCTGCAACAATTTGGACATTTAAGGATATTTAAGGATCTTCGCGATGCTGTTTCACGCTACTATCACATATATCGTCCCTGAATGTTTCATTTAGACAAATTTTTCTTTAGCTAGCTGTATTTTATTTTTGGTTCTTATATTGACAGGGTATAGAGCTGTGTAACTACCCCTTTGACGAAGGGGTGTGTTTCAGTTATATGGCTATTTCGTGGGTAACAATTTTCTTTGTTTCGTAAATTGATAAATGGAAAATAGGATGAAACTGCGTAAAGAAATACTATTTAATGCCGCAGCATAAAGCTGAGATAAAAAATAAATTGCTTATTATATAATTAAGTGTACAGCTCGTGTTTTATTTTATATATTTTGAATAAAGTAAGAGTCATCAGAACCCTCACCTTGTCATTTGAAACTTATTCATATGATTTCCATGGAGTTAAAGATAAGTTAAGTAAACATCTTTTTCGATCAACTTTTCATAGTCTTGCTTTTTATTTGAAACATCTTCACCTCGTTTGAAATGGAATAAAAAAGTTATAAATATCGAAAACACAGTCGACACAGAGTCGACTTTAAAATTCAATTTTAAAAAAAAATATATTTTGAAAATGATCAAGTGAAAAAGGTACCAAACAATTGAAAGTACCAAAGGATGGGTCACACATGAACAACAACAACAATTAAGTGACTTTGTTAAGTAAATTTTCTATAAAAAATTAACCATAAGTCTATAAAAGATTACGCCGATAGAATTTTAAAATCAAGAGAAAGTGGACGATGAGGCTCCTAAAAAGAAGAGTACGATGATTAACCTTACCACCACTTACATCGGAGCCAGATGAAATCACTAAAAGTTGTCATATCAAAAGAAACTGTAATAAAGATTCTTAAAGATAGAAGAAACCGCAACTAAGATAATGCACTGTGAAAGGTGTTGTTTTAGTGACGTACACATAGACTCATACCGAGTAGGCCTGTTCCTCGTGCACCATGAAACACTCTGAAGGCATATTTTTAGTTTCATTATTATTGTTAATATCATGTTTTTTATAACTATTATAATTATGATGGGAATTATTATTTTTTTCAATGTAATTTAATTATTATTATTACATTTTTTAATATTATTATTATCTTTATTATTGCTAGTTTTTTATCTTTTAATCTTAAACGAACGAACTAAAGGGTGATTTTTTAGCTATTATCTTTTTGGCAACACTGGTTTAAACAGCTGACGCACGTTATGTGTTTTGTTTCACTGTCAAAAATCTTCATTTTGGTCTATAATTTAACCATGAATCGTCTTACAAACGAACAACGCTTGCAAATTATTGAATTTTATTATCAAAATGCGTGCTCTGTTAAGAAAGTTCATCGCGTGCTTCTTCCATTTTATGGTCAGTTTAATCGACCCACTAAAGCGGCTATTCGGGCTATTGTGACTAAATTTCGCACCAAATTTACATTGTTGGACATTAAACCACCAAGACGCTTACGTAGATTGCGAACTGAAGAAAATATCGCAGCTGTATCGGCCATTGTTAATGATGACAATCAATTATCGATTCGGCGCCGTTCGCAGCAATTGGGCCTCTGTTACTCAACAACGTGAAAAATTTTGCGGAAGGATTTAGGTGTGATGCCTTTCAAAATACAGCTGGTGCAAGAATTGAAGCCGAACGACCTACCGCAACGTAAAATTTTTGGTGAATGGGCTCTTGGAAAGTTGGCCGAAGATCCACTTTTTTACCGAAAAATTGTGTTCAGCGACGAAGCTCATTTTTGGCTCAATTGGTACGTAAATAAGCAGAATTGTCGATTTTGGAGTGAATATCAGCCAGAAGCATTGCAAGAGCTACCAATGCATCCAGAAAAAGTCACAGTTTGGTGCGGTTTATGGGCTGGTGGCATCATTGGACCGTACTTCTTCAAAGATGATGCGAATCGTAACGTAACCGTGAATGGTGAGTGCTACCGTGAGATGATATCCAAATTTTTTTTTGCCCAAAATGCAGGAGCTTGACTTGCATGACATGTGATTTCAACAAGACAGTGCCACATGCCACACAGCACGCGCAACAATGGACTTATTGAGAGGGGAGTTCGGTGAACATTTTATTTCACGTTCGGGACCGGTCAATTGGCCGCCTAGATCGTGCGATTTAACGCCTTTAGACTATTTTTTGTGGGGCTTTGTTAAAGCTCATGTCTATACAGACAAGCCCGCTTCAATTGACGCATTGGAAGACAACATTGAAGCATTAATTCGTGAGATACCGGCCGAAATGTTGGAAAGAGTATGCCAAAATTAGACTAAGCGGATGGACCATTTGAGGCGCAGTCATGGTCTACATTTGCATGAAATAATGTTCAAACATTAAATTATATGGACCGTACTATCGATTCAAATAAAGATTTCATGCATTTTTCTGAATTTTATGTGTTTTTTTTTTGAGAAACTTGCCTATAGCTTTTAAAAAATCACCCTTTATTATGTTTTGGAACACAATGTTTGCAATATTGCTACAAACTTGACGACCCCAATGTAGCATTTTGAGCAACAAACTCAAATTATAAAAAAAAATAAACATGATTCAACCTTAGAAGTGAAAAACATCACTAAAAATTTTTTATACAAGGACAGTAAAATTTAATATTTGCATAATGTGATGATTTTTTCAGTTTTAACTATTATTATTTCAGAAACTGATTTCTCTTTAAAAAAATAACATCAGTTCTAAGGGATCTACGTGAATTGCTTAAATTGGCAATATATTTGGAGATCGGAATAAGGGATTAAAAAAGTTTTTGGATCTGGAAGGGTTATATCGAAAAGATAATAAGATAATGACAACAGCGTACAGCAAAACTTTACCAGCGTACCAGATATCATCAATGAATAGTGTGAATTAGTTCAATCTCCTAGAGGTCCTGTAGATATTTCAAACAGACATTCCATTCCGCCTTTGCTAAACCTTATGCAGGGCGTCACTTTTGGCGATTCTAGCTGTTATTAAGTCTGCGCAAATGTGAAATTAAAATCAATGTTTTTTTGAACTCAGCATTCGCAGTCTGCCACGAACAGCAAAGTGATAACTTATCTTTCGCGTTATCTCTGTTTACCCCGTTTGATGAGGAAATAATAATTGCTTAAGGGATACTTTCCTCAATTCATCACGTGGATCTGTGCATTCTAGGTTCAGTTACCCTTTGTAAAGAGCAGTCCAATTCTCATTCCACTTAGGTTTTTTAATACTGGTAAGTGCGTAAAAAAAGCAACCAGAATTTCCAAGTCAAAAGGACAAAGTCAAAAGAAGACTTAAATAAAAAAAAAATGTTCCGACGAATAGCGATGGTATTTCGGGATGGATGGAAACCGATGATATTAATTTTAGGTAGCGTATTTTTCGAAAATTTATTCTGAGTTCTGCATGCTGCCCATAGGAGCTTCCGCGGAGTTATATAATTGGGCAATGCCCCGACTTTCAAGTAACATAATTATTTACATTTGGATCGTGTCTGCATGAACGCCTTTCCAAAAGTAGACTCATGCCTTATTCCCTGACAAAGAGGGATATCACCGCACAGGCATACATGTGCCAATTTACCACAATGCGAAAAATCGGCAAAAAGGAAAACAACACAACACCACATGTTATATGTACATTTCGCGCGTGAGGTCGCTGTGCAAGGATACACATTAACCCCAGTGGAAGAATTAACTACACAGTCGATGTCATAGTAACAAGTACCATGCCAGAGCTTCAGTGACACAAAAAATTACAGGCGACTTCACTTCACGCTCGTTTTACACGGGGAGTAAAATGGATGTTGTTGTACAGTAGGATCCTGGCTGCAGAGTCAAATAAGCGACATCATTATTCCGCTTGGCCGGCACGAAACGAAACGAAACGTTTTTCGCTCGCGTAAAAGCGCAGATGATTAAGTTGCATTAAGATGGAATAACCAATTCCCACCTGATCCTGTGTGCGAATGGTCCCTAAACGCATTTGAAGTTCATTCAATTCAAACGTCTGTGCCCGTTTGTCTTGAATTAAATGCGAATGAATTTAGTTTAATCTAGTTTTGTCCTTTGTGTGTTTAGCAAACGACTTAACAGGAACACAAGTTCCAAAGGCACATGTTATGAAAACGATTTTGGCACAAGGTTACGGCTTCGGGGACATGAACGTTTTTTATTCCACGTTTTGCGATTACAACCATTCAAAAGGATTACTCCATCTAAGAGTTCACCCGGGGGTAGCTTTTGTAAGCGTGTTATTGCCACCAAAATTGACGTGTTGCATTTGGCAATGGAGGCAGGGAAGTCTGCACATGGCTGCTGAATGAATGCATGAATGCTTTAACGAATCCAATGTTTCCGGGTCCATTCGTTCTAATAATACCCGACGAGCTACGTATTCTTTCAATTTTTGTCGCCCGGAAGCGATTTTCCAGTTTGATATCCTTCCGGTTGCTTCTAATAATTTTGTCAAAAGGAGGTTGTTCTTGATGCGTGGAAAACATGTGACAAGTTTTAATGAGACCGCCATCCAAGCAAGTGAAAGTGCACCTATTTCTCCAATTGTAAAAGTGTGTACGACACAAAATAGAACTCTAGGAACTCTTTTCCCAGCAATACTCCTAACAGGACACAGCAAAAAGGAAAACATTGGTTTACGAGTAACAAATGGGAATTGTCTTCAATTTGTCGCTGCACTCTTTGCCGAGAGAACATTTTTCGAGACTTTCAGTTGTACAAAGAGAGATGGATTTGTCTGCTGTGGAAGGAATGCTATTCTGCGATTCTTTGAGGGCAAATTGTAAGGACTCTGCTTGCTTTTATTCTCCTTTAACAATGTAAACCCACAGCATTGTGTGCTTGTTGCATTTAGTTCAAAAATTTCTACAGGAATTGAATAAGTAGTGAGATTTTTGTGTCGCTTTTGAAATAATGGGATTCCAATACAATGCCACAGCAGGTCTCCATCGAGAATGTTGGCTTTTCTTTTTAATGCATTACTGATCACTTTCAAAGGGAACTATGGATATATGGATAAGAATGACATGAACCCTTCCTGAATAATATCTCATAATTTATTTATTTTTGGTGAGTTCGTTCAAAGCAAACAAATTTTATTGCAATTTTCCTTTAGACACAATCAAATAAAACACATTTAAATCATGGCCATGGCCAATGTGCTGGCCACGTTGGAAAGTAGTTTTATACTCTTTTCAAATAAGTATTCGGCTATAAAAGCAATTAAAATATTGTTATCGAAATATATGTAAGCACTCGACTTCAATACCTGCATGAATCGAATCTTGAAATCTGCAACGATGACAAATCGAGTCATTCAGATTAGTGCTGGAATTGTTAGTGGAGCAGCTCTTAAGGAACAATTATGGTGGTATTTAATCAAATGTTTTCGGCGGGAAGTTGAAGTCTCTATTTCGAGATATCACACTTCCGAGAAATTCTTCATGCGGTACCGTCATGCTGGAGATAAACGTAAGCCCCATCCAACGCAAGCATACACTATCACTCAGTGAAGATGGAAGTGTAACTCGACTTTTTATCTTGGGCTTTTGAAAGCCCTTATAAAGAATATTCAAGCTTCAAAATCGCGATCGAAGAACACTAGATTTGTCCTAAATTTCTATTAAAGGGTGGTTGGGTTGCTTGTTACTTTTCCTGCGTTTCTTGGCGCCTGGTTATCTGGCCTGATTTTATGCAATATCGGCTCGCTTTTGTTTACTTTGCCGCTCAAGTTTTAAACCAGATTTCTGCCTGGCGTGTTTGGAATGCTTATCTCTTTTCCTGCGTTTCTGGGCGCCTGGTTATCTGGCCTGATTTTATGCAATATCGGCTCGCTTTTGTTTACTTTGCCGTTCAAGTTTTAAACCAGATCTCTGCCTGGCGTGCGATATTAAAGCGTGTTTGGGATGGTTGTTACTTTTCCTGCGTTTCTGGGCGCCTGATTATCTGGCCGGATTTTATGCAATATCGGCTCGCTTTTGTTTACCTTGCCGTTCAAGTTTTGAACCAGATTTCTGCCTGGCGTGCGATATTAAAGCGTGGTTGGGATGCTTGTTACTTTTCCTGTGTTTCTGGGCGCCTGGTTATCTGGCCTGATTTTATGCAATATCGGCTCGCTTTTGTTTACTTTGCCGTTCAAGTTTTAAACCAGCTCTCTGCCTGGCGTGCGATATTAAAGCGTGTTTGGGATGCTTGTTACTTTTCCTGCGTTTCTGGGCGCCTGATTATCTGGCCGGATTTTGTGCAATATCGGCTCGCTTTTGTTTACCTTGCCGTTCAAGTTTTGAACCACATTTCTGCCTGGCGTGCGATATTAAAGCGTGGTTGGGTTGCTTGTTACTTTTCCTGCGTTTCTGGGCGCCTGGTTATCTGGCCTGATTTTATGCAATATCGGCTCGCTTTTGTTTACTTTGCCGCTCAAGTTTTAAACCAGATTTCTGCCTGGCGTGCGATATTGAAGCGTGTTTGGGATGCTTGTTACTTTTCCTTCGTTTCTGTGCGCCTGGTGATCTGGCCGGATTTTAGGCGCACAGAAACGACGGAAAGGTAGCAAATATCCCAACCACGCTTTAATATCGCAAGCCAGGCAGAAATCTGGTTCAAAACTTGAACGACAAAGTAAACAAAACCGAGCTGATATTGCATAAAATCCGGCCAGATAACCAGGCGCCCAGAAACGCAGGAATGGTAACAAGCATCACAACCACGCTTTAATATCGCACGCCAGGCAGAAATCTGGTTCAAAACTTGAACGGCAAGGTAAACAAAAGCGAGCCGATGTTGCATAAAATCCGGCCAGATAATCAGGCGCCCAGAAACGCAGGAAAAGTAACAAGCATCCCAACCACGCTTTAAAATCGCACGCCAGCTAGAAATCTGGTTCAAAACTTGAACGGCAAAGTAAACTAACCGAACCTATATTGCCTAAAATCCGGCCAGATCACCAGGCGCACAGAAACAAAGGAAAGGTAGCAAATATCCCAACCACGCTTTAATATCACAAGCCAGGCAGAAATCTGGTTCAAAACTTGAACGACAAAGTAAACAAAACCGAGCTGATATTGCATAAAATCCGGCCAGATAACCAGGCGCCCAGAAACGCAGGAAAAGTGACAAGCATCCCAAACACGCTTCAATATCGCACGCCAGGCAGAAATCTGGTTCAAAACTTGAACGGCAGAGTAAACAAAAACGAGCCGATATTGCATAAAATCCGGCCAGATAACCAGGCGCCCAGAAACGCAGGAATGGTAACAAGCATCCCAACCACGCTTTAATATCGCACGCCAGACAGAAATCTGATTCAAAACTTGAACGACAAA
>OY743226.1:81325206-81458191 GCA_963555765.1 Orthonevra nobilis | reverse complement strand
CGATATTGCATAAAATCAGGCCAAATAACCAGGCACCCAGAAACGCAGGAAAGATAATAAGCATCCCTACCACGGTTTAATATCGCACGCCAGGCAGAAATCTGGTTCAAAAACTTGAACGGCAAAGTAAACAAACCGAGCCGATACTGCATAAAATCAGGCCAGATAAACCTGGCGCCCAGAAACACAGGAAAAGTAACAAGCATCCCAATCACGCTTTAATATCTGGGCGCCTGATTATCTGGCCGGATTTTATGCAATATCGGCTCGCTTTTGTTTACCTTGCCGTTCAAGGTTTGAACCAGATCTCTGCCTGGCGTGCGATATTAAAGCGTATTTGGGATGCTTGTTACTTTTCTTGCGTTTCTGGGCGCCTGATTATCTGGCCGGATTTTATGCAATATCGGCTCGCTTTTGTTTACCTTGCCGTTCAAGTTTTGAGCCAGATTTCTGCCGGCGTGCGATATTAAAGCGTGGTTGGGATGCTTGTTACTTTTCCTGTGTTTCTGGGCGCCTGGTTATCTGGCCTGATTTTATGCAATATCGGCTCGCTTTTGTTTACTTTGCCGTTCAAATTTTAAACCAGATCTTCTGCCTGGCGTGCGATATTAAAGCGTGTTTGGGATTGCTTGTTACTTTTACTGCGTTTTCTGGGCGCCTGATTATCTGGCCGGATTTTATGCAATATCGGCTCGCTTTTGTTTACCTTGCCGTTCAAGTTTTGAACCAGATTTCTGACTGGCGTGCGATATTAAAGCGTGGTTGGGATGCTTGTTACTTTTCCTGTGTTTCTGGGCGCCTGGTTATCTGACCTGATTTTATGCAATATCGGCTCGTTTTGTTTACTCTGCCGTTCAAGTTTTGAACCAGATTTCTGCCTGCGTGCGATATTAAACCGTGGTAGGGATGCTTATTACCTCTCCTGCGTTTCTGGGTGCCTGGTTATTTGGCCTGATTTTATGCAATATCGGCTCGCTTTTGTTTACTTTGCCGTTCAAGTTTTGAACCAGATTTCTGCCTGGCGTGCGATATTAAAGCGTGGTTGGGATGCTTGTTACTTTTCCTGTGTTTCTGGGCGCCATGTTATCTGGCCTGATTTTATGCAATATCGCTCGGTTTTTTTTACTTTGCCGTTCAAGTTTTGAACCAGATTTCTGCCTGGCTTGCGATATTAAAGCGTCGTTGGGATGTTTGTTACTTTTCCTGCGTTTTCTGGGCGCCTGGTTATCTGGCCGGATTTTATGCAATATCGGCTCGTTTTTGTTTACTCTGCCGTTCAAGTTTTGAACCAGATTTCTGCCTGGCGTGTGATATTGAAGCGTGTTTGGGATGCTTGTTACTTTTCCTGCGTTTCTGGGCGCCTGGTTATCTGGCCGGATTTTATGCAATATCAGCTCGGTTTTGTTTACTTTGTCGTTCAAGTTTTTGAACCAGATTTTCTGCCTGGCGTGCGATATTAAAGCGTGGTTGGGATATTTGCTACCTTTCCTTCGTTTCTGTGCGCCTGGTGATCTGGCCGGATTTTATGCAATATAGGCTCGGTTAGTTTACTTTGCCGTTCAAGTTTTGAACCAGATTTCTGCCTGGCGTGCGATATTGAAGCGTGTTTGGGATGCTTGTTACTTTTCCTGCGTTTCTGGGCGCCTGGTTATCTGGCCGGATTTTATGCATATCAGCTCGGTTTTGTTTACTTTGTCGTTCAAGTTTTGAACCAGATTTCTCCCTGGCTTGCGATATTAAAACGTGGTTGGGATATTTGCTACCTTTCCTTCGTTTCTGTGCGCCTGGTGATCTGGCCGGATTTTGGGCAATATAGGCTCGGTTAGTTTACTTTGCCGTTCAAGTTTTGAACCAGATTTCTAGCTGGCGTGCGATTTTAGAGCGTGGTTGGGATGCTTGTTACTTTTTCCTGCGTTTCTGGGCGCCCTGATTATCTGGCCGGATTTTATGCAATATCGGCTCGCTTTTGTTTACCTTGCCGTTCAAGTTTTGAACCAGATTTCTGCCTGGCATGCGATATTAAAGCGTGGTTGGGATGCTTGTTACCATTCCTGCGGTTTCTGGGCGCCTGGTTATCTGGCCGGATTTTATGCAATATCAGCTCGGTTTTGTTTACTTTGTCGTTCAAGTTTGAACCAGATTTCTGCCTGGCTTGCGTTATTAAAGCGTGGTTGGGATATTTGCTACCTTTCCTTCGTTTCTGTGCGCCTGGTGATCTGGCCGGATTTTAGGCAATATAGGCTCGGTTAGTTTACTTTGCCGTTCAAGTTTTGAACCAGATTTCTAGCTGGGCGTGCGATTTTAAAGCGTGGTTGGGATGCTTGTTACTTTTCCTGCGTTTCTGGGCGCCTGATTATCTGGCCGGATTTTATGCAATATCGGCTCGCTTTTGTTTACCTTGCCGTTCAAGTTTCGAACCAGATTTCTGCCTGGCGTGCGATATTAAAGCGTGGTTGGGATGCTTGTTACTTTTCCTGTGTTTCTGGGCGCCTGGTTAATCTGGCCTGATTTTATGCAATATCGGCTCGCTTTTGTTTACTTTGACGTTCAAGTTTTAAACCAGATCTCTGCCTGGCGTGCGATATTAAAGCGTGGTTGGGATATTTGCTACCTTTCCGTCGTTTCTGTGCGCTGGTGATCTGGCCGGATTTTAGGCAATATAGGCTCGGTTAGTTTACTTTGCCGTTCAAGTTTTGAACCAGATTTCTAGCTGGCGTGCGATTTTAAAGCGTGGTTGGGATGCTTGTTACTTTTCCTGCGTTTCTGGGTGCCTGATTATCTGGCCGGATTTAATGCAATATCGGCTCGCTTTTGTTTACCTTGCCGTTCAAGTTTTGAACCAGATTTCTGCCTGGCGTGCGATATTAAAGCGTGGTTGGGATGCTTGTTACTTTTCCTGTGTTTCTGGGCGCCTGGTTATCTGGCTTGATTTTATGCAATATCGGCTCGCTTTTGTTTACTTTGCCGTTCAAGTTTTAAACCAGATCTCTGCCTGGCATGCGATATTAAACCGTGTTTGGGATGCTTGTTACTTTTCCTGCGTTTCTGGGCGCCTGATTATCTGGCCGGATTTTATGCAATATCGGCTCGCTTTTGTTTACCTTGCCGTTCAAGTTTTGAGCCAGATTTCTGCCCTGGCGTGCGATATTAAAGCGTGGTTGGGATGCTTGTTACTTTTCCTGTGTTTCTGGGCGCCTGGTTATCTGGCCTGATTTTATGCAATATCGGCTCGCTTTTGTTTACTTTGCCGTTCAAATTTTAAACCAGATCTCTGCCTGGCGTGCGATATTAAAGCGTGTTTGGGATGCTTGTTACTTTTCCTGCGTTTCTGGGCGCCTGATTATCTGGCCGGATTTTATGCAATATCGGCTCGCTTTTGTTTACCTTGCCGTTCAAGTTTTGAACCCAGATTTCTGCCTGGCGTGCGATATTAAAGCGTGGTTGGATGCTTGTTACTTTTCCTGTGTTTCTGGGCGCCTGGTTATCTGACCTGATTTTATGCAATATCGGCTCGCTTTTGTTTACTTTGCCGTTCAAGTTTTAAACCAGATCTCTGCCTGGCGTGCGATATTAAAGCGTGTTTGGATGCTTGTTACTTTTCCTGCGTTTCTGGGCGCCTGATTATCTGGCCGGATTTTATGCAATATCGGCTCGCTTTTGTTTACCTTGCCGTTCAAGTTTTGAACCAGATTTCTGCCTGGCGTGCGATATTAAAGCGTGGTTGGGATGCTTGTTACTTTTCCTGTGTTTCTGGGCGCCTGGTTATCCGGCCTGATTTTATGCAATATCGGCTCGCTTTTGTTTACTTTGCCGTTCAAGTTTTAAACCAGATCTCTGCCTGGCGTGCGATATTAAAGCGTGGTTGGGATATTTGCTACCTTTCCTGCGTTTCTGCGCGCCTGGTGATCTGGCCAGATTTTATGCAATATAGGCTCGTTTTTGTTTGCCGTTCAAATTTTGAACCAGAGTTCTGCCTGGCATGCGATATTAAAGCCTGGTTATCTGGCCGGATTTTATGCAATATCAGCTCACTTTTTTTTACTTTGTCGTTCAAGTTTTGAACCAGATTTCTTTCTGGCGTGCGATATTGAAGCGTGTTTGGGATGCTTGTTACTTTCCCTGCGTTTCTGGGCGCCTGGTTATCTGGCCGGATTTTATGCAATATCAGCTCGGTTTTGTTTACTTTGTCGTTCAAGTTTTGAACCAGATTTCTGCCTGGCTTGCGATATTAAAGCGTGGTTGGGATATTTGCTACCTTTCCTTCGTTTCTGTGCGCCTGGTGATCTGGCCGGATTTTAGGCAATATAGGCTCGGTTAGTTTACTTTGCCGTTCAAGTTTTGAACCAGATTTCTAGCTGGCGTGCGATTTTAAAGCGTGGTTGGGATGCTTGTTACTTTTCCTGCGTTTCTGGGCGCCTGGTTATCTGGCCGGATTTTATGCTATATCAGCTCGGCTTTGTTTACTTTGTCGTTCAAGTTTTGAACCAGATTTCTGCCTGGCGTGCGATATTAAAGCGTGGTTGGGATATTTGCTACCTTTCCTGCGTTTCTGCGCGCCTGGTGATCTGGCCAGATTTTATGCAATATCGGCTCGTTTTTGTTTACTCTGTCGTTCAAGTTTTGAACCAGATTTCTGCCTGGCATGCGATATTAAAGCGTGGTTGGGATATTTGCTACCTTTCCTTCGTTTCTGTGCGCCTGGTGATCTGGCCGGATTTTAGGCAATATAGGCTCGGTTAGTTTACTTTGCCGTTCAAGTTTTGAACCAGATTTCTAGCTGGCGTGCGATTTTAAAGCGTGGTTGGGATGCTTGTTACTTTTCCTGCCTTTCTGGGCGCCTGGTGATCTGGCCGGATTTTATGCAATATAGGCTCGGTTAGTTTACTTTGCCGTTCAAGTTTTGAACCAGATTTCTGCCTGGCGTGCGATATTAAAGCCTTGTTATCTGGCCGGATTTTATGCAATATCAGCTCACTTTTGTTTACTTTGTCGTTCAAGTTTTGAACCAGATTTCTGCCTGGCGTGCGATATTGAAGCGTGTTTGGTATGTTTGTTACTATTCCTGCGTTTCTGGGCGCCTTGTTTACCTTGCCGTTCAAGTTTTGAACCAGATATCTGCCTGGCGTGCGATATTAAAGCGTGGTTGGAATGCTTGTTACTTTACTGCGTTTCTGGGCGCCTGGTTGTCTGGTCGGATTTAATGCAATATCGGCTCGTTTTTGTTTACTTTGCCGTTCAAGTTTTGAACCAGATTTCTGCCTGGCGTGCGATATTGAAGCGTGTTTGGTATGCTTGTTACTATTCCTGCGTTTCTGGGCACCTTGTTTACCTTGCCGTTCAAGTTTTGAACCAGATATCTGCCTGGCGTGCAATATTAAAGCGTGGTTGGAATGCTTGTTACTATACTGCGTTTCTGGGCGCCTGGTTGTCTGGCCTGATTTTATGCATTATCGGCTCGGTTTGTTTACTTTGCCGTTCAAGTTTTGAACCAGATTTCCAGCTGGCGTGCGATATTAAAGCGTGGTTGGGATATTTGCTACCTTTGCTGTGTTCCTGGGCGCCTGGTTATCTGGCCGGATTTTATGCAATATCAGCTCGCTTTTGTTTACTTTGTCGTTCAAGTTTTGAACCAGATTTCTGTCTGGCGTGCGATATTAAAGCGTGGTTGGGATATTTGCTACCTTTCCTGCGTTTCTGCGCGCCTGGTGATCTGGCCAGATTTTATGCAATATCGGCTCGTTTTTGTTTACTCTGCCGTTCAAGTTTTGAACCAGATTTCTGCCTGGCATGCGATATTAAACCGTGGTAGGGATGCTTATTACCTTTCCTGTGTTTCTGGGCGCCTGCTTATCTGGTCGGTTTTGTTTACTTTGCGTTGTAAAAGCGTTCGGCGTTCAATAGACCTTTTTCTTCACCTTTTCTACGTTCACGAAATCCCACAGGAAATCGCTAGTATTTTTAAAATAATATGGCCATTGTTTTTGAAAACATATTAGATGGATTTAATGTGACCCTTTATTAACAGGAAGTTGAAATTAACAAACGAAAATAAAATAATAATTCATAAGATGATCTTCAAGGCGTTAATGTTATATGGTTGTCCAGTCTCGGGGAAATAGCCCGAAATCGCATATTAAACGATTACAAGTGTCACAAAACCGAACACTAAAAATGATGCTAAGCCTACCATGGCACCACTCAACTATAGATCTTTTGATAAAATTCAAAAGCTAAATACAAATTTCTGTCGAGTTGTATTTTCAGTGAGAATAGCCTCGTAAACCAATTGACCAGTTGATTATAAAATAAAACAAAAAAATTTAAGTATTTACATGTTTGTAAATGTTCCCTTTGTGCATTTATCTAGCTAGTATTTATCTATTTATTTATTAATTAACTTATTTATTTATTTCATTTTTTATTTATATATGTTTTTAATTGATGTGTTTACTTATTTATTTATCAATTCAATTTTTTGTTTCTTCGTTTATTTATTAATACTATTATTAGGCAATTTATTTATTTATATATTTATATATACATTTACCTATGAATTTGTTTATTCAATTATTTTTTCATTATTATTGATATATTTATATATATATCCATATCAATATTTATTTGTAAAAACGATTGTCACCTCTTATCTAGTCGTGTTTTTTTTTTTTATTTGCGAAGGGTTTTCAACGAATTTATCTTCAATTCCAAGTTGTTTATAAAGTTAAGATAATATTTCAGTAGCAGTATACAATAAGTAAAGCATCTCTGAATTTTATAATGTGTGGTAAAACCAGCTAATATTAGATAGATTGATATTTTTTCATTTTCGTATTAAGTTTACATGACTTTTTGTCGCACAATTTACACAGAAATTCGATATCCATTATATCTTATGACTTATGATTAAGAAAATAAATAGATAAATAAATTAGTATATATAATTAATAATTTATAATTAATAATAAATAGAAAAAATATATATAAATATATTAATGGCAATGTGCAACATATAATAAATAAAAATAAATAAATTATTAAATAGATTAACACAGTCTTAAAGAAATCATAGTCATAATTAAGTACATTAATAAGTAGCAAGAAATGTGTAGTATTAAATCAGAAATAGAATCAAGGAACTAAGGCAATAATCAGAGGATTCAAAAATCTCAAGAAGATTTGTCTGAGCTTCGAAAAACTTTTGGAGATCATTTTAACGTTCGCTTGTGAATGAAGATCATGAGTAGAATGTGGATTGGAATATGGTATGACTTTATGTAATATCAATATGAGAGGGTGGAGCATTTTGGCATCAATGTAAATCTTTAGAATAATTTTAGCCGCATTGTGTTGAAAAGTACGTCTCTTGTCGAGATGGATTCCAAACTTTTTAAACTACTTACAGGACTACCGGTTTTTATGTTCAAAAATGAATGGTTAATTTAGGAAAAATGGATAATAATTCATTATTCAAAGTATTGCTCATCGCTTGCCACACATTTTTCCCATTTTTCTGGCAATTCGTTCTGAAAAATTCTACCGGTTTGGCCGCAATCCACGAATCCATCCATTTTTTGACATAATCGAAATGACGGAAGTGCTGGTCAGCCAGGCCATGTTGCATCGATCGGAAGAGATTAGTAATCGGATGGCGCAAGGTCTGGACTATACGGCGGGTGGGGTAGCATATCCCATTTAAGCGTTTCAAGGTAAGTTTTGACGACATTTGCAACTCGTGGCCGAGCATTGTCATGTTGCAAAATAACTTTTTCGAGTCGTGCGACCGTTTTCGGCCGTTTTTCCTTCAGTACTCGGCTCAAACGCATCAATTTTCATCGGTAGACCTCGCCTGTGATTGTTTTATTCGGTTTTAGCTAATGACCTGTGTGTTTTCACTAATGACCAATAACTTAGACTGAAATAATTAGACAATGAAATGAAGTTTCTGATGTGACAGCTGTCATGGTCAAAATTCACCTCAGAGTAATAGATATGAAGTTGTCTGAACTAACGGCATTTTCAACCGGTTGTCCTATTAGTTGTCAACCTGATAAAAATGACTTGTCAGAAGAGCGTGAAAACGTGTCCCCACCTATATGTTTTTTTTTTTCAAAATTCGTGGATATGCTGGAAAATTGTGTTTTGCAAAAATTAAGTTAATTTGATCCCGCTGGAAAAGGTTACCTAACTGAATTGGAAAACGAAAGTTCAAGACGTTATCTAAAATTTAAATCTGTGTACTTTTAATTCGTCGTAAAGAACACTTTTTATGCACTTGATAATTCACAATCGATTGTTCAGTCGGCCCAAACATGTAAATTGATTTATTTCTTTTTGTTAAAAACAATTTTTGCACTGCTTTTTATATTTAAAGCTCCTCACATTTATTATATTATTCGATGTTAGCTAAATTCGTTTTTTCATTACATGACAAAATCTTAAACGCACTTTCCAATAATAAAATTAAATATTAAATTGAATAACATCGCCCTTACCTTCCTTTTAATTTCCCTTAGTCGCAAGTTTTCTATTCAGGAATACACTTTGTTTCAAATAAATGTCAAAATTGTTTCCAATATCGACTTGACGTGCCTATTCAAATAAAAAGATGAATTTTACAAAGGATGACCCAAATAATTCGTTACCAGAGGGGTACAAAATTTGATTAGTATTTTACATCGCTTAACGTTTCCATAGAAAATTGCTTCAATAAGGATTTTGATGAGACCACCTTGAGAGATGTATGTAAGTGTGTGTGTGTGTGTTTTTTTTTGTAGTGAGGAGGCGGAATAAAGCAGGTGCAGCCTACAGACTCAACTTTAAGTTAAATCAATGCAAAACTATTAGATGTTATTTTCGTAATAAAGAGCAATCGATTTACATGTTAGGAAATTTATTTCGAGATTGAGCCCTTATTCTAGCCCACGCCCAGAATTTGAATTGCAAATCGTGGTTCACGTGCGTCAGTATCTATATTTTACACGTGACTGTGTATTGAAATCTTCAGGATCTTTGCTCCATTTCAAGTTGTAAGTTGTTACTTAAATTTAATGTATCCTGCGAAACAAAAAACCAATAGGAGGTAGACCAATTTCGGCCCACAAGCATAAATCAACGCTCTTGTGTGGAATTCGGTGTTGCGAATTGTAGTTCTGAAGATGTTTCTTCCTTTTGACAACCTGTGGAAAACGGCATATTATCCGGCACATTGATAGAGACCGGTGGTGGTTGCTAATCCTACAGAGAGAGTAAGTTGACGTCTTATATGGCCAGAGCCTGTCCCCGTTTATATGTAAAGAAACAAATATAAGAGTAAGCAATGGTTTGAATCCTCCACACGCTTTTCTACCTACTGATCATAACATTTTCGCAAAGTGCGAAGTGCAATTCGCAACGAAGGTTCCATATAAACTTGAGGGTATTAAGAAGCTTAATTTCACAGATTAAAGGAACGGCACTCAAAATCGCTTTCAATTTTTTTTTTCAATTCTCAAGTCTGTGTAGTTTTCTTGAATCAATTTTGGTCTGTGGATTTGTTTTTCATTCCATTTTAAATACTCCATGTCAATTTGAGTATAGCCTAGTTCCGCTCAGATGAACATCTTCAATAATTGAACAAAGAAGCTATGCTTTACGCGGAAGGACATCATCCTGTTTGACAACTAATTATGTTCAAAGCCCTTAGCTATAACTAGAAGCGTATAGATACCCTTTAAAATTGTCTAGAGTAGCTTCTACACAAACTCAATTACTTGAAGGATCTTAAAATTAATCCCCTTGTACATTCCCATTAGTCGTCGCCCCAACAACTTCTACAAGCCGCTTTCAATTGTTGTCCTCCAAATGTAAATCCCACAATTAGCCACTTCTTTTAAATTGAATAACAAGGCCCAGATTAATCTAATCTCGAGGAACCCAACACAAAAAGACAAAGCGCCGCAGCAAAAAGTCCAAACATGGTGAACCCCTCTTTTTCTCACTCTTAATCAAACTCTATTTCCATCGCCGAATGGTAATGGAAATAAAAAAAATATAAATAGGCACTGCTCGGCTCGTCCTCGAATTGAAATCCAATAAAATGCGGCTTTGCTCGCCCATCTGCGGTGGTATTTTATAGAAAACTTTTCCAAACAACAAACCCACCAGTAAATTCAATTTAAAAAAAAATATCAAGTGAAACACTGTTGTTTTTTTTTTCCGAAAAATGGGATTTTTTTTTGGGGTACAAATTTCCATTCGAATGTTCACTGTAAACCGTATTAATGCTCATTTTGGACCGAAAATAAAAATGAGCAAACAATTTGGAAAACAACAAGGAGCAGGCGGCAAGCATGAAGTCGCTACCCACAAGAAACAGGCGGAAAGGAAATTTCATTTTCAATTCTTTAGCGGAAAATGCTAAGAAGCATAAATAGTTGTACAGTATGTACAGACCATTGTGCTATGCGAACGCCTCGTTGTTGCATTTACAAAATGGGGTAACCGGGATGAATAATAGTAATTAACAATGCGGCTGCTGGTCTATTTGGTGATGGCGAAGGGGCAGAAGCCATAATGAGAAATCGCCTTCAGGTGCCAAGTACGAGTAGATGGTGAGCATGGTGTCTTGCTTGTTGCAGGACAACGGTCCCCAGAGTCCTTATAAGCCAGTAGTGAAATGCTTTATTCCACTGGATGATTCATGGAATGATTGCATTGCAAGTCAACGTTGCAGGCTGTGTAAGATATTTAAGTTTTAAAGTCTTGTACTAAATCACAGAAGAATAGTTGCGAGAAGGTATCTGCCAGTCTCTTGAACAACAATTGTGTGGTGATATGCTTCATAGCTTTTGGATACTTAAGGCATTAAAATTAAGTTGAGAATGAAAAGATCCAATTGCGGATCGTTTTACTCAATTTTTCGAAGGGCAACAACTTGGAGTAAAGGATACGGATACGGTCGGCCGGTTGTGTTAGGCGGTCGGACGGATAAAGTAGTCCGTTGGCACCCTTTGGGAACGGGGCCCTAAAAATTAAAACCAAATATCGCAGGTAGTTTGTTGGCTGAGCAGTTCTCCTTATGATCATATACTACTGTGTCCAAAAAATAAGGTGACATATGAATTTAAACTGCGCGCGTCGAAGGATTTGGAAATTTTTCTTTCTTTTAGGTTGGTAGTACTGTCAGTGACATCTATGTGAAATTTCATGTCAAAATATATTCATAGTGTTTGAGATACGCGTCGTTTTGTGAGATGCTAAAAGTGAGTTTTTCGTTTTTTGCGATGTCGAAATTTATTGAGCAAGGAATTTGCATTAAATTTTGTTTGCGGAATCAATTTTCTGCTGCGGATACGTTGAGGATGGTGCAGAAAGCCTTTGATGATGAGGCTATGTCAAAAGAAAATGTTTACAAGTGGTATAGTGATTTCCAAGCCGGCCGTGAACGTGTCGAAGACGAAGAGCGTTCTGGGCGACCATCAACCTCAACCGATTAAGCTCACGTCCAACAAATCAAAGATTTGGTGTTGAAAAACCATCGATTAACGATAAGAGACCTTGCTAATGAAGTTGGCTTATCGAAAGGCTCAGTCAATACCATTTTGAAGGATGCTTTGGGCCTCAAGCGCGTCAAATCTCGACTGGTACCGAAAACATTGAATTTTTTGGAAAAAAGACGTCGCGTTGAAGTGTGTGAAACAATGCTTTCCGACTACCAGGATGTCATGAAACACATTATAACTGGCGATGAGACTTGGATCTATGCTTACGATCCCGAAACAACCGATCAATCGAGCGAATATCGTGCCAAAGGAGAGCCGAGACCAAAAAAACCGCGCCAAAGTCGCTCAAAAATCAAGGTCATGTTGACTGTTTTCTTCGATTATCGTGGTGTTGTGCTTTATGAATTCCTTCCAACCAGCCAAACAGTCAACAAGGAATATTATTTGAACGTTATGCGTCGTTTGCGTAACGCTATCCGCCTAAACAGGCCGGAATTGTGGAAAGACAATTCTTGGTTTTTACACCACGATAATGCACCATCCCATACCGCACTCGTAATTCGTGATCATTTCGCCAAAAACTCAACCCATATCGTTCCGCAACCACCGTATCCATCTGATCTGGCGCCGTGCGACTTCTGGCTGTTCAACAAGCTCAAAAGACCGCTCCTGGGACACCGTTTTGATACGATAGAGGAGATTCAAGCCGCAGCGAAGACGGAACTGAAGGCCATCCCGGAAAGTGACTACAACCAGTGTTTCAAAGATTGGAAAATCCGTTGGCATAAGTGCATTGCATCGGGAGGGGATTACTTTGAAGGGGATGAAATTGATTTGGAAGAATAAATAAAGAATTTTCAAAATAAATACAATGTCACCTTATTTTTTGGACACAGTAGTATATATATATATTTTTTTCTTTAAATGGAGGGTTTTACTCGTACTTTCCCTCCAGCATATTACTCATACACCTATTGTTTTTTATAACTTATTGTCTTAAATTTTTTCAGTTGAAAGATATGCTATCTCTGTATTATAAATTGTGCGGCAGAAAACCTATAAAATTGTAATTATTGTACGAAATATCATTCAAAATGTACTCTAAACCATTTCCATAAAATTAGCTTGGCAAAAGTTCAGCAAATCAATCGATCTCTTGTTCCCATAGAAATCACGCAGCCACTTAAGACGAATTAAAATTTTATTTATTTGGTCAAGTAAATATAGGTCATTCATAATTAACAAAAGAGTTTCCTTACTTCATATTGGACTCTACCATGACCTCAACGGGTTATTGAACAGAAAAAAAATAAATAAGAAAAACAGTCAAAAAGGAAATCAAATTCAATTTTTTTTCATTAATAATTTAGTTCCTCATTCTACCGGCAAAATGACTGCATACTGCAGAAGCAGCATGAAACTCCGCCAAACCACCACGGCACCGCCGAATGCTAAGAGTTTATTTTCGGAGTAGGCATAGACCCGCTCTTAACACACTCTAAGAGCACATTTCCAAGAAATAATCAGTCTTGCGCAAAAACGTCAAAATCAAAGGACTCGCAGATTACAGTAGCAAGAGAAATATTCCGAAAAATCGGACTAATGTTCAAAAATTTAAGAGAACACAGCGTTCTACCTGATATAAATAAAATATTGATGTCTGTGCCATAAATAGGAAACAAAACAAAAAAATAAAACAAGGTTAGCAAAGACGTCTTGCTTAATAAAGCATTGGAGCAATGTCCTTCTCATAGATCGGAAGATTTCCTTGAGAGCACATTTAAGGAAGTCCTTGAAAGACTGTTTACTTCCTCTATTTTTGTTTTCTCGATTTCCTTATTAAATGGCCATTTGAGAAGCCGGCCTTAAAATAATTAAATCGGTGTCAAATATGTATCGAAATGTTTGACACACAAAAATTGGATAATTTTCGTCACATTTTTTTGGCTTGTCTATTTATTTTTTTTTCTGTGGCAATGAACGAATCACTTGTGATTGATTAAAGTGACATCCTGAAAAGCTTATATCTAATGGGAATGCAATGAATTTTACCCTATTAAGTGTGATCTAATTTAATCAAATGGTTATGCATTCCACAATAGAATTGTCATCGAAAGATAAATTAAATTGAAGAGGACCTAGAATAGAAACGACACACATCACAAGCTTTCGACAAGGTATGGCAGTAATCATTCAGATCAGACATGAAAAACACATACGGGACCGAATTTCGAAGAAATTCAGGCCGATCGATGCCTACAAAACTAGGAGCAAAGTGTCAAATAGGAAAAGCGCTGCAGTTGGCTTCATTTAACGAAACCGGATTAGAAATCTGCTAGATAATCGCAGCAAATAAGTTTATACACTTGTTTCCGATCTCCCAAAAATTTGTGGAAGAGTGCCGAAAGCAACGTACTTTGTTAAACGTTAATTGTCGGATTTGGGCTTCTCTGAATTGGATACCCACTGTCAGTGACTCACTATGATGTTAAGAAAAAATTTCAAATTGTATTTTTTTTCCCAAAAAAACATCCTTCGAATGATTGCTAATGGATTGAAAAAATCGAACAAAAATCACTCTTGTAGCTACTGTATTTGAAAAATCCATTTAAGCATTTTGGACCACCAAACCGAGTACACCCTAGAGGAATGAACTATCTACAAAAATGTTGAATGACCGATTTTAAAACTTTGATTAGCAAACGGGTTAATTGGTTTCAAAGTAGAGATAGAAACAGAATTTTCAACCAGGAGAATGGTAAATTTTTCATCGACGGGGGTTTTTTTTTATCGTTTTTTACTCTGCTCCCTTTTGAGGATGTCTGCAAGGACAGGTTCGATTCTATCAGAAAAAAAAATATTGAACACGGACAGCAGTGGAATATTTGAAATAGGGTTTATTGATGGGAACTACCAGGATTGATAAATTGATTCGCCTATTAAGAACTTTTGCATTTCAAAGGGAATTTAAAGAGTTCTAAATTTTCTCGAATTGAAGTTCAACTTAAGCTCAATGGGAGAGTTTTAATCGTACCATTGGTATTGGCGTGAAGTGAAATGGTATAATCGAAGGTTCCTTACAAAGGAAATCAGTAGTGCAATAACGACTGAGAGGGAAATGAAATTTTTTCATATTAATTACATAGGTTAGTAGGCTAGTTTGCTTATTCCTTTTTGCCAACAATTTTCAAGTAACTTACGAACCGAAGTTGTTTTGAAGATTTTCATACTACTCGGAAAACTATCACTGGGAGGACGATGCATTGGGTAACTTCAAATCGTGTTATGCATTTCTGAAGAATATCGATAGTGCCACGGTGTTGAGAAGAAGCTTACAGACAACGTACCTAGACTTGAGTAGCATATTCGAGTATGGAGCTAGTAAAAGTGATGAATGTATAGTATGTAGTGATATAGTGGTTACTATAGAAGTCGGCGAAGGTAAACGATGTGGGGATATAGTATTATATAAAAATCTGTAAAACAAAGATTTTGATTTTCCGTGGTATGTTCAGAAATTCAATCAACTCGAAATTTTGTGAATTTTCGTGTCCTACTTAAGACTAATTTATAATTGAACGTTTGCGTCGTTTGAGAAAAAGTGTCTCAATGAATAGGGCAAACAATTGAACCATGTACAATAAGTTTAAAAAAAAGTGTTATTGGTGAAGATAGATTCCTTTCTTCTCATAAGGAAGGATCAGAATATTTCGCAGGCGGACCAGAAAACTCGTGTGAATATGATGAATAAGAACCACGTACCCCTTAATAGTTTTACTTCAGTACAATTCTGGGGACGTGAGCCAATGAACCTCTTCCAAATCTTCTGCTAGATTTTAGGACATGAAGATAAAATATATTTGTTAAAGGAAAGCTGACGCTAAACATTCTCATGGTACCTTAACCTATCAATAGAAATCTCCATGAAAAAGACATTATAAAAACAGCGATCTCTTTTATCTTAGTTGCAAAAATGTATGACTCGTGTTAGACGTAATTAGCGGTTACATTGCTGTTGGTATCCATGCGGAGTGACGTGGTTACCCAATACGAATTTTGAATTTTTTTTAAAATTTCTGAAACGAAGCGCGAATAGAGTCCGACCGTCAAGCACAGCGTAAATGTAATCCTGTTGCTCAAGACCAAAAAATTAACTAAAAGTCTACCTTTATCAGGTACATCGATAAATAATACACCAGCCTTATTCTTAAATAATGATGACAACACCAATGTAAGTTATAAGTTCACAAGTGGTCCTTACAACCTCCTCAAATGTCGAAGTTAATTTTCTCCGTTTGTTCTCACAAACTTTCGGCTGTCAAAACAAATTAAGATGTCTTCGACATTTCTCTTCCATATGACCTCATTCAAAACTAACATCGCTCACAATCTATTCGAGCTGATTGCCATTTTGTGGGTCATTCCATTCCTTCACCAAAAGATAACTTCATCATTCAGACATGAAAACTTTTCCCTTCCAATTTCAAAGATGAAGACCACATGGAAACTCTCATCTTACAACGAAATTTAAAGCCCCCATCTTTCTCCGACATGACACCAAACCTCCTGCTCAATTTGCCAGTTAAAACAGTACCCAATAAAGTTTTAAGTTTAAGTTCGTCCTATGGTCAGAGTGCGGAATCATCATGGTTTAATAGAAGCATCTGGACTGCTTGTGCCCTAGGCATACTTTGGCTCCTTGCGCATTCCAATTGACCTCGTCTCGTCTTTTTCACTCGATGCCATTCGGCGACATCAAGACAGTTGACAAAAGAAGGAATTTCTTATAAGGATTCTCCACTACTCGTACGTTTAGAAACATTCACTCAAAATGACAAATCCATATTTGGATGCAAGAGGTTTTGCTAACTTTCAAAGTTTCCAACACAAGCTGCACAGCATATTTTTGCACTCATGTCAATCAGGGCACATCCTTCCCTCTGAACAGGAAGATAAAGCACAGGAAGTGAACATCTCAGTTTTTCCAGAAGACCAAAAAACATTTTAACTTTTTACTCACCAGCACACTATCACTTGAGGAGTCCTGCTCTTAAATCTAAACTAAAATAAGGGTTCAGAGGTTAGACGCAGGAGAACTTACATGAGGGCTTTCTTCCGCAAGGCCATCATTTGTGGCTCTGTTTTCTGTGTTTTAGTGTGTCATGTGGCTTTTTGGAGGAAACAAGCTCAAAGTCTTTGAACTTTTTTCCCACAGGAAAATTTGAGGTTGTCCTTTTTTTGAATCTACAAAATTTTGAAGGAAGGTCACAATATTTTCAACATAATTACAAGTCGAATTAATCGTTTCACTAGGGGAGGTCTTTTTTTTTTTGTTTTGAGCGACACCTGCTTGTGATGGCTGTGAAACATCATGTTGTACTCTTGTTTCGTTTTCTATGGTTTGACTGGATCCGTGGAGAGCAGTTTTGTTTTTTTCGGAGTATGAGGGTTGTATGCTTTCGGTTTTCGTGTTGACTTGTAGTTTTAGTTTTTCGCCAGGAAAGTCACTCAAAAGTGTTGCAACAATAAGCTTATTTACGCTGGTGTTTTGTGAAGGGCTTATTTTTGGAGGGACAGGATTTCAGTGCTGTCAAGTGGTTTTGTGGTGGCGCTGCTTGGGGCTAACAGAATGTGCTTGTTGCTAGAGTTTTCCACCGTAAGAATGGTGAGGTGAATTGACAGTTTGTATTTTTTCTTTGAGAACATTCCCGTGCTTTGACAGCACGAGCAGAGGCTGTAAGTTGATGCAGAAAAGAAGAGTTCAGGAATAAGGCGAAATGAATACAAAGGATTTGCGTGTGAAAACAATGTATGATGGATTGAGAAAATCACAGCCATTGCAGTTGTACCTTAAGACTGAAAACTGTATGTAAGTTTTGAGTGATGCCGCAAAACGACAAATAAAATGTGCTGTACTTTCTCTGGCATAATAAGAGTTCATTTTTAAAAGGCCGACGACTGAAATAACAACTCTGTTTTCTCTTCTCTTTTCACAAAAAAGCAAATTGGTGTATTGCTAAACTAATCAAGGCATATCGATCGATCTTATGTTTTTCATTTGATGAACTTCTGTTCCTTTTTTCAACGCGCAGACAATAGTGCTTTGCATTTTCATCAAAACGGTATCAAATTTGTTTTTTGATTTTTAACTTCCCATCAGGAAGTTCTTGTAATCGGTTTTCGAAATTCAAAATTTTTACATTTCTCCATGTTTGGCGGTCCCAGTAGTCGAATTCCATTATTTTTAAAAATATGTCTGTGTGTGTGTGTGTGCGTACGTACGTACGTACGTTTGTACGGATTCTTTCGTACAGCCTAACTCGAGAACAAATCAAGCTTTCGAAGCCAAATTGGTTTCATTCGAAGCGTGTCTTCATAAAGATCACCTGAAAAGCTTTTGGTTGAATTCCATAGGGTGGTTTGAATTTTATGACGAAAAAACTGTCAAAAAAAGGGACAATTTCGCTTCTGCAATTAAAATCAATTTAGTTTTCCAATAAAAAAGTTCAAAATTAATTAAATATATAGTTTACAGCTATCTTTTCAGATAAAAAAATATGCATAAAAATATACACTGCCATTCATAAGTTTCCGGACAAGTTCATATACAATTTTTTTTTTGTTCAATTTTAATGCTAAAAGTTTCATCAATATTAGGTTTATTTAGCCAATTGACTAAACTTAGTTAGTTACTAACTATAGAGACTACCAAAAAGACTAAACCAGTATTTTGTTGAGGCCATTTTATACATTGATGTGCCCCTTTCTCTATTTCCTGCTCCAAATTTGCACGGAAGTTCTTGAAAAATTGTTTCAGAAATGTGAATCCTTTAAGTCTTTCCCATTTTATACGACTGAGAATGACGTCTTCACCACTAGCACATGAAAACATCCTCAGAATATTATGGAGCCACCAGTTTTTTCCAAAACCTGCTCGGCTGTAGCTTGATGCCTTTTTATCGTTTTAATATATTAGCAAAAAGAAGCTCATGGCATAACTTACATGAGGCAATTTAATTCAAAGAAAAAGTATCGAGAGAAAGCTAAATGACAAGGTAAAAACACATGGCTAAAACTGCATGACTCGTATATTGCAAGGAAGATCATAATAACCGATTGAGTTTGTTTTCCCCTGTTGTGGTTTCTTATCATGAACCCAATCCTAAATGTCTTTCCAGAAAATGACATATGGAATATGATCCTCTTAAAGCCACATATTAACCAGAAGAAAAAGATCCTATGCTGAGCAGTTCCCAGCTCGGAAGGAAGAGGCGGTCGAACTTCAATAACAAATTCAACTTTCAATGTAAAAGTTGTCGTAATATAACTCCAAATTTGACACCTCTTATCTTAACGTAGAGTTCTATGCTGTTAAAGCGATGCCTGTGTGCCACTATGTGCCTACAGAAGATTTGCTAAGAATTTGTGTCGTTGGTCCAAAAAAACAATTATCTCAGGGTAACAGACCCCAAACCAAAGCCTGCAAAGTTCTAAGTGGAAAAATCATAGTCGAATTGCAGTCAATGCTGAGGACTGTATTAGACGACGCAGGCCAACAGCGTCTACCCGATCTTGACGAAATATATAGATATAACAAATAAGCTAAAATCTAATAAAGCAACTTTAGCTTCCGAACTTTTCAATGCGACGGCAATGAAACAATAAAGCATCAAAGATGAAAATGGAATCTCAGTATTGTTTGCCCGCTCTTAAAGAAAGGAGACCATCTTAACTGTGCCAATTGTAGAGTCCACCATAGACTTAATATAAATATATCGGCAGATGGTTTCTGTTTCGTCCAGAGAGACGAGATGTATGAAGCCATTGGCATCCCATCCAAGCTCGTCCTTTTGTATAATAGGGCAAAAAGAAATATAGGCTGTCATTAAGAAAGGACACCCAAATGTGACGTCTGGTTCAGAACGTTAACATAGACAGCTATAACTTTGTGGTAGTTAGGGACTTTGCTTAGGCTTAGCTGCAAACACAGATAATAACACCAGTGTTGAGGTCAAACCGAGAATACCCGTGGCTAAGAAAGCAATTATGTAAAGTCCTTTCTCGAAGAACCTAAGTATCGGCCTACCATCCCCGTATTACTATGACATATGATGTAGAAGCATGGAAACTTTCAAAAGCAGATGAAGGCGACTTATGTAGTTTCGAGAGAAAAGTGTGAATGATTAATATTAAATTCGTAAGTTTTTTTTTAAATGATTCAAAGCTGAATAAAATATGTATGTATTTAATTTTTTCTATTGCAATGCATTTTCTAGGAAATTAATGGAATTTAATGGTGGCGGCAAATAAAACAGCACCTACATTTTTTTTATCTTGAGATGGGAAGTTCATGGTATGGGCAGACCTACTCGCACCCAAACCAATTTTTAATTTTGTAATTTTATACAATACATTTTTTTATGTTTCGATATCAAACTCGTGAAAAAGCTTCTTTGTAAAAACTTTGCGACAAAAAAACATGATTTTCGTAGAATGATAATTTGAAAAATTGAACATCATTTTTAGAAGTCTGTTCGGCTAAGTTTGCAGCCTGTAAATATAACAATTTGCACAACTTCTCCACGCTTCAAAATTCATCGACAAAAAAGAGGAAGAATAAGAAGTAGAAGACTTACCACATAAAGAGCTAGTATCATTAATTTGGCCACCATAAATTCCTGTCATCTTCCTTCAAAGGCCCACAAACACATCATCTCAAATACCAATTAGGTACTCAGCCGAAAAAGAACGTATTCCAAATAAACAATTTCACATATAAACTGAACAGTAACAGGCTAACACACAAACGGTGTTCAACTATAAATCAAAACCATATTGCACCCACAAATCGGACAAAAAAGTTTTTTTCTGTCTTTCTTAAGTTTACTTTGTTTTATTTATCCTTTTGGTAGGACACAACAATCTTTGTCGTGTCCTCAAGAATCACCACACACAATCCAAGTATGTATGTATTCTTTTACATATGTTCACCGCAACAATTGCCATTTTGAGGACATTTTGGTACGAAAAAAGGAGAGTTAAGATGCATGCTTGTCCCTATGCTTGTCGGTCTTTCTGCCTATGTATCTTATTGTCTATCTGTTTTGGCTTTCGTTTTTATTTTCTCTTGAATTATTGTTAACCGAACCATTAAGTACGGTGACATAGCTTTTTATCCTTTTTATATCCCTGTGCTTATCTTTCAATGACCATCATTTCTTCTCCATGTACTTTGTGTAACTCATCTTTAGCGCGGTATGTCCCTTCATCGTCTCTCCCGTCTTGTTGCCCTTTTGCTTTTGATTTCTGCTTCCGTTTTTATTGCATCTTATGGCCGTAATGATGCTTGCTTGTTTTATTACACGAATATACTATATGCGAGAAGCAGCACAGAAAAAAAGGACATTTTCAAGAATTTAACACCGGAACTGAAGAAAGGACAAAATCTTATCGTTTGTTTTTTGTTTTGTTTCCCGAGGGCGAAAATTTGCGAGGCGTATAGTAAAAAAAATCCTTTTTAACATTGACACAATGAGGTTGCAGTACACAGGGATGTTTCTCTCTACACGCATACTCGAAAAAAAGGATTTTCGTTTTGCGTTTAGTCTTCGCTTTATCTGCTGATGTCCAATTGGGTTGTGTTGGGTGTCGTCACCGGCTTATATTCGCAATTTGATTCGAGTTTTATCTGCTTTGTTGGGGGAACAAATAAAACGCGAATAAATTCACTTCAGCGGGTTAGGCAGGGGGCTTAAGAATTTGAGCCTAAGTGCGAAGGATTACTTGGGTGAGGTTATTTCTTTGCAGGGCCAACACAAGGTGTCAGGGAAAAAGGTCGATGTCAGTTTAAGTGAATCTGAAGAATAAACTAATTGGGTCAAAGGATAGCTAGGGTACAGAGAGGGACTTAAAAAATATCTTTCGGGAACAGTATAAAAGTATTTAAGAACATAATATATAAATACAATTATAATAAGTATTTTGACAGCTGGTGCTGTAGTGACGCAACAAAATTTTTGCTGGATTTCGTGTATCTACGAACAAGGATTTCTCTTTTGCTATTTAATAATTCAATTATTAGTGTTATACCATCAAGATATAGTTAAGATAATGAACATGCAGCACTTAAAACTTTTCCAAAGCTTTTGGCAAAATAATACATAATAATTACTTTGTATTGAGAAATTTATGCTCAATTTATACTCATTACATTCCTGTCCGCTAGCCCTTTTCTTTATGCTATTTTCCATCAACTTATAACTAAATTTTTTGTAAGAGCTTTTCCGATACAAATGGCTCGCTTTTTCATGCACCTTTAACATACTCTTGGGTCATTGTTATTGCAGGTCCTCATCGTTCACCAGCATAGCTGGTGCACGGTCCACTAGAAAGATACATTTTCCAGTATTTTAAAAAAAAAACGAGGCAGATTGCATCTTCAAAAACAGGTTAGTTAAAGTGTTTAGGAAAAAGGGGCGATCAGAAGGAGTGGGACAAAATTGCTATGAAGATGGGGAGAGAGACTTGCTGATGATTTCCCGGAAATATTTGTTTCTACCCAAACTTCACGTTTGCTGTTATTTTTCTTTTCGCTCAAAGTGCCTTACGAGTTCATTTAAGGACGGTGCACTTTCAGTTGTCGTGCTTACCCTATTGAGCATGGAGCACTTACCTACTCCGTACTTAAGATGTGAACTATAACGTTTAAAATTTAAATAATTTTGAAGCTGATACAACCTTTGGTGTTTCCTGTGAACCACGCTTTATAAGGAAACAGCGAATTTTAATTTTATTAAATGGCTCAAGCCAAGGAACATAGGGCATGTTAGTTTTAAAGTAAATGTTATTTCGACGCTCGAATTTTAGGGAAAACTTCATACTTAGTGACAGTTGACATTGAGTTTTACATATTGTCATATAATAAAACACCAAGCGTTGCGAACGAGAAAACTTTACCACAGGTCCTCTCCAACATCATCTTCGTGAGAAGACGGAGTTGGAGCTTGAACTGGGCTATAAACCTAGTAAGTACTTTTTTCCGCTAGTTACGGCAAGTCGCACTTATAAACGCATCCTAATCTCAAATACCCACTGTGTGAAACCAAATTTAATAAAGCAAATAAAATAGAAATTATTGTTCCAAAAATAAAACCAGTTTTTTCGTCTCAAATTTCTAAAAGAACATTAAGTGTATAATTAAGTTACATATTTTTGTTTTATGAATCAGTAATAGAGGCAAATAAAATCAACACAAACAATGATACTCAAGCATTACTATAAACTATTCTCAGAGGGTCAATTATTGACTTCTCAGAGGGTTTATCGTTCAATTACCATAAGTTAAGAATGAATCTTAACCATCCAGAGCTCCGCTTGAATACACACGTAAAAAAGAATTTTATAAAAAAGATTGAACTATAATTTTTTCCAAGAGTAAGTTACTTTGCCGCTGACTGACGGATACCTAAGATAGTTAAATGTTGAAGAGAAATATTCATGATTTTATTCAGTTAGGCTCTCATAACCATGATATTGAAACGCAACTAACTACTATATAATAAATAGAATCCTTATGCAGATAAGACAACAATAAGATAAGACCTTGGGACTGGCAAAAAAACCAGTCTGGCTCTTTCTTTCAAGATACTTCATAGTTTTTGAAGAAATTTATTTTTTTTCTTAATCCTTTTAAATGAGCTAAGTTACTTCTTACACTTAAACAAGTCCACCGACCTCTCACATCTTCATACCTTTCTACACATCTACCTTAAATCTTCAGCTTGTTTTCATTTTTAAGATGTTCGTCTTTTTTTTTGGATTAATTCGCTTTTGTCTAAATACACTCATGGGGACAATCTACTCTATGTACAATCAGTCGCAAAGTATATTTAATGTTTTTTTCAAAACTTATCTTAAGAGGTTCTTCCGGTTATTCCATGCTTCAAAAATATTCTTCAACCTAGTAAAGTGCTGTTCGTTTCCCCAGGAAAGACAACAAGTCAACAAACAAAACGAAACTTTTCATTCGATTACTTAAAAGCAGAACATAGGCAGTTTCATAAGAGCCCGACACAAAATGTGTCTGAGTTTGGCCAGTCAACTGACCCTAACCCTTTCCCAATGCTTGTTCCTTTTATTTTTCATCACTGTAAGGAATGACTCAGTATGGAAACTTTTTAATTCACTTAATAACATCGAAGGAAAGTGCATCTCCTAAAGTGCACAGAGTGGCACGTCTGTAAGGATACTTTCGAAAACTCCGAGCATTATGTCTTGTTTTAATATTTGGACTTTCAAGACTCGCATCAGATTAAGGTGTGTGACATGCTTTTTCATGTTGCTTGGTGTATGTTTTGATAAAATGATTTTTGCAAGGGAGCCATTTTTGTTGAATTTGAAAATCTTTTAACTCGATTACCGTAATTCAACAGGGATGCAAAAATAGACTTAGAATCTGAAAATTTTATATATGAACAAGGAAAAGAAATTTTCCTAAGTTCTTTTAATCCCCTTGGAATGGACCCAAGTTATTTGAAAAAATTGTTTAAAAACCAAGAAATCAAGAGCCGGAAAAAAATCGTTCCCAAAAGGAACTTATTAAAGTCACACAATTTTTACTTCCTCTTATTGAAGCCTAAATGATCTTGCGTCATATTTTGTGATGTCAACCAAAACAGAAAAGAAAAGTGACTACCAAAGCCGATTTCAGTTGGTTTCACTAAGCGATGGAATACTCCATGGGCCTTGGATTCGACTCCAGCACTGCTTAACCATTGTGAGGTAAAAAATAATCCTTTATTTTTTTTTTTACTAAAGGACTTTTGTGTATATATTTAATGTACGAGTATGTTGTGCAAATGTTGTACTTTGCATCGTTTTTTTTGTACAATAGGACTGAAACTCGTTGGAAACTAATCTGCATTTCATTTGCTTGACCTAATCTGGTAAACATTTCGTTTACCTACCACCTCCTCGTTCGAAAGGGCTACTTCCGAATAGGTTTTTATTTTTAAACTTTCCGGTCCTCACTCTTCGTAAGGGAGGAGTTCATTGGAATGATGATGTGTTTCAGGTATTTGCATTGGTTCGTCTCCTGTTTGTACGCCTGAAATGTGGGGTCAGGAAAAAGTTGTATGCATGCAGAATTATAATAAAGTATTTTTTTTTGTTGATGGTTTGAAAAAAGTTAAGGCAACCAATCTAGTCGGTGGGAAGTGCAATGATAAGGGAAATGAATTTAATGAAATGGACTCGAAAGAAGGCCAAGTGCAACTTCTGTTTTAAGAATATACTTTTTCTTGTCTTGCCAGAAAAGGTTGCGCATAAGGATGAGAAATGGATGAGAAAGTTACACTTTAATGGGGACTTTGCCCTTGAAATTTTCAAAAATATTTTTTTGCCCATAACGGATTATTTATCTACATGTAAGTAGAAATAAATCTTTCAAAGTGTTTCTCGGATATTTTAAACACGTTTGAAATTGACAACGTCAGCACGCTCTGAGCATTCATGGGACAAAGCAAGGATCGAGCGCGTGGAGAGGCAGGTGGCCGACTCAGCAAAAAAGGCCCGGATTGAGCAGCGGGAGATGTTGGTGGCTCAACATGAGCAGCTGGAAGAAGAGGAGGTATGCCTCTGTGTACCACGCATTGCCGATTAGCGGTAATAATAAACACATTTGTCTCAATACATTACAAAACTTTAAACGCGTTTTTCTCGAAAACATATTTTTAACAATGTCTGTTGTTGTTTTCGATTGCTACATTGTTGCATTTATTATTTATCTTTTTATGTGAAAAACAAACGCGAATATTCGATTTTTTTTTAATTGCCGCCATTCTTGAAAATTTGTACTAAACGAAAAACCCATCCGTCATTCCATGACCAAAGGACCACAGATTGATAATATGCCTTGAGTTTGTGGGCAGAGATGTCAGCCGTTTACCTCCCGCGATTTGAGGACCTGTTTTCGCGGAGCTGCAATGGCCGCCACTTTGGTTTTTTTTAAAAGCTTTATTGGTTTCCTTTAAAAAAAAATAAAATGATAACACCTTAAGAACCCGCCCAGGATCAAGTGATGTTAAAGACTTTAAGGTTGAATGTTACATAAATTACTCATTTAGACGGAAAGCCACATATTATCCCTAATAGCCAAATTGCACAGTATAAAAGCAATATAAAATAAAACAATAACAATCTGCTTCAATTCAAGTAAATATGGACCTCATTAAGCCTCATTTTATTTCAGGTCGAGAATTCAACGCCAAACAGACACGTCTAAATAAGCCAAATAGGCCAAACTCTAAGTAATTCACTGCCATCAAGCTCCTTTTATGTCCAATATGGAAGTTGCACTCTTCTGAGGTTTGCCTGCTCCCTCTATAAATATTTGAGCCTGGCTATTTAGCAAGACTTAAAGCTTAACAGCAGAGATTTACAGACAAAAAGTGTTAGCCTCACCAGTGACCGGAAGTTTAAGATCAACTTCGACTCCCAAGAGTGGTTAAAACATTGCAGACTAACAGAAAAACATATTTTCGGAAAAGCAGTGCATCCTGAACGTGTTTTCTTTTAAGGATTAAGGAGGATTCATATTACACAATCCGTCCAATAATCCATAAATTACACACTGAGCGATGTTGCTTGTCAATTAAGGAATTTAGATTTTACGTCGTCGGATGGTTTATTCTTTATAGTATAGAAGAAAAATTTGAATAGCCTTTTTAAAAAGAAGGTATAGAAGGCCTTCCTTAATGAGTAAGGTAAAGTAACATGTAATGAGTAAGCTAGGAAGGGGTCGGAATGTATTGTGTATTAATGAGAATCGTTTCGTGACTTATATGTCAAATGAACATATAGTAAGTCATTTCCTGTTTAAAGGGTGAGCTTTTAGTTAAAATTTAAGTTTGTTGAAGAATTCAAAATTTTATGTTCACCTCGTCTATTCTTCTTTGCTGCATATTAACACATTATGTTAATTTTTAAAAATTAACATTAGAAATTCTTCGAATTAATGTTTTGAAGCCAGTCTATATCGTGAAAGAATTAAAGCTTTAAACTCATATTTTCATATTGCTAAAAAGAAATCTTCATACACTAAATGCAGTAAAAACTACTCTACAATGAGTCTCTTTTAAATGAATTGAAGCTTTCAGGCCTCCTGAATCAACTATTAAACTACCGACAGCACTCAAATATAAAATAAATTGCGAAACAAAAAACCCATCGACACAAAAACACTACAACCAAAATTAAAAAAAAAACAACATTTATCTAAAAACAACCTTGCACGCCGCAAAAAGCTTCATTTCGACTGCCATCGAAATCCGCCATGAGAAAAAAATTGCTAGCAATGCATTTAGTGCATTCAACGGAGCTATGGATTTTTTCTCATAGCCTAAGCTGTCTTTTTTCAAACGTTAGACAGGCCAGTCCATTTGTATTATGATTCCGTGGGTCTGTTTAAATGCAAATTGTTATCGAGTTGACCATCGAATGTGAGTTCTCCTAGGTCCCTGATGGCATGGGCTTACATGGGACATAGGGAGTGTCGGATGGTACGAAATTGCTGGTGCTTGAAAGAACAACAAACAACCAAAAGGACATCGGATGTTAAAAACAAACAAAAACAAAACATAAGTGCATCGAAATTCATTGCCAGGGCCTTCGCAGTCTGTAAAAGGACATTGCGTTGTTTTTTTTGCGGTTTATTCGCATCCTCCCATTTGAAGAAGCAACTGAGGCATTGGTGACAGTGTGGCTTGTTTGCAACTGAATACTTTCCAACAGCACTCCACACATCCTCTTTGCAAAAGGCAACCAAATTTGTATGAAACAACAAAAAAAAAAACAGCTTTCAAGCGAGCAAAAAACTATTACATGACACCCTGCAACGTTAAAAAAGGGGGCATTGTATAAAATAGGACACCACAGATGTATAGTTTTATATATATTCCACTTGAAGTTCATTTTGGGATATTTAAGTGTAGTCCTTTTTCGCGCTAAAAAAAATAATATTTTTTTTTTCTCTGATGGCAACAAAATACTACGGAGCGAGTAGGGTACACATACCAGACAGGATCATGTCGAATAGAAAATATATTGGGTGACTGCTTTTTTTGTGCAATGCATTCTCTTCCTTTGCCGGTTGCATTCCTACAGTACTAGGTTGTGCTTTTGCACCGTATTATTATTTCGTGTAGTTTTCTGTTCCCTTTTTGGGTACTGTTGTTGCATGAGCCAACGATTCAGCCATGCACACCACATATGTGTCCAGTAGATTGTACATAATCCCGTTTTTTTCAAACATTTTATGTGCGTTTTTTATCCTTTTTTGTAACAAACAAAAAAAGTTAAAATATAGTGAGATATGTAAGCGGTGTGGGTTCACTTCCCAGGTTTGTCTACCACTTCGGTTGACACAACCATTGTAGGTGTCCAGCTTTTCCAGCAGGCCAAAAGTCGTTTTGAAAGGTCAAATGGGCAATTGGCTCATGTAAATACTCTTAGTCCGGTTAAGCCGGTGGAGATGTCATTTTCCTGGCTTTTCTAGCAGGCCGTGGACCCTAGCTTTAATTGGCGACATACTCCCCTGGACCTGGAGACAGGCAAACGTTTAATTCATACCAAAACCTGGAAACAGAGCTCGGAGCTACCCAAATACTATAGTCCAATCAGTCAATCCTCCTAAAGACCATGGCAAGGCTAATAGACCGGCATATCAAGGGCAAATTTGAAAGTTCACTTTCCCCTGCAGAAAGGAAGGAGAAGTCAACTAACCAAGCTCTTCACCATCTGGTCACCCTTGTTTAAAAGGCATTTCGTTCAAAGGGAATCGCTCTTTACGCCTTCCTTTTGATCAAACCATTTACAACTCCATTACGAACTGTATTCGGAGTAAAGGTATTAACGACTTGACTAGCAGAAAGATAAGATGAATTTTAGAACGTCGAGTATTCGCTTCCTTGTTTAGAAGTATATCAGTATCAGTCACTGCAACGAGGGGGTTTCCTGAGGGAGGCTTTCTGTCGCCTCAGTCAGTTGTCATAGACAACCTCCTAGTCAGCCTATATGAGACAGGCTACGTCACAATTGGTTATGCTGATGATCTGGCGATTGTCATGAGAGGCATTAATACAACTCTTAGAATGGTGTAATTGTAGAGGATTCTCTGCGAATGCTAGCAAAACCGTTCTGGTCCCCTTGACAATGAGGAGACAACTGACTCTGTCTCCAATTGTCATTGCGTAAACAATGACTCTATAGAATACTCGGTGTATTCTTGGATAACAAACTGAACTGCCCTAAGGCAGTGCTGGAATCTGTCAAAGGGATTACTCCTCTTGGCATTTTCATTAGGAAAACAGCCGCCAAAAATGCCATAAAGATGCAACTGGCAATAAAATACAAACCAGTTCTCAAGACGGGACACTTGGGAATACTCAATATTTCATCACGGATAAGGACTTGTTCTGCGGCCAACAGGTCTGATCAATAAATGGGAATATCAGCTCCGCCCACTATAGAAATTTATCGGTGCTCAGGCTTACAGAGAAGTCCTCAAACTTGACAAAGAGAGCATTAGAAAGATTTAACCAAGTTAGTACAGTCACCGAGTGCCGACTCTTTTTGGAGGACGAAAAAATGTTCTACTTTGGTTAAGCAGGCGCATTTTCCTCAACGAGATACGTTCCCCATGGGACAACAGACAGTCCAATGCTTAAGATATTCTGACCTTCATCAGAGGGACGTAATGTCTGTTTGGCTAATCTACGAAAGGGCGTTCCTTTCAGACCGCAGTGTCCGCCACTCGGAAAGGAGAAGGGTATGATCTGGGTTACATATTCGCAAATGTTTTGCCAATAGTATGGAAAAGTCAGCTAAAAAAACTACTCGCATTTAATACCAGGAACACCAGCATTACATCAATCGAGAACTTCTTGTTCGCGACCCTTACGTTGATTTAGAATCAATGCAAAAAGGTATTAAGGATAAAATTTTGTCTTAAAACACAAACCAGTGTTATCGATCTTCCTTTCATGCTTCAGTATCATATGCGACGAGCAAAACTATAGAAAATAATAGGACTACCGGTTGAAATTGTCGCTATTGCAGACAACTTCATATCTATTACTCTGAGGTGAATTTTGAACATGACAGCTGTCACATCAGAAACTTCATGCCATTGTCTAATTAGTTCAGTCTAGGTTATTGGTCATAAGTGAAAACACACAGGTCATTAGCTAAAACCGAATAAAACAATCACAGGCGAGGTCTACCGACGACAATTGATGCGTTTGAGCCGATCACTGAAGGAAAAACGGCCGGATATGGTCGCAAGACACGATAAAATTATTTTGCAACATGACAATGCTCGGCTACATGTTGCAAATGTCGTCAAAACTTACCTTGAAACGCTCAAATGGGATGTCCTACCCCACCCTCCGTATAGTCCAGACCTTGCACCATTCGATTACAATCTCTTCCGATCGTTGCAACCTGGCCTGGCTGACCAGCACTTCCGTCATTTCGATGATGTCAAAAAATGGATCGATTAGTTGATTGCGGCCAAACAGGTCGAATTTTTCAGAACGGGTACTTGAATATTGAACTTATACCTATTTTTCTTCAATAAAGCATTGATTTTTGAAAAAAAGCGACATTTTCAACCGGTAGTTCTATTACTATAAAATATTAACTTCGAAAGAGACTCGCCGAAAACAGCATCGCAACTCCCTTCTTTTTAAAACCCATAATAATTCTATTTGGCTTTCCAGATCGATATATGAATCAATGTAGTGATTCATAATTTTTGTGCGATTTGAACTGGCGCCCAAAATATATTCAAAGACTTGCAGATTGAAACTCCAAATACGCCTCTGACCGTTTCGAATACGTCTACGTATAACATATGTACATATATAAAAATTTTTCCAATTTACTTATTTTCACATTGAAAAGGATACTCATATTCCTGATAAAGTTTTTTCAAGAAAGATTTATTAACCAAACTTCTTGAACATCTTTGTGTGTGTTCATGAACCTGCCACATCTTTCTACAGGAACCTTTTCTCTTGCAAAACTTCAAACAAAAATATGACCACAATAAATGTATTCTTCCGGAAAAGCTTGGTTTTGATATTTTCCCAAAACGAAATATCTCAAGCTTGAAATATCTTAGAAAACACACTCCCCACATGCTCTCGGTCTCATCTACCCTACGAAAAACTACATAACAACAATCAACTATAAAAAAATAAGGATGCCTGCATGCATCTGATGAAAGTGCATGGAATACACTCTAAGCTAAGCTAATTTCTTCCAGTCCTGATATCTCATCAGTGCGGGCTATGTTCTTGGAAAATTTTCTTCCGATTGATGCATAAACACATGCAAGAAGACTTTAGAGTAAAACTAAAAATAAAAGTCAAAGAAGACAAATATGCTCCTTAAAAGTTTACGAATATGTCCCGAGGCAAGAAAATGCCTTCAAAATGAGTAAACATGAACAAGTATGTGTTAAGTAGTGCAAATATTATGCGGAAGTTTGATGGCAAACAATGCAGATGACAGTTTTGTGGTATCCGATAGAAGAGCTCAGCTTAAAACTGCCATCAGCAGGTACCGTCTCCTCCTACAGCTTAAGGAGTATCATAAAATATTTAAACAGCAATAACAAAGTTTCATGATGGAGTTGTCCCGTATTTGATCCATTCTGAATATTCCGAAGTCGGTTAACGATGTCACTGCAAGCTTCTTTTTCAGCAGGATACTATTTAAAAATTTCTAAGAATCTTCTTAACAACGATATTAACGACTTCAACACATCCTTATCTATGTGACAATATTTTGTAGGATTTTGCCTCCCTGTCGTATTCGGACATAAATATGTACAAAAAAAAAAATAACACCCCATCCTCCATAACTCTATTTTCGAAAACACTATTTCCATAGAAGAAGTTATTGCAATGGCAAAAAAAAAAAAAAAAACAAATTAACAACTCCCCAACTCCGGAAGAAAAAGGGAATACAAACAGAAAAAATCCGTAAATAATGTATAAATAAGGGTACACTTCCCTCCAAAGGATATTTGTCCATTTATCCTTCCAATGATTTACAATCTCATGCTACTAAGCCACTGAACGAGGATAAAATGCACTCGCTCGAATGGTGTGGTTCGCTGCTTCTGCTGCAGCTCCATATGACCGGAATGGATGAACAAATACATACGAAATAGGATGTAGGTGGAAGGTTGCCCATGCATCAGGAAACCCTGAAATATACCGTCCAACGATTTGAAGAAGTTCACTTTTTCCAAAGCATTTTAAATATTTTATTATTCCTCAACGGATATGCACATATTTTTGGGAAAAGAAAACCAAAAAAAAAAACGGAAGAAAGAATGAATCGGGATAATCCATATGGAAACATGGAGGAAACATCAGAGTTCATTCGTAGAAAAAATAAAATAAAATGAAAAGCAAACTGGCTAGCTCAGGAAGAACTGAGAGAGGATTCACTTGGTTTTGGAAAGTGTATGAAAATGAGCGCATGTATATGCTTGTAGTTTTTAACTTATTATTTCGGCGGAAAGTGGAAATATACAGCTGGTGAGTTATGAACTCCGTGTGTGCCTTATGCTAATCTATTTAGGGATATGTTTTTGTTGTTATTCCTTTTCTTATGTAATACTATGCTAGAACTTTAAGAACTGAAATGTTCTTAAACCTATTTCTGATTGTGAAGATGGTGCTGCAGTAAGATCATTTAAATGAGATAATATTTGAAAGAGCAGATAAATTAGATTTCGATGGATCAATTGGATCAATAAAGAACGGCTGATTTCAATGCGGCGACAATATATTCGACAATCCCAAGGAAGGACATCAAAACCATCAGGAACATGCCGAAAACTCAAATATCTATTTGTGGAATTATAATTTTAAAAATGTTAAAAGCATCTACTAGGTTCAAAAACAAAAAAAAAAGTAGATGTGAAAACAGAAAACAAAATTACAAAAGAATGACATGGCCCTAGCCTGCGATAAGCTGCAGCATGTCGGCCCGCACCACTTTTACATCATTTCAACGCGTTGATCATGCCGAAGATGGAAGCGCTGATCTACACAGTAGTTTGGGTTGATATCTTGAGTCAAGTAAACACAACTAGCGAAACCTTGAAGTACAATAATATGAACGTGAACACAGCTGCCTCAGCATTGGTGTCGGTAAAAATCTTCAAAGGAACGATACAAATAAGTTTTGAAGTATGTATATGAGGTGGAAGCGCAAGCGTTAAATAAACGAGGGCTTGGCACAATTTGACTGTGTCCAATCCCCAGATGTTGAGTCGAATCCATCAGAAAAATTTCGAACGCAGGTATCCTTCATTGTGACATATGCTTGAATCATACAATTAATTTCTTTTGGGTTTTTCAACAAGTTGAATACACTTGAACTGAACTGAACTAATTTTTGTCACATCATTTTACCAACACAAATTATCGTAAAATTTTAAACAATATCATACAAAAAACTATAAAATTTTATTTCAAATTTTCAATAAGAAAATTGTTATGAAATTGCGAATCTGAGACCAACTAACTCACTGTTTTATTGAGTAGCCTATGGGTCCACAAAACCTAATCTTCCACATGCTTGGAAAAAGAAGGTTAGTTACACCCAAACTCAACCACAGTCAATGCAGTTTATCAGTGAACTTTTAGGTGAAGAGGTTTTTTTAAGTTCACTATGTCTATTCGAAGAGAGAAGAAAATCGTGGCAAAAGTGACATCGAAAACTTAATATAATTTTCGCAACAGATTTTTGAACGAGTGACGACTCGACAAGAAACTTCGTTGGAATCAATATTTACACGGATGGCTCACATATTCAATCTTAACTAAGACGATAATTTTCACTGTCCATATGGATGCCTTTGTCTTGTTTATTAGGGCCAGAAATGATGAGGAGGAAGTAAAGTCGAATCTGCTCACACGTAAAGAAACATATTCTAACAAACAAATTCATGCTAAGAAATGAAAACGACCATCACAGTGCGAAATTGTTGCTTCAAAACCATAAGTAGCTTTATGTTTGAAAAACAATTGCCCAAGTTTCAATCACTGTCCACGTTAATTCCAAAAAACTTTTCTTTAAGCTTGTTAATTGCTTCTCCAAAGAAAAGCATAAAAATTAAAATCTCCTCGAAACTTTGGAGGAAAAACAAGAACACAGCATCAGCTTTTTTGCTAAAGGAAATTGCAACAAGACACACAAAAAGAGAAAAAAAAACAACAACATAGAAGAAATTATTTTGAATTTCAAGCAGGACTAGACTTTATTTGTGCTTTCTATTCTTTAACATCAACAGTCAAGACGATCTAACGTAGCTGACAGCTACATTTTTTTTTCCATTTGCTGAAGTGAAATGAAGTTATTGAAAATAATCGTCAATATTTCCACTGAAGTTTGGCACAGCCTTGAGATTGTAGTTTGCTTTTTGGCGAGCCAAAATTTGACAACAACTTTAATTCGCAATGGACGTTGTGACGTCCTTTGAAAATGTTTGCCCCAGTTAAGAGCAAACAGCCCACAAATGTCACCAGTCATCATCGTATGGCTTGCCTGCCTTTTCATTTCCAGCAAGTGGTTTTGTTGTTTAAAAGTTGGAACACCCTATCACCATATACATGCTTGGCCTGTTACAATAACTATACACGTTGCAGCACAAAATATCCACTAAACGTCCCCCAGAGTATACATATCAATGTCAGCAATAACAAAGCTTTTACCCTCATTTGGTCCCTGTGCTCTTTTTGCCCTTTTGCAAATTTATTGATCCGCATGTTGGGCGCCATTCGCACTGAGAAGAAAATGCGCTTCTCGCCCATCCGTCCTTTAAAGTAAAGATGCAAGGATAACAAGCAAATAGATGCGCAAGAGAACTGCAAACGACCAGAGGAATGTAAGTACAAACAAATCAGAGGGAATATTGCAAATATTGCGCTTGAATGATCCGCACCGAAGCAGGCAAACGAATTTGAGGAAGGGCATCCTTTTTGGGGAATCGTACAATTTATTTATAGGACGATTGTCGTGTCGATAGTTTGGAACATTTCTGCAGCATTGGGCGCTGGCGCTGATTGCCAACGCCGCCGCCGATGCAATTTTATAATAATTTTTATTTATTGCTTTGGGCACAGCAGGATTCCAGAGGAAATGGAAAACGTCATCGAAGCGAGGAGATAAGTTTGTTTATTGATAAACAAGGGGTAATGTTGTTTCTGAGGAAGTTGGTAGGTTATAATGATAGCTGTTTTGTGGTACCCTTACTCCTGCCTCCTCTTCGACAAAGCAATATAGATGTTAAGGATGTTAGATTGGGGGATAAACTGAGATTAGCAGGATGTTTTTCGGTGGCAGAAGAAGAAGAGAAAGTTATTTATTGGGGTAATGATTTAGAGTATTTATTGTTAATTTTGTGGATATTGTGGAGGACAAGCGATTTAATTTCGATCATCAAGTCAAGGCAGTGGATTAAGATTTTATATCGATTTTTTTAAACAGAATTATTAGAGAGACCGTTAATGAATGTGGCTTGTGAAGCGCCTTAAGTTCTTACGATTAAGATGCTAAAAAAAATGTCCTTAAGCCTTTTAATAGGCCTTTGCCAATTGCAATCATATGACTATCAACTAAAAATAGAAAAAAATGTTTTTAAAGGAAACATGTTTCAGAACAGTTGAAAAAGAATCAAATTCTGCTGAATTCATTCCATTGCTAGGATTCCATTTGCTAGAAAAGACTGGAATTAAAATCACAAAAGTCATCATTCCTTTGAAATCTATAAATTTTGAATTTTATGTAGAATTTACATAAAATAAGTTGAAGTCAGTGAACTCAACAGAAAAAAATTTAATGCTTTTGAACAGTAGGTGAAATGCTTTAATTATTTGTTTATGTATTCTTGATCACTTGAACATCTATTAAATGATTTCTAAAAATTGAATGCACCAGTTACTAACTTTTAAAGAATGGTGATTGACATTTTCTTAATTCGCAGTATTTTTTTAAATTCAATTACGTGAATCAAAACTTTGAATTCTTTGATTTAAATTCAGTCAAAAAATTTTCAAAACTATGCATTCTTTAACAACTTAATGCGAGTCTTTCCAACCTGTTGGATCTTAACATGATGATTCCAATTGCGTCCAATTGTTTGAGGTTTATTTCCACTTTGTAATCTGTTTCTCTGGTGTAGAATCAAAGAATTCTAAGCCCGGACCGTTGATATCAATGCGCTTTACATGTCCCAGTCACGTAGTTGTATCTGGAATTTTCTGGATCGATTTTTTTCAACCTCCTTTGCTAAGGTCAGTATTTCTGTGCTGTTTCGAATGGCTGCGCTTATAATGGCCTTTAAATAGGAGCTTATCAATTAATTGCATTGCATTATCCCATCGATTTATGCGCCGGTCCCGTGGATCCAAGGTTGACAAAGCCTTGAATGCCTTGAAATTGTAAATATACTATTTGCACGTTTGCAAAATATATTTGTTTTTTTCTAAGTAAAAAAAAATGATTGGACTCAATTGGAACCGAACCTCTGTTTAAAGTATCACCGAGTTGAAAATAATGAATCCAGTGGACGTTGGCGAGGTCAGTGTGAATTTTTTGAGAAATGAATTCTTTTTTGCAATTAATTTGATGCTATTTTAAGGAGAACACAATTCTGGGCCGCAACACATGAAACAGGCAAAATCATTGTACGTTTAAAAGAAATCGCATAAAAGGCAGGCCTAAGAGCAACTGAATCACATTTTTGCATTTTTCTTATTTTAAATTTCTCATAGACTTTTTTTTGGTGTACAATTTTTTTGATGTAATTACAGATTCGGATAAGACATTGCTTCTTGCCAAATTTCTTAATTCAAGGTCCTTGGTATTGTATACATACCTGAGATAATGGTTTTGACTGAGAGACAGACAGTCAGGCGGACAACGATTATTTCTAACTAATGGTATGCTTCTGATATTCAAAATTGATTTCTGATTTTCATCGTAATCCAAGTTCAGTGTTTTTAATATTTGGATATTTTTTTCATATGCCTTTGATTTGGTCGGTGGTTTCCTTAAATTTCCATTCTCCATTAAATTTGTCTTGACGCAAGTGGAATTGGAGATTGTCATGAAGTTCTAAATAGTTCATGCATTAAATACATTCTCCATTTAAGTTGATTCTAACTGTTTTTGACGGGCAGAGAATTATTTTTTGTCCATATTTCGCTTCCACTTAAGACTTCGAACAAAAACCCTGAGCAAAAAACCAATCTACGTCACGGATAATGTTTTCCACTTTACACCTCATCCCAGTCCACATTTACACGCTCTTGCCATTTCCTACAGTATATTTCCATGAGTGAATGAACACCCTCAGTAATCCCCGACACCATTGCTCAAGTTAAAATTTAAATTCAAATACGGAACATCCTTACCCGTGCATAATGAAGAGCACGCACAAGCCAAATCTGCTGATGCCATGTTCAACGTGAACGACGACGGACGGTGCGGTGTCTTGGACAATTCAAAGAGCTCTTTCCTTTCACTTCAAAAGCCCCTCTAGACTCTTCTTGAGATTTATCGTGAATTTACATTTTATTTTTGCCCCTTCGCCTGCCGCCCAATCGGACAATCAAAATCGTCATAAAAGTCCATTCAACCACCGACCGAACCGACACCCTGACACACACAAACACACCAAAAAAAAAACAAAATGAAGTGGCAGGCAATATGATTTACAAACGACCGGATGGTGTCCTAACAAACCAGTGAACAAGTATCCATGGGATGACCTACAAAGTCCGCCGATAAATAAGTAAACGGCTTAACCCCAGGGACTATATCAAGCTCCAGGTTGTGTCTCAACATCCTTTCCAAGCATATTTTTTTCTATAGTTTTTTTTTTCTATATTTTTTTTTTTTTTAGGCAAAACGCTGGACAGTTTTATGGTTTTAATTTTCAACAGGACAATAAAGGGTTTCACTTTTATGTTGTGCTCTCGAAAAATTGTTGCTGTAGCAAGAACATCACAAAAGGGACTCAACAACATTGCGCTTATCCAATATTTCACCGGAATCCCATTTTTTGTTGGTCTTTGGGCAGCAGCAAAGAAGGAAGGCCTCGAGACCGATTTGATGGATTAAGTATGGTGAAACCAATTCATGGATCGACATGGACTAACGAGAACCAGGACGGAACGCAAAACTGGCCAGTTTCCATTCGATGATAAGGGTTCGAATGATGACGGCGGCGCGGCACAGCGGCCGGTGCTTGCCGTGGTTTCAAAGTGCTTCTTCAGGTTGGGTTTCCGACCTTTGTTCTTATCTCTCAATTGGAGAATTTGATTGAGGTTCACATTTTGCATTGATGGCAATCGGAGGGAATAAAACAATTTCCTGCGTCGACAGTAAAAACCTGAGCAACTTATTCTTGACTGTTGTTTGCCTGATTGATGTGCGGTCAGTGGTTAAGTGGGCGAAAAGGGAATAAGCCATTGTGAAGTGAAGTGCTGAACTTGCTGAGGCAAATCCATCATCACTTAAGGGCAAAATGTTAGTACATACTTGGATTTGTTGCGAAATTAATGTTGGGTCAGGTCTCATCTGTTTGTGGGCCATGTTGTTAAACTTATCCGAAACACCAAATAAATCCTTTTTTTTGTTTGTTTGTTTAATTGAGAGCCACTGAGATTTAATGGGTTTCTTTTTAGTTGCGAATTTGTATGCATTGTGGTTGTACGGAGTCACTCGTTTCGCACATTAATTCACCTTATGTGATTTATTGACTATTTTATCTTTATATTAGTCAATTCACTTTCGAACATCCGATGGTACTCACACCCCGTTGTCGGATGTCATTTTGTTACTTTTCATTTCAGTACTTTGAATATCGAAAAGCTCAGTTTTCAGGTACTTTGATTGTTTTCCTTGTCTTGATTTTGTGTTCAAATGTATTTAAATTGTTTAATTACTCATTTAAAGTGCTTTTTAACTTGGCATTGAATTACGATTATATTTCGAAATAATATTCTCTATGAATGTTTATTATTCTGTTTAAAGCAGTCCTTTATTTTAAATTAAATGCTCAGTTTTATTGAAGTCGCTTAATAACATGAACACAAGTATGAGTAAATAAAAAGGTGAATTTGGTTCGGTCGTGGGAACAAAAGGTCCAAGGCGCGGTAGATCATCAAAAACTATAGAAAATATTACGGCGGTGCAAAAAAGGCAAGCTCATAATGGGAAAAGAGAATCGCTCTTCGAAATGAAAACGAGGCTTTGGAGAATTCTTTTGCATCGACTGAATGAGAGATTATGCCAGCCCGTACAGCAAAAGAATACGCAGCAGACGAAGAAGACCATGCAAGCGAAACAAATCCAATCCTAAAGGAAAAAAAGCCAACCGTTTCAATTAAGGCAAAAAGAACGAAAGAGCGTATTGCCAAAAAGGAACCACGTTGAACAAAATGCACCGGTTATCACCTCCCGCTTGAGTGCAAAATAAACAAGCAGGGCCCAGCGGCTTGCGCCAATTGCAAGGGAATAGTTTCCCAGCGGATTTTTCAGGTTTTGAAATCGAGAAAAAAAGTCGCGATACTCACGACCCAAGCTTGAAGATAAGCTTAAGATTTCTGAGTCAGCAAAAAGCCGGCACTTTTGGGCGGCTTCCGTAAGCTGAAGTCACCGCTCTTCAAATTAAATACAGCAAATCCGAAACCTCGAATTCTCGCCGTAAATATGGTTGGTTGTCGTTCAAAATCGCCTCATGGTATTGGTCTCCAGTAGATAACGAACTCTGTCGCATATTTCACTCACTTGGAAAGAATTTTATCAAAATTTATACAAGATGCAATTCAAGGCAGCATGAAACCCAACGTATTGGCTAACAGATAAAAATAAGTTTCCTGAACCGTGGACTTCTTTTTGGCTAAGAGAGTCTCTGCGGGTCGTGAGAATAGATCAGTAAGCCGATTTCGTTTATAAGGCGCGATGATTCTGTTCTAAGAGTTCGTGTTTGCGTTGAAATTTTTGGTTTCGTTTTTGGCAGAAAGTTGCGGTTTAAGTTGAAGGATGAAGTCACGCTAGGGTGTGCATTCACGCAAGTTGGTCAGAAACGCTTGGCGGCTTCATATGATATATTCTTTGATGTGCAATGGACTGCTGCTTACATTTTTATGTAACTGTAGTAATTATAGTAAGTACTTAAAGTTTTTTTCATTTACGACTCTCTCAGTTCGGTTAAAAGGGAGAAATTGGGGGAAATGTGAGTAATTAGTTTTTGTCTGTTAGAAAAACATTAATCGTAGCCGTGTTGATATGGCAAGACGATTTTCTATCAAATGAATTCTGAAACAGTTCGATTTGTTCTTACTTCCAACATCATTAAACCCAAAGTCCATTGGCAGACATCGTAAGGGATGAAAATAAAAAGAATCTCGCCAGACCATTAATCATCGTATATTGAAAATGTATGTAAACATGAAGTTAAAATCGTACTTTAATGAACCATGAATGTGGGCATGCTGTAAACACTTTTAAAAGATTCGGACAGAATATTGATGAAATCTCTGAACTGGTTCAATAAGCAACAGGAATCATGTAATGAGAGTCCTTAACTTACCCAAAGCACTTAGAATCTTTATATAGTTATGTTTCCTTTATTTTAGCATGTCTCATTTGTGTGAGGCTGTTGTAAACTAATTTATCCTTAATATCTATCTGCCTAAGTCTGCCTCTGATCACGAATTCACATGCAGATCAAGAGAAGTGTTTTTTTCGTATACAAAAATTACTATTATAAAATTGAGTTAATCACGCTTAATAATATCAACGACTCTTAAAACGCTCTTAGCAACATCGGTCAGATATAGAAAATAGCTAATGTCGTGGTGAAAAAGAGCACGACTACAACCTATACTCTGCCAAAGGATAACACCGTTTTTTGCATTGCATAAGGTCTCGTTCATTGTGCCATTAAAACCATATTCGGCAAAAGCTGCTGATTAGAGCTAAGAAGTGATAAGATCAGACCATCTAACATTTACTCTCCTGGAATGACGCCGTGATGCAATAGCGAACTAGTCATTAATCAGCAGAACAAATCAAAATTAAGCAAACATTTCCATTATGTTGCTAATTTTGCTACAGAGATTACTCATTTTGTTTTGTTAAAAAATAGAAAAAACATGGAATGGGAGTTAGTTCTTTTCATAGACTCACAAGATCTCCAACTGTTCCGCAAAGGTGACATGTAAATCCATCCTTCATGACGCTCGTCTTCTGTTAATGTCCCACTGAGCTCCAACATCCTGCAAGAGAATATAGACGAGCAGACACACCCAATTATTCCACCAACTCGGTGTTTTTCGTCAATTCCTCTCTTAATTTTTGTATTTTAAGATTTAAGAACCATTAGAAATATCCGACTATCACAACTTCTTTTATATTAAAAAAAAATATTTGTTTTAAGGACACAAGCTTCAACGGTTCTTTTCAGGACCACCAAATGTTATCAAAGAGATTTATTTTCATTCAATATTTGACGTTAAATACTTTTTTTTATATTTTATGATCAATAATTTTTATAAATTTACTTTCATATTTAAACTTTCAAAAGCAAACCAATGACTCCTTTTAAAGTATCCTTGACATACCAACAATAAACAACTTCATTTGATCCTGATCTCGCAAAACCTCAAGTTTCATTCAAAATAAGAAAAACAACAACAAAAAAACTGGCTCGCCGAATTGTAATTCTCAGCCGAAGCACCAGGCACCCATAAAATGGCAGCAGGTATACTATGCCTCGAATTAAAATGTCCCATTTTCGATCGTCCTACAAGTATGCAAATATATATTCTATTCTATTTTAATCTGGCTGCAATAAATATGCCAAGAAAATATGGCACTTAATTTCGGCTGTCATCTCAAAAGTATGCAATAAAAAAAGTCACTTATGCCAGCACGTTATAAGTATGCCACAAAAAATTATTGGCTGACCGTACAGAAAAGTATGTTACAAAACCAAAACAGGAAATAAGCAATGCAACATTGCATACTTGTAAGATGATCGCAAAAGTGTGCAAAAAAATGGGCCCCAGAATACTTGCTGACGATTATGTGCGCCTAGTACTTTAGGTGAGAATTACGTTTTTGGATCGAAATTTTCGCTAATATTAAAAAAATGAGGTAAGTAAAATTTTTCTTTATTTAATTTTTTTCTTTGTATGTTATTTGAATGAGAAGCAATAGTTGCATTTGTTGATTTCGACGAGGACTTAAAAATAATTCCAGTAGGATGGTTCTAGGAAGGTCTTCACAACCGACTCAATGTCGCAAAGGTCCGTTTTCAGCGTATAAGTAAAGCCTGCTGTGGTTTCCGGCTTGGCAACTCAACGCTAGACCAAATTTTTACGCTACTCTTAATCCTGTAAAAGACCAACGAGTTTCATTAATTTATTATTTATTTTATTTATCAAAAAGCAATGTCTAAATGGTAAATAGGAATCTTCAAAGCCTTTTAAGACTTCAGAAGACTGAATAACATAAAACATTTTAATGTTTACAGTAAAATGTTTCACTCTAACGATTTTAGATTTTAAATTATTAAAACAGGATGTGTAAAAAAAAAGGAAAATAGTTGAGAAAATGAATTCACAAGTATGATTTCAGTTGGAGCAGCAGGACAATAAACATAAAACGCATTCAAGATTTTGTAAAGAAATCGTTAAAATTTCGGCCCAAATGACGTAACTTTCAGCTTAAGTATCAGGCGCTCATAATTAACAGCAAGTATTCAGGGGCCCATTATTTTGGACACTTTTGCTGTCATCTCACAAGTATGCAATATTTTACATTACAAGAATGATTTCTTTTTTATTTTATAGCATACTTTTAGGCCCGGGCGATATACAATTTTTTGGGGTATACTTTTTACATGCTGGCTGAGCGAGACTTTCTAATGCATACTTACGAGATGATAGTTGAAATTTAGTGCCATATTTTCTTAGCATACTTATTGCAGACAAATTGAAATAGAATAGAATATTAATTGCATACTTGTGGGACGACCGAAAGTGTGCCTAATTAATGGGAGTCATAGTATACCTGCTGCCCTTTTATGGGCGCCTGGTGCTTCGGCTGAGAATTCGGCGAGCGATCTTTTTTGTCAAGGATTTTTTGTTGTTGTTTTGAATAAAAGCGATTAAAGTTGATTAAAAGTGTTGTTGACAAAAGATTAAAGTTTTACCCCTTGTCATCACAAAACAAACGTAAATATTATAATAAATATTGCTGATAAAGGAAACATGAAAATGACATGGCAAGGCCATGAGAGATTATTTTTGAAGTCATAAAAACTTTAATTAAGTGACAACAGATATGCAATCTAAAATACTCCTTATGTTATTAAGTATTTTAAGTATTTACTCCTTATGTTATTTAGTATTAAGCCATTGACTGTAGCGGCCACTCCTTGCTCATTTTCGAAGAAAAATGGCCAAATTATGCCTCTGGACCAAAATCCGCACCAAACAGTGACTCGTTTTGGGTGCATCGGCTTTTCAATGTATGCGTGCGGATTTTCTGTGATCCAAATGCGACAATTTTGCTTGTTTACATACCCGCCAAGATCAAAATGAGCTTCATCTGAAAAGATGATTTTTTTGGCAAAATCGGCATCTTCTGTAAGTCGGATCGCAGGCCCACTTAGCGAAGCGAAAACGCATTGGATGGTCAGTTGGCTTCAACTCCTGAACCAATTGGATTTTGTATGACGTCATACCGAGGTCTTTATGCCAAATTCGTCTCACTGATGTCTCCGAAATGTTCAATTGTTGAGAACGACGGTGAATTGATGTTGATGGCGCTTCACGCACACTTTCTGCCACAGCAGCAATATTCTCGGGTATACGCACTGTTCTTGGCTTTTCGCGCTTTGGTTTATCGATGAGGATGCCAGTTTCTTTCACTTTTTTTCACAAGATAACTAACATACGGAGCTGACGGTGCTTCTCTTCTTCCAAAATCCGTACGCAATTTTTGCACACATTCTGCAACATTACCATGATTTTCAAAGTAATGTCGCAATATTTCCCAGCGTTGTTCAAGCATATACATAACCATATTCGTTCAGCGAAAGGATAAAACTAATTATCTGTCAAATCAGACATGAGCTAAGTGTTACCATTCACGAAATAAGGACTAGTTGAAAAAAAAACGTTAGATGGCGGACCCGTTACATGCGTACATATTCCGGAAGAAAAACTATCCTTACTTCATACACTGCACTGAAGTGTGTCCTAGGTACGGACATTCTATGAAAATGTTTATAAGGGGTTCTTTCAGAGTGACTTTTCCCCCAAGCAGAATGTTCCACACCCTTTATTGCCTGGAAAAAAGTTATCATACTCACGCCGCATCGCTTACAATGTTTATAAACGAAGTCTCAAGTATTAATCACAACCAAAACGCATTTGACACTATCGAAACACTTATCTTCCTATCCGCTACCGCCATTGGTGGAAATATCACCTATTATCCACGCGTTTCCATGTTTGCGTTTCTAATTTTCCATCCGATTGCCTCCGAAAAAAAAATTATGAAAATACATCCATTAATAACAGTTAATCGTAGTCGATTAGTTTTTTACACAAGTGTATCATGGGCGAGAGTGAATATGAAAAAAAACACGTGGATAAAATAAATAGTCTTAGTATTTTTATCCTTGTTCTAGTGACACGCAATGCCACTTCACTCCTCCCATTGTATAGGCTAAGCCCTTGCCTGTTGGTATGCCCGAGTGGACACGTTTTGATTACCATCGAGAGCCTCGTTTACAACTTCTAATCGGGTTGGATGGGTGGTGCTGGCCAAACAAATTGCATGTCTGTCCACTCGATCGGACACACATAATCAGTCCGTGTATCTCAATAGCAATGACATGCAACATTCTCAACGCCCATCCACCCAGTTGCGACTTGCACTCGAGCAGACTTTGTAACTTTGGCCTGTATGCCTCGGTAGCACAGACCAAGACCAATGGACTCTAATGAAATCGTATCAGACGCAGACGACTGTCAAACTCAATTTAATCGCTTCCTGTTACAGAGCGGTGCAGACCGCGGCATGGCGCAGTTCTACACCTCTCGTCTGTCGCTCTTTTCGTTGGTGTTGGGTAATTAATTTGAAATAATCGAGTAAACAACGACCATCAGAAACGGAGGATAAAGCAGGAGTAAATCCAATTGAAAAGTGGTTTCCCTTGTTCCATGTTGACACAAAACACTGCTTCGCGCCCCAAACGATTCGGAGAGTTCATTTGGCTGGCTTAGAATTTAATTCTTATCGCATGTATGTGTCCTTAAGAGGAACACGGCAACAAAAGAGCCAGCGGAGCTCGAAATAAGAACACGCAAGGAATTAGAAATGGTACTCAGCTTGTAATTACGTACACACGTAGATCCAAGGATAGCGGGCGGCATGGCATCGCCTTGAACGGTGCGGTGGTGGCGACTACGACGAAATGTTGACGAGGAACACGGTAGTGTCGTGCGATTTGTCAGTTAATAATAGGCTTGGGTTTCTAAGTGAAAAAGCCAATTCTGGGAAATGATTAATTTTTTAAATAGCCACTTCTGACAAGGTGGCGAAATTAGACAAGAAATTGCTGAGTGCATTCCGTTTATGAAATGTAAGTTTGAGGATATGTTAAATACAACCGGGCGAGGGGTGAAAACATTTTAGGAAACTAAAACAATCGAAATGGTTCATAAAGTCAGTTTTTGTCGATGTATGCACGGCTGTTATAGACCTGTTCCAAGTACTCAAAGTTAAATGGTTGTAGTGAATAAGATTTTGAACGACTTCAAGCATATTGATTTTGATGTAGATCGATGATCTGTGCCTCAGTGTTGAAACAAAACCCCTTAAATAATCTTGACATAATTCTCTTTTTAAAGAACTAAATGAAAAATCAAAAGAATTTAGCCCGCGCACATAGGGTTCCGCACCACCGTACAAAGCCTACTTCTTGACGGTAAATTGAGTTGCGTTTAAAAAAAAAACACACGGACCCTCCTATGTTTTTATCCTTATATTATTTTAATTATTTGGTGCTACATCGGCGATAATATTACACAACCTATTACACGTCAAACGATACAGCAATGTAACGGGCGGACGGAGCGTAAATAACAGGGTTTTGTTGGCATGCATTGAGTACGGAACCCTTAAAATGGAGCAGTTCAAAACAATAACTAGAGTATATTGTGTGACATTTCTTGGAGAAGCCATGCTAAGAACGAGCTTAACGAAAACTAGAATCAAGTGTCTGCTCAATATTAGCAGAGAAAATGCTTGCTATGGAGTAAAATACTTATAGGTCTTGCGAAAGAGAAGTGTGCAAAAATTCATAAAAAATTAGAAAGCAAGGCAAAGAAGAAAAACGGATCCAGTAAAGTGGTAAGACTATCCTTCTTCCAGCTGTAAATCTAGTTGGCAATTTCATCTACACATATTTTAAATATATGTAATACTAATTTATATGATAAACAGTCGTCTAAGCGAAGTTTTAGAATGTCAAACCATGTCAGAGTAGGAGTACTCTACTACTCTCATAGATTCGATGACAAAATTTAGTTAGACGAATCGTTTTTACAAATAAAAAGAAAATTTTTTTCTAACAACAGAGCTCTCGCACCGAACCCGCGCTTATGAGCCACCTTTTCTTACTTAAGCTGTTTCCTTTCCCAATTATTTTCATAGCCATACTACAATCAATATTACCAATTATACACTTGACACTTGTCTAAACTGCGGCTAACCAAATGCACATGCAAACAAAGTCAAAACAAATTTCACTGCAATTGACAATACATCATTGAAAAATCTAATTCCATAAGGGATTCGTTTGAAGGCTTTTTAACCAGTGAAATGTTAACCATCAGTCTATGACAGACAAGCAAATATCTCAATCAATTTGCCATCCAAACTCAAATAATCGACTTTCAATTGAATTATTAGGATTTATCCTTTGACCAAATCAAAAACCCGATCGGTATCTGCATTTGACACTGACGTTTGCAATCAAACTTTAAAATGTCAGTAAACTATCCAATCGCATAGCAAAGTACAAGAACAAACAAATGAAACATTTATTCATTCGTCGCATTGGACATGATTGCTGTGTTGGACAAAGGACAAAGCAGGATTCACGCAAATTAAATAGCATATCTTTGTCTTACACACAATTTAATCCATCGAATCATGTTGTGGAGCGTCGTCTGTGTCCTTAATCAGCTGTCACCCTTCACATGTTATTTAGCAATAAATCTTGTACATGTTTCTTCGTGCATATATCTCTACATGTGTGCTGTCGGACGTGAGTCCTTTTTAAGTTACTTAGTTATATTGGTGAATTTAACTAAAACTAGTAGAGATATAGGACGACTGACGATTACGTGTTGATGTCGACAGAGATATGGAATTTTGAGTGGTATTAGCAAAGGTTTCTTAAGGATTGAAATCAATGAGGCACTGCACTAAATTCGATACTTTTTTGAAGGATTCAAGGCTAACCAGCTTTGGAGTAGGTTGAGCTAACCGCTGGCAGGCAAAATGCAAAGCGAAAATGTGAAATGATTCAATTTTATTACATGCAGTAGATTTTGTCGGGATCCCAAGTTCAATTTCAGAGATGCGTATGTACATTATAATTTTGGTACAGTAAAAGGAAAGGTGAAAAAAGATTTACTGGAAGCTATGTGGTATTTTATAAGATTTAACTTAGTGTGGAAATTTGATCTGGGGACCTCTTCGACGGTCCTGAGGCTACAAAAATATCATCCGATTTGTGTCGAGCTAAACCATCTTGGACGTTCATACACAGTTCATAGGCAAATGAACTTAATATTTAAGACATTGAGTATAATTTCGTCCCTGCAGAGTAGACAGATGATCCGATGCTTACCCAAGGTCTTTTATGATGAGTAGGGACAGTACTTTGGATTGTATTCTCCTTAAAACCAATCAGTTTTTGAAAATAAAGCCTTTATAAATCCAAAATTTATCATTATTCGGTGACAATAGCCCGAAGATTGAATTTCGTATTTTTTACAAATGCCTTTGACGTAATGTCTGGTTGTTCTGAGCGAATATGAGACTGCTTTTAACTCAGTAGTCTATTTCCCTTCTCTCCTTCTGATTTTTTGCTCATTTAATGCTGCCTTGGTATTTAATGCCTCATCTATTCCCCTATTTATTGCGTCGTCATTCGTCAACATACAAAGGATTGCTCGTCGGGAGTAGCAGGGTCCTTAAGCAGTTTGGAGTTTCGGGCAGTTTTGTTAGGACAGAGCAACAACATTTTAGAGATTCTTACTTATAGTCTTTAGAGTCTTGGACTATCCATGCGAAGTAAACTTTTTTTTAAATATTGTGAATTTGTATACACAGAAATTTGATAGTTATAAGACCAGACTCTAAGGTTCCATCAAAATTTCTTAAGAGTTAACGTATGGTTATAGTAAATGTAAATTTTTTAGCACATAAAAGGTGCCAGCCTTTGCTGAGGTTTCGCTGTCCATCCGTCCATTTGTCACAGGTATGCAGTCATGCTGTGGGTCCCCAATCAAAAAATCGTGTGGGTTTTTAAAAATCACAACTAGCTTTCGTTTGTAACGTCTCGTGGATTTTGCCGAATTTTAAAATTCTTACTTCATAATAAGCGTTCTAAATAATTTTGTTATATTTTTCCTTTTTTAAGGTTCAGTTCGTCAAAATAAAAACAAAACCCTTATAGGATCACGTCGTTGTCCATCTGAACCAAATATTTTCTTTGTGGTACTAAAAATTCGTATATTTGCGTAAAGTCTCGTTTGATTTTCGAAGAGCCTTCAATTTGTTCTTATTATTGTTTAAGAACAAGTTTTATAATGTTTGATCTTTTAATTTCTTTCGATTCAATTTTTGATAAATTGTTTTTCATACGAGATTAAGCGTGATAGCTTGGATATAATTTCGACAAAGCTAACTTTTCTGACATAACTTGGCTTGTTTTTAGCGGTCTGTTTTCTGTACAAATTCTGTTTTAAAATATCTATGCAGAAAAAAAAATGCAAACATCAAAACACAATCCTTATTCCACTCCCAACATGTTGAACTATTTAATCTGTACAATTGTTTCCGAATTAATTGGATTGTGTATATTTCCAAAAGTGAAAAAAATAATCCCTTTTCAGCAAGCGAACCAGTAGTTGAAAACTACAGTCAAACTTTCATTTAAAACTTATCCCATTAGACCGACACAACGCTAAGCGAATTGAATGTTTTACTCGCACCAAATCATATATATTTGAAAGCCATTCTAGTTTAAATCGAAACCAATTTTCTCACTTCGCTTGTACGATTAAGGCTCCATTGTTTCTTGCCATTGCCCTTAGCTATTATACAAGCCGTACGGCAAGCAATCAAACTTCATAGCTAATTTAAATGAGAGGACATACACATTCTGCTCCGAATTCACTACATCCGACAGTTAAAGTTATTTCCATGCTAACAAGGCATACGCCAAAAATTTGCACCCAATTCCTCGATTTGCGAAATTGTTGAATAAGTTTTGTGATTAAAAACAGGAATAAAAGTTTTCGAAGCAGAAATTTAAAAACCGGGTGAACTTTGATTTAAATTGTAACTGAAAGGGTTCGGTATAAATGCTGGTTTGATATGTCGAAGGTTCAAATCCTAGACTAAGTCTTGGCGTCCTTGCTGTAGGGAATTTAATGCTGGAAATTGAATGTTCTATTATTGGCTCTGCCTTGAAGACATAACACTATCATTGTTGTGTTGAACCGAGCTTCCCAATTTTAACTTTCTACTCATTTCCAACAATATACTGTGAATTATACGAATGCAAATAAGGTCAAAATGTATCTGATTTCAATCATTCTACTTGCCATGTGCAAAATACTTTATAAGGGTAGTCATACTCCCTTGAGAGTGACCAAATTAAATAATAAAAAATAGGGTTTTATTAGAAAAGTGGGAAACGGATATAGATAAGTTTTGAATGCCTCAACTTCTCAAAAATCATGAAGCTCAAATCTAACGAATGAAGAACAAATAAATCAGAGGCACAATGTTCCACATCCTTAAGCAATTTGCATTTGCAAGGCATAAAGTCGCAAAGGATATCTCACACACTCATATACATAGTTGCTTGGCGCCCACATCCAAGATTAATTCGATAAAATTGTCTGAATAAAACGTCAGTCGACGTTCTCCTGACCTGATTTTGTGTGTTAGCAAAACAGAAAATAGCAGGCAAAGGCAGCGACAGTCGACAGCTGAAGAGGGAACACTGGTGGAGAAGACTTTTTGTGATCAAAAACCCATAAATTACGCTCCAATTCAAGTTGCAAACACACACACATACACGCTTGAACTAATAGAAAAGGATTTTTTTTGAAGCGCTTGCATTCTATTTGCTGTTGCCGGTCTCGCCCTCACATACTCATACTTTGACTCTGATTCAGTCCGACAGAAAAGAACGCAGCGAAGCCAAACAATCCCGACCAATTGTCGAACCAGGCGGACGCTTTATGTCGATTTCAGATGCACTCTAGTAGCCGTTCGCTGTTCCCGCAATCTATGCACATATATCTTGCAAATTCGTTGTCCCAGTCTCTCGGTTTATTTGTTTTATATTGGCTGCCACATAAGGGCTATTCATTTTTTCCAACCAGTGTTTTCTGTTTGACTACTTTTTTTTGAGTATGGTTTCCCTTGGTGAATTTATGAATTTATTGCAAATGGACGGTCAAAAAATTGCCGATGCGAATGTGTCCGAGTAGTGTTGTTGACAGGATCATAGGCAAAGCTAAAAATTGAGCTCGTAATTCATGTTTGTTTGTTTTTTTTTGGTCGCATTTGATATGCAAATGTTTTTCGTAATTTGGCTTATAAAAAATTGACAAAAAAAAAAACACACATCGTTATGAAGTGTATGCAATTATTCATAAATTTCACAGTCAATTGTTTCGAAAATTTGTTTGCATATTTTTGAATGCAGATTTGAGTTTTTATTTTATTATTATGATTGTGAAAACTGAAGAAGGGGATGTTATTGTGAACGGAAGCTTCGTAGACACAATGAATATTCCATTATTTGAGTTTTGAAGTTGAAAAAGAGATGTTCTTTTTTTTGTTTTTGTAGAGAGTCATCTCAAGTGAATGAACTCCGCCGAAAACAGCGATCATCATCATCATGAATGAATAATGAGTGGCCAAGTACGAGTCGAACACGCACACGAAGGGTTCTGTGCTACCGTTCAATATAGACATTCAAACATATTTTTAAGGTTCCTTATATGAATGGGGAAAAACGGAACCATTAAAGGATCAATTCGTTGTCTATCTGTCAGGCACCATCTTTTTTCTGAGGAACGAGTGGAGATATCAAGTAACAATTTGTAGCAAATATTAATGACTGAAGTCCCATTTGACGTAGTGTCACAAAATTTGACAAAAAGTCTTATAATAAAAGTGGAGGCAAAACTCCGAAAACCGTACATTTCTATTGACATCTCGAAACCTATAACTAAAAGCCATGATGGACGAACTATTAAGTTACAAGATCATATTCAGGAAGGATGACTCGAGGTAAGAAATATCATTTCCTTTCGGAGAAGTTTTGGTCCATTATGATTTCCTTCTGTCGAATGTCATCCTGCTAATTTTTTTAAGAATTTAAGAATATGGGGAATCTTAGCTTGTGACAAAGAAGACGTTGCATGGTCTGATCTTATTTTTTGCAAACGTTTTTGAAAATTATGCTTCTGTTTTAAATACAGAAGAAATTTTACAACACCTGAAACATCCATCTTTCCACGATGAGCTGTCAAGAAAGAGACCACGCTGAATCCGTACCTTATTGAGAAATTTAAGCGACCAATTTCGGTCATATTCCAATTCTCCACTTCACTACATCGCAATTACCCTTCCGGCTTTTTATTGCCCACTGAGCTATCAGCGTGCCAACCAACCTAGCCAGGTGTGAGAAGGTCAATAAATTACCAATCCCTCTGCATTCTCCGGTGGCAAAACGGTCCCGGTAATATTTCCATCGCACAAAGTAACAATTCATTGGGTGTAATTTATAAAAAGGGTTTTACGCTAAAATGTCTGCTCTGCTTCTGCCCTGGCTTGGGCTCTATCTCCACAAATGGGTAGCTAACTATCGTTGTTATATATCCACGCTCTTGTGTGTATGATTATGGACATATAATGTGCACCTTTATCATCATAATAAACCATCAAATATTGCTTTGCACTATGAGAAATTGTGTGTATGTGTCGACAGTGAATGGCAGGACGACAATCACACAAAAAGGCATAAGGCTGAATAATGGGGGTTGGCGCTCATAGCCTATAAAGTTTTAACGTTGCAGGTTACGCGCACCCTAAGAGATCAACGAAAATGGTGTTGGCGTTGGTGTTGGCGACCCCAAGCCCACTGTCAGCCAGTGCGTAATAAATCTCGACACACACTTACTGCGAATAGTAAAGCAATTGCTCTTGTTTTACGCATTAAAAGTACCCAACGAGAGTGAAAGGAATGATTTCTTCCTCAAGTCCCCTTATTTATACAACCAATGAATTCTTGTGGAATGATTTGCACGCTTGTAAAGGTAGGCGCTATGGAAGTTGATATTAATTTGAATTTATTGAATTAATTTATTGCCAAATGGTCATGGGGTAGGCCTGAATGTGGGTATAAAATGAAAAGTAAGGCTTTGACATGATTTTACGATACTGCGCAAAGGAAACTGCAATTAATTATTCATACTTTTTTTTCAAATTTAAGTCTTAATTTGGCAAGCGAATAACAGGCATGGGGCTTTATGAGCAATTGTGACAGAAATTCGATGGCGAAATTGGTACTTAAACAGAATTGCCGCAGATATTTTCCCAATTGAAAATGTTTGTATCTGGCATTTTATGCTGCTGCCAACCGAACACTATTCCTGAGTTCGTCTGTCCCTTTTCCCGTCTGTAACAGTGCTGTATCTTCTGTACCATAGTAGGTAAATACATCCAACTTTTAAGGAATATGAAGAACAACTATGACTATGACTACAAATAATAAAAATAATAAAAAAGTAATAATAAAGGGGAGTTACCATACAAAAAAATACAAATAGTGATACGGCACCCTTCGAGTGCGTGTTCGGCAAGAAATAAAAATTGTGGTGAAACAAATTTAAATCCACCTGCATCATAACAATAGTGTTCAATTAGTTAATGATTTCCTTTGTTTACAGCAACAACTCCTCATTAAACATTACGTTTTTATCTCTGCGATAATGCTACGTTGAATTCCTCTCAGAATCACATATACATCCGCAAAACACCCACACAAATGCTAATGTGAAAAATTCAAGGTTTTAGTAGAGAACATACCGCAAACAACCGCATGTCGCGTAGGGATGATAAATTATTGTTCTCCAATAAAAGCACAAGCATAAAACATTCATATTTCCGAATAAAATTGATTACACCCCAAAGTAATGGTATTTATTTCGACGAAAGTAAAATACAAATGACTTACAGAACCTCCCCGAGTGGAGATGTTTGCCTGTTCTCCTGTTTTTATAAGGAAACAATGCGGTTTTTCGTTAACCGAACCGTGGCGTCGCGTACAGCTTGGAAAAAAGTCATACGTTATACGAGTAATATGCGTGCCAAGTTGATATCCTTTATCGAAACAGGAGCAACTCACAGACTTTCAAAGCATAGACAACTCAAAGAGAACAGAATTTTATTGCACTTTGTGTTGTATATGTAGACGTGCGGCGGCAGTCGTGATGTGGAGTGCCTCCACAGAAAGAAATTTATGCTTTTATTATAACGTAAACAAACGGAATGGAACCGAATAAAAGAGGATACATTTCCGTAAGTCATTTAGTTGAAAAATAAAAAGTAAGAATCTAGCACTCAATACAAAAATATTCCGACACTCGGAAGCGTTGTACAATTTAAAGCAGAAAAGGATAACAATAAATACGTTTATGCTTACGTTTTACGTAAGGTAATGGAGAACAATTTACGTGCCGAAATAGTCGAAAAGAATCGAAAAAAAGTTGAAGTATTTTTTTAAGTATTTTCGATGAGTTTGTTCAATGCAACAAGGAGCTCCAATAAATAAAGAAGAGCAGTGAGAAATGCAGGCAATGTATCGAGCAGGGCGTTCATCGATGGAAAAAACTGGCGTGACTGATTATTTGCTCGCTCTTCAGAGGATATTAAGACTCTTATAATGCGTGTAGCACAGAGCGAGCGGAAGAATTAGGAGAAGAATGAAACATTGTGTAGTGGTTTGAGAAACTCAGGTGTCTTTGGTTTCAACTTACTTCCGTGCGTGGAGCCAGAAACGGGACGGATGATTTTGATATCGACCTATTGGCTTTAACCTAATTCGCAGGATTTTTTTCGACATTAGTTATGATCTATGAACTTTGAAAGTTTGGAAGATTTAGCTTAAGCACCCCGCTGTCAGTATTATGCCTTCACAGCAGCATCTACACACAATCTACACAAACAGCTATTTTGAAATCACGAATGAGGAACTAAGCCGATACAACAACCACTACAACAACGCCACACATTAGCTAGACTACTATCACTGGTCCACCAATCCAGTGATAGTGCCATTAACTTGATCCCAATGGCAAATGGTGACTGGACCAGATTTGAAAAACTAGACCACTACTCTAGGAATCGAACCTGGGACCTATCAATTGAATCAATTGAAAGGAAGGCGCTCTACCAACTTCGCCACCCAGCTGGCGTTGACTGACTAGACTGAAAAATTCTAGCACTTTATAGATAGCAGAATAAACCGCTTCATTTCGTCTGAAAAAAATGCAAGTTGTAAACTAAAGATAAGAAGACGTAAATAGCCAAATTCTTATCACAGCAAAAAAGCCTACCTATTCATGAAATAGCCTTTTAGCTGAGCTCATAAACATCCTGTAGATCTTGGTATTATTAACACTCGCACCTTGATCATGTTTTGAAAAATATAAAGTTTTTAAGCAATTTTTTTGTCATGCTCAACCTTTTTCTTTGTGAAACTCATTGAAGATTGAGAAAGATGCGGCAAAGTGGCAGTCGAACACGCACACGAAGGGTTCCGTCCCATAACATCATCTGCTACTTGCATTGGAATTTTTTCATTGCCACCTCCTTGACTCAAAATTGAGTTGCGTTTTTAAATAAATTTTAAATTTAGTTAATTATTATGTGTCGCCTAAAAATTTATTTGCGATTTTCAAAAAAAAAATAAAAAAATACTTTTTTTTGCTTGGAGGCCCCCTATTTTTTTCCTTTCGGAAGATAAAGCCCTGTGATACGCAGACGGATGGCCGGACAACCTTAGAATTATGGTTCTGTTCCCACACTTTGGGTACCCAGAGCCATAAAAATTAAAAAAAAAGCAGCTTGGGTTTCAATTTTAATAGACACACAAAAGTTTGAGAATCGAAAAGAAGGAATATATTTTGGTAAATCTTTTTCGCAGACAAAGGACAAGAAGAACGTTAAGGCGTTAACTTTAATTGACCTGATTACATGTTTTTCATTTAAATATCAAAGCTTATTAATTTCCCCTTTTACAATGTATCAAACATTAATCCTCTTTCGATCAATTAAAAGCCTCGATACGAAAAAAAAACCATTTTAATCAATCAAAACTTTGAAGATTTTCCACTGCATCTGTCTGACGGAAAAATCCATAACAATCAACATAAATTTGTGTGCAAATTTAATAAGGCAAAAAGCAACATCTACACACAGACAAACAATAGTACAAAAGGAAAGCCTTGGTAAATGTAGGCAGTAGAAAAGAACAGAAAAAAAAACATATAATAACAACAGCAATGGAAAATCCAAACAAAATTAATTTAGATCATCTCAAGTAGTACAGGAAAATGAAATTACCCTCTTCAACTCGATGGAGACGGAGAAGAAAAATGCATCTCCTTACAACATCGTTCGCAAGTACTGCCTCCCCATACATTCGAGTTGAGAGTGAAAGTTGTAGTATGAGGAAAAGAGGAATGCAAATACAAGTAGAGATGAGATGCCCGCGGAACGTGGAACAAGGAACGCGGGTACGTACACTAAAAACTGACTGCCTTAATTTGATTTGTTAGAAGCCTCTGCAATACGTACCTACCGAAAAGGGAATGGAATGAAAACTTTTTCTCTGTGGGACAAGAAGTGAACTTTTCCATTAGACTCGAGCTCCAGCTTGACTGCGTGGTCTCTTCTTTCAAGTGTTTTTTATCTCACCCGGGAATATTACATTAAAATACAATTGCTTGAAAAAAAAACACTCGGATCTTTTCCTTCGTAAATGAATTATCATCATCAATGAAAATCCACTTTCGGTGACCGAATTCCACCTGTGATGCATCTTATGTCCAAGACATGCGAATGACATGATAGAGATACACAATTAGTTTCAAGACTCCTTAAGGGCAGTAAAACACTAGTTGACGCATATCAGGATAATTGGAAACATATCGATGAAGAGCCTGATCAAATCAAAGGCGAATATATCCTGCGGATGTTTATATGGATAATGACGTTATGGAAAGATATAAAGTTCTGAATACAGTTTATCACGAAGGACATAGTCTAAAGTGAGTAATATAGAACTTCAAAGTGAACAAGTGTGTTAACAATTTTGCTTTGTTTAGAAATATCGATGGCCTGCAGGAAGACATGCACATTTACTTGTTGCAAATATCGGAGAAGAGAGAGATCTCAAATCATGGATAGGTCGAAACCGATTTGCTTTGTAGGAACAGTTCAATGAAATGTTTGAGAACTTGAGCTTATTGGTTGCACAGGAAATTGGAACGTACGAACTTTGAGGGGATGTTAAGCAAACTCTTTTTCTACGCCTACCTCTACCTACCTACCTCTAGTAAGACAACGAGAGGAAAAAAAACTTATGTAGGCGGACTATGAAAATTATACCTTCTTTGATATATATGTATATATATTTCTATGTTACTGAAGCCCTCCTTAACGGCTGTATCGATTTTGATTGAATTTTGCGTGTGTGTTTGAACGGATCCCTGGATAGTTAAGATTAACTCATCAAAAGTTTTTCATGAACATTTGACCAATTAATTGAATTACTGAGAATAATTTTGACATGATAACGTCTGCCGCGTTCGCTAATTACGATAAAACTACTTTTCGAGGAGGAAATGAAAATCAAAGTTTTGAATGACTAGCATTCATCCTGCAATATACTATAAAATGTCGCAAATATATCACTCTATCTTAAGAGAATATGCATTAACTTTGACAAGTAGCATCAACGGTCAGTTTTGATTTTTGTAATAAAAATAGAAACAGAAAACCCGGCCCTGTCATTAAATACTTATGACCATTTTTTTACGTAACAACTCCAATTTCTTATGTTTGTACATAATGATCATTGCCGCGTCAAGATACCTAAAGTTCACCTCGAAACTTTTCATGTCGAAGCACTCTCACGCCATATCGTAAACAGCGTTCTTGAAAGTTCTGGATGATACTCAGATACTTATTTGGAACGATGGGACTCAGTCAGTGGTCAGTACGTCAGGACAGCGCATCGAAATATTTACCGCAGTAAGAACTTTGAAGAAGGCAAAGTTTTCGTCAACCTAACTGTACAAATTAAGCGCAGATATTTAACGAGGAAACTCCCTTTCAATCGAGAAAACAGGCAATTTCTTATTGACTAAAACTGATATCGCAAAAGACCCTTCACATGTCGGTTTGCAAACAGTTTTCGAATCTACAGTCAAAAGCACATGCAAGTGAAGAAAGCGACTATTTTCAAGTCAGGTCTTTCCAAAGGAGGCATCTCGAAATGTCTTTAAATGATTCTAAAAAGCCATTCTTTACCGTATTTACAATTAAGGAGGAAATCCCAAAACGCAAGTAATATATATAACTCAAGTACGATAGTTCTTGTCCCACCTGCTGATGCAGGCAAACACAATTCCTTCTTTACGTTAGTTTCTACTCCATTGATTTATTTGAAAGGATTAAGATGCAATCTCTCACGGAGGATTCTCGTCCGTGCCCATCGAGGCAACTCCTTTCTTGTTGGCAAAACTAAGGAAGAAATGATGACTTCAGAGACGGTCTGATCAATTTGGTCAATTTTCCAAAGGATTCAATCTCAATTTTGGGAACATATTATCCTTCTGCTTGAATTGTCGATTCATGTTCGACTAGTGCTACGCGGCGTGCACATCCCCAGGACATCCTTAGTGTGTTACGAATGATTGGTGATAATTCAACAGAAGACGTTCCATTGATATAAAGCCAAACGCCAAATACCTACACTCTGTTATTCTCTATATTTGAGGACATTAATTGAATCATCCTATCGTTTGGCTAGAGAGATACGTGTACCTACACTTGTGTGCTAGCAAAAGGATATATCGAATACATTCCTCCATATGGCTGCGTGCTTAGCAAAGTTGAAAAGTGAATTCGGTACCATTTATTCTCATCCTTATCACATTTACAAAAAAGCGACTACCGTTGCAAAGGAATAGGAAAAGAAATAGAATTTCAAAATTCCATCACCACCGACACAGAAAAAGGAAACACCAGAATAGTTGTCAATTCAACCACACTTAATCACCCACAATTGAGCAAACAATACCTTTTGGCACACAAAAGGAAGAAAAAAAACAACCAGCGTACAGATAGATCCAGGGACGGATGAGCTTGAACCGATGGCGATTAAATCAGCACCACCACATGATTAAGGACCAAGCCTTGGATCAGGATTTTTAACAACCCACCGAAATGCAGTACCGCATCGTATTGTCGTAAAAAAGGATTTCGCATTCAAACGAAGGATGCGGGTCGGTCTTGCAGCATGACAATTTGCCGAAATCCAATGAGGGACAATAAGAACAACAACATAATACAAAAACGACGAAAAAAAGGAAATAAAACAGAAAAATGCTGAACAACAAAGCTCAGAGACTGCACACCGAAATGTAAACCGAGGTCTCTGCCTTCTTCTTGTTGCTTGCGGTTGTCCATTTTTTGTGTGCTGCCTCCTACTATTTTGCAAGCATTTTGTGGCAACTGCTGCAAAATAGAGAGCAGGACACAAACGGCTCTTTGTTATACGATTGCTTGCACCTGTGCGCTTTCGGAACCACCGAGAACAAGGCATGGGCGTAGCTATCATTGGAGTTGGCGGAGATGGAAGCTGACAACATATCTATGAGCTCATAGGATATTTAACACAAACTTGTAAGGTGAAAAGAATCGGCAAGCAGTGCCTTTTTTTTTGTGGCTCGGAAAACCTCTCGTATGCAATGCGATAAACATTTACTTGCAAGTTTTTGTTTTTATGTTTGGTTTCCACAGAAGGAAGTTTATTTTCATGGTTGGTTGAAGAAAGAATGTCTTTTCGAAAAACTAGCTTTAAAAGGAAGAAGAGAAAAAAGGTGTAGAAACGAAAAATTAAGTCATTAGTTTCTTTGTTTTGCTGTCTGACCGTTTGCATTCCTTAAGTTTGACGCACCAAGCACAAAGAAATATTTGTCCTTCGAGCCGAATAAATTTTATCATGGAAGAGACACTTCTATTTAAAACGATTCCAATTCTGGATAGGAAAAAAAGGGAGTTGAGAATTGACTGTTCAAATATTTATCAATTGGTTGTTAAGTCCAAACAAAGAGGGAATGATCATCCCAAAGAAGTACAATATATCAGGAAAGCAAAATTGGATAGGAGCAATGGCTTCACTGGTTAAGATCATGTCACGGCTTAAGTACTGAAGGTACTGACCTTATTCATTTTATTCGACCCGATAAGGTTTTACTAAGTACGTCCCATAAAAACAATCTAAGAAAAATTCAAAAAATGTTTAAACTTCAATCATATTTCGTACCAAATGTGAGAGAAGCTCACCACGTCTTACACTATGATAATTCGATTATCTAGTGGCCTTCCTTCTTCCTTCTACTCCAAGATACCAGGCTAACGAAAACAGGGAAATGATTCAAAGATCAAGCACTCTTAGGGCCAGGATGATTCATCATATGACCGTGAAGGATGGAAAGCAGCAGCTTTAACTGATTCCCAATACAACAAAGATAAATATTTTTGAGTAAAAAAATTGTGCGAAACTAGCCGATAAACGTTGTCTCTTCAGAACATTGGCTTGAGTGATGTCAACGTTATTTCGAGTCTGTAACTTCTTCTGATTTTGAAATATTTTTGAAATTTTTTTTTAGACTCTGCCTCTTTTTTAATATTAGAACTTTGTAGTAAACCATACTTCTTCTGCAAACTTACTCCCAAAGTAGAAAAATGGGCAGCTGAGTCTTTCAAATATTGTTTTAAAAATATATCAGCTCAATGTTCTCTTTCACTTCAAAACAAACATGAATTTAATTTATAAATTCCCAACTGTTAGTTCTTTTAATCGGTCCGATTCTCAAATTTCAAAATTTTTAAATATGCCCACTTTCGAATCCCATTGTTTTTGAGAAGGATGTCTTAGTGTGGGAACAAATCAATTTCATTGTCAGTAATTTGTCATTAAGCCAAATGACCATAGCAAGTTAGCCTTGTGTAGTAAACGAAAATTCCACCCAATTTGCTCGTCAATCGAGACATTTAATCGATCAAATTCTTGATGTTTGTTTTCCTTTACCGGACTACCTGTGTGTGTGTCCAAAATTTCATCGTTTGATTTTAGGTTTTTTTTGTTTTTCAAACAAACACTGTACACAAACTGTTTGATAGTTTTGATTTTTTCGTGTTTTTAAGTAAATTTAGGTGATAAACAACGTGCATCAATTTCCAGTTTTCGAATATCTAAAATGCCTTGAAAAAAATCGGCAATTCTAAAAAGAATTTAATACGCTTGCCTGCTATTCAGTGCTCGGTTTATCGTGGTACTATTTTCAATCATTCACTCTACGAGATGCATAAATAAAGAAATTAATATCTTTTCCACTTTTTAACTACGGAAGAACCTCACAAACGCCACGTCATCCTGAAAACATGAAATTTTAATACCTAGATTGATTACTTATGGTACCAGGTTCCTCGGCTTGCATAGACCCCAACATGAGCGCACAGCATACGGTGTAGATAAAGAATTGGAAATTTCATTACTTTTGTACCCCAAAAAAAAAAAGGTATAAGCATCGCCTGCACAGCAGAGATGATGCTATATAAGTTGCAATCAAGTAAGGGAGTATAAATTATGACATATTCTTGGTTTTTCTCCTCAAGGGTAACTGGCAAATCCTTGAAACTTCCATTCGTGTACGTACAGCGTTTGCTCGTGTCAATTTGCTGAACGATGCATGGTATATGCCAGAGTGTGTTCTGGGATAACATCATCATAAATGGCAAATAATGCTGATGCAACTCACATATCTAAACATAAATTGTCTCCAAGCACAAGGATCATGGCTACAAGGCGGAAAGTAGTCACTCCTCTTATCCGATAGTGCTACCAAAATTAATTAACTGTAATCAAATTATCCCCTTCACATGTAGGACGACAGATAGCAGATAGGTAGACTGGCAGACAGTCGCTTAGATGAGTTGGATGTGATGGACAAACTGTCTTGGGTATCAATCGTGTATGGGTGGGGTGGAGGGACAGTAGATGTGTTTTGGGGAAATGCACTTTTGAGTGTGCTCAACAGACTCATTTTAAAGTTAAAAAGGGGTGAGAATGAAGATGAATAGCTGGTATGATGCATACTGCTTTGTATGCAACTGACTCATCTGAAGAACTTACAAGCTCAGTCCATTTTACCCTCTTTTACAACAGTTGGTGAGCTAACTTTGCTCAGTTTCCTTTACTGCGATGACTTTTTAACTTCTTGAGTAGAAGTCACCCGTTAAGTCGTTTAATTAGGTTCACCAAAATTCATTCCACCAACAGAGTACCGCGTGGCATCATAAAAGTCTTTGCAATTTTCTGTAGAACTTCTCCAGATTAGTTAAAGCAAATGAAATATAGATTAGTTTCAACCACAACACAGACGACCGCAAACTAGTCGACAACACCATCACTATGACACGGATAGAGGAGCTTAATCCCACAGCGAAAGAGGAATTAAAAAAAAAGAAAAAAGAAAGCATCCCCACTCTTGGAAATGATTGGATTTTCGGCGAAATTGAATATTCAATGCAACCAGGCAAACGCAGACAGGTCCATCCATCCGTTTCGTCCTAGCATCACACCGTTTTGCCACCATCAACATCATCGAGAACAAAGCGGTAACCTTATTCTGATGGTCCCAAAGCTCTCACCCGTGGAGTTTGATAGAAGTATGATTCGTGATTTAGTACTGTAGATTCCGTAGCCTAGAACTTTGGTCCTGCCAATGGAGGCAAATTTTTAGCATTTTCACTAGCTCAGCAGTCGTTGACTCTTTGACTGTTGTGCTCCGATCCCGCGAACATATGCAATTTAAATACAACGCAAGCACCCTTAGATGGATATTCGTTTGGCCAAAATTGGTCACCCTCATGTGCCCGAATTGACTTTTGATAGACGTACGGAAAAATTTTTGAGTTTGTGTTGTTTCGAATCCTTTTTTTTTTGGTTTTTTTGTTTGTTTGGTTAACCTCTCCGAGTGCAATCACTTAAATTTTAAATCCATTCTCGACGCGCGTTTTGAAGTGAAGCCGTTGTGAATGCTTTCGGAATAGGGTATACCAAGTGTTTGGAGTTGAATTTGAATGGCGCCGGAAATATTCGCCGGAACCAAATGGTGATGGCACTAAAGCTAATTGAATAGACACCAATGGAGGGCCTCGCACTCGATGAGAGATTGATTTATTAATTTTTTTGCGTTCGTAGATTGAAGTGCAAATAGATTATGAAGGCCTGGCCAAGTGAATGTGTAGCCGTGTGGAAAGCTATCATCAAATACGTATCGCGCGAGCACTTGCAACAAATAAAACCTGCGATACACGAAAGTCTTTAGCTGAATAAATATCAGGAAACGAATACTGCATTTAGTTGGTGTACGGCAAAATGGGCAGAATCGATAGGAGGCAAAATGACAGAATATTAAGTCTTTGAAATTTTATATAACGGGTCCGCCATCTAACTTTTTTTTCAACTTGCTTATTTCGTGCTTATTTCGTGAATGGTAAAACTTAGCTCATGTCTGATTTGACAGATAATTAGTTTTATCCTATAAACCAGATAAACCAAAGTGTGAAAAGCCAAAAACAGTGCGTATACCCGATAATATTGCTGCTGTGGCAGAAAGTGTTCGTGAAGCGCCATCAACATCAATTCACCGTCGTTCTCAACAATTGAACATTTCGGAGACATCATTGAGACGAATTTTGCATAAAGACCTTTGTATGACATCATACAAAGTCCAATTGGTTCAGGAGTTGAAGCCAACTGACCATCCAATGCGTTTTCGCTTCGCTAAGTGGGCCTGCGATCGACTTACAGAAGATGCCGATTTTGCCAAAAAAATCATCTTTTCAGATGAAGCTCATTTTGATCTTGGCGGGTATGTAAACAAGCAAAATTGTCGCATTTGGGGCACAGAAAACCCGCACGCATACATTGAAAAGCCGATGCACCCAGTCACTGTTTGGTGCGGGTTTTGGTCCAGAGGCGTAATTGGGCCATTTTTCTTCGAAAATGAGCAAGGAGAAAGAAAAGAAAAGTGTTACGCCGACAAGCCAGAGACAATTGACGCTTTAAAGGACAATATTCGTGAAGCCATTGGTGAAATACAGCTGCACACAATCGATAATGTGCTTAAAAATTGGACCGATCGTGTATTATACTGCATGGCCAGCCGAGGAAGCCATTTGAATGAAGTTATTTCCATTATTAACCGGAAGGATTGTACTTTCAAATAAAAAAAGAAATTTGAGAAAATATTCAGCAGTTTTTTATTTGGGGGACCCTTTATAATTTACTTAAACGAATTACTATTTACTTGACCTCCTCTGCCCATCCGTCCTTCACTCACACAGTCCGTCAGTCCGTTGGTCCGTCTGTTACTCAGTCTGTCAGTCACTCAGACCGCATAATATGTACGTAAATGAACGGGTGTCCTCATAACAAAAATCGTGCTTTTTTGGCATTTTAAAAAAATGTGTAGTGTTAAATTTTATACAGTGGCACGGAACCCTTCATGTGCGTAGCTTTGCAGTTTGCCAGGGTTCATCTGTTAATCTGTTGGTTAGGGTGAACGTAAAACTCTTCACTTATGCCTCCGATGAGGCAGTTGGGCCCCTCTTTTTTCTTTGTGGAAAACGTTTTGGTTAAGGAATTTGTTGTAGTGATATGGTGTATAGGGATGATTATGCAGCAGCTTAGTTTGTGGGGGCGGGAAAAAATTTAACTAGAATATAGTCTTATTATTATCCTAGGATAGTTGCTATATTTATATATATATATATATATATATAGCTTTTGAAAGCCGAAACAATGACAAAATTAGAGGCTGAACCGTCTCATCAGTTTCAGTTGGAGTAAGGCGGAAGGACGGACAGTGGAGCCTCGGCACGAATTTTCATCTAATGGGGTTTTTTAAGGACAACCTCTCTTTTCACGAAAATTAATAATTTCGACATGCGCCATCGCCACCTCAATCGTGGGCCTGATAAACTGAAAATTCATTGACAAGCGTTTCATTCTTGATTCTAAGTTTCTCTTAATGCATTCACTGCTTCAAGGCTACGACAACTTCTTTATATTGAATATAATTTCGATTTTTCTATAACCGATTAATCGAGCATGGTTATAGTAGACATATGTCAAAATTTGTTGTTCGAAATCGTTTACCATAAGTAGAGCATGGAATCGTATGTTCCCAAGTTCCAACCACCGATAGCCAAAACATGTGTCAGAATCAATTTCTTCTCAACACGTAGTCATAAAGACCACTAATTCCGGTATACCAATCACAAGCATTTAATTGCAACAAGCATTTCAATTTTGAGGCTGTCTACATCAATTTCATTTGAAACAATAACAATTGCAACACGACAAGGTAACAGGAGGAGGTGCAAAAAACATGGCCCACTAACACCATTTCGACATGTTAAAGGAAAACATTCATAAATACAAAAAAAAAAATACACTACGTTTGAAGTTCAAGAAAATCTGGACGTACACAGCCTTCTTATTTGTGTCTGTCTGTCTGTCAATCTCTCAGTTCATCTACATATCTCTGTCTGTTTGCAGCAACTGGCATTCATGCAATGCACACACATTTTCACCCGGTTTGCCTGTTGTCTCTGTCGTGACGGAAGAGTAATTTTCCACCGCTCAGTGGCAATGGAATGGTTGTCAACTTTTATACCTTTGACTCGTGGGTTGGTGCTCTCTGCCGACATAATGTGTGCCAGTAGGATGGTTGATGGGTCTATTGAGTGTGCCAAGCATACGCGTATGAAAAACCATGTGAGTTCCTTCCATCACTGCTGCAATCCGTTCGTGCTGTTGTAGGATTCATAGTGCAACTGTTGTCCTTTTTTTTTGCATTTTATGGAAGGAAGGAAGTAAGGAATCCAACTCATTAAAATTATTGCGGCAGGCGGCGCAATAAGTCAACCTGACAACGACATCATTCTCAGTTTGTCAAAGTGGAGTTGCACAATTTACTCGTTATATTTGTGGGTGGTGAAAATGGGACGGCGAGTCTTTTTGCCATTTTCTGTGGTGTTCTACATCGGTGCTCATCAGAAGTTAAGCAAATCTTATAGGATCAGAGAACAAACTTATTAATTCGTTGAACGATTTTTGTTTAATTTACATTTAATGGAGTTCTTTTTAATCTGAAATAAAAACTAAAGCATCCTCTCGAGCTACGTATACGTATCCACAGAAGGCATCAAGCCATGATCAATACAGCCTTGAATAAGGGAGATGAGGTTATCTATACTGGTCTTGGATGTCCAATGAAACAATTTTTGAAAATGACTCCCTTTGACATCGTTTGGTAGCAGAGGCTCTTTTACGATGGGTTTGGCTGGAAAAAAAATACCGTAGATATTATTGAATTTGTTCAGCAGTAGACATAGAAGAAAGGTTGCAGCTTTTGAAATGAGAAACAACCTGCAAGCAGCTTGGTATACACGTCAAACCTTCTCGCTACTTGGAAGAGTACACCTAGATAACCGCGATCACAGTCATTGCAACCCTTGGGAATGCAGCTAAGGTGACTCAAAAACATATGTCGACGATTTTATCATGTGTGATTATGGCTCTAAAGCTAGGGATGTACAGAGTGAGCTCCAAGCAAAGTTCGATAATCTTCAAGCAGGATGCCAAGACTGGACATTTGAAGAATCTCGTATTTAAATCTTCAAATTTGGTAGATTTCGTATTGAGTAAAATACGCTTGTGAAGTATTTGAGTGTTCAATTTCATCATTTTTTTGCAGTACAGTGGTCAAGTCGCTAAAAAGGCATTTCTTCTCGAACTATCTTTGTTTGATCGAATATGAAATTCATTTGCTAGCTAGCGTTTGATATAACAAAAGATCTGACAAATGCCTAATAACGTCTCTAACCACGTCAGTTCCGCCGCCGTACAAAGTCTACTTCTTTGAGGTTCGCTTTGAAATTAATTTTAAATTGCATTACCTACTTTTAGGTCTGACTTTCGACTTGCGTTGTTAAAAAATTGCTTGTATGGAGACACCTTTTTTATTTAATATTCTTTATATCGTTTGCTTTACAGCGGGCATTGTAGTACATATTCTGTGAATGCTGCAATTGTCTATATATTACGGTTTAGGGCTTGCAGTCCGGTGACAGACAAACGCACGGGCTGACGGACAGCGGAGGCTTACTAATAGAGTTCCGCTGACACCTTTTGGGTACGGAACCCTTAAATCTAACAGACTTATTTGGTCATAACCCGAAATATTTTAGAAATTCGGGGCATTTCTGTATCTGGACGTATATGGCTATAAATCAGACATAGATTACAATTGGACAATTGGCAAAAGGATATGTTTTAATCCCCTTAAGTTTGATCAAGAAACAGAAGGTCCCCCACTTAACATGCAGCGTTTCTATGATGAACTAACCTTATCCAAATTACTCTTCAGCTTTCCGAGTCAAAATAAATTAATTCTAAAAGAAAATACACAAACTCACACCTTTGTTTGCCTGTCAACCGCATTACACGGTTCACTAGATGCCAAACGCATTCGGCATCCATTTCGCCAACAACTATTTCCGATGACGCTTTTCCAAATCCTGCCGCACCAAATGGATTAGCCAAGCCTGATCTAAAATTGAATCTGTATTCAAACCACTCGCACAACTAACAAATCACGCAGCCTACGAATTTCCTTTAAAAATAAAATCATTTTATTGAATTACAGCGAGAGCCCTTTGGTGCCGCCGCCAACTACCCCCATTATCCTACTACGCGTGGCTGCAGAGGGTGCAGAGGGTGAAATTGAAATTAAATAATCGAAACGATTGCAACACTACACGAGCTCATAAATAAAATCAATCAATTTCGCGAAATGGCAACTGCAACTGCAACTTAAAATTCGATATGTGTATCTGTGGGGATGTTGGGGATGCGCCACACATACTTAAAGGTGGATTAGCGCGAGTTACGACACACAAATGTGTTTCGCACAGCATACATATTTATTTGATGTGCCAACATTTAGGGATGTGTTGGCAAATAATAAAAAAAATTACTCGTGGATAAAATATTTCTCGCGGGTACGCGAAGCTGGATCTTTTAAATACCACCTCATAAAATTGAAATTAATGGGTGCGCATGTAAAATTCATCGTAGGGTGGAGGGGCTCACAACTACCTATGTGCCCAACCAGCAGTATGGCATCTAATTAATTTATGAAATGATGTGCGTGCGGACACAAGTATTAACCGCTGTAAATGGGATCCCTCATTTTATGCCCAGTGGTTGTAGTAATGTTTCACAGTATATAGATTGCCCTGGTTACAAATCAATGGTGTGGTGTGATGTACTCAAAGGATACCTTGGCGAGTTGAAGTGCAAAATATGAAAAATATAGTATAGCCGGTATAGATATAAACGTAGGATACCAACGTGGAGGCACGAGGTCCTTTAAATGGACAAGCATATTCAAGTAAGAAGCAATTGAGGCCGAGGTGTTCGTTTAATTGAGTCTCGCGCATTACAATTGAGACTTCTCAAGTTGATTTAAAATATTCCTCTTCTTGTTAATGCTGAAGTAAATTTTAATAATAACGAGGGAGTTATTAGGTGGTGGTGTCTGATCTGGTTTCATACTTTAACTTTAAAAAAAAAAATTTATTCGAGTTGCTTTGTTTGAGTTGATGCTGAAATCTTCACACTTAATCACAGTCCAGATCTTCTCCAAAAAATGGTTTTCCATTCAGATCGAGATGGTTTTTAGCTGTAATTTATGAAGATGCAAGTTGTTTATCAAGCAGACAAATAATCCTTCTGGTGGCACACACCAACATCGACTGTGGAATAATATAGTGATTTGATTGCCTTATAAAAATACAAAATACATCTAAGGCTGAAATCGATGCGAATTGAATCAGTCGGCATTATCAGATAAGGAAAGTTCAAAATAAAAATATAAATAACTAAAAAAACATTTCGAAAATTTTGCTTAATCCCTAAGAGTTTGTGATTCAATCATGGTAAATAATTTATTTTGGAAATACGACTTTTTGAATTTACATTTTCAAACTAAAATAGTCATATTCCCAAAGAAACACTGATTCACTTTTTATCTAACTACATTTAGTAGAAATGCTATCAATTTCTACTCATCTAGAATTATATAGAATTTCTTGTGATCTTAACATATCAAAATGAATTGAATGTCATCACGTCGGACATAATTTCCGTCCGTAATGATTTTCTTTGCCCTTTCATTATTCAAAATTTTATTCAAAAGACCTTTTTCCTTAAGAAAAGCAAACTCTTTAAGCGAGGGTCAAGCAAATCCCTAATCCTGATTACATCATCTTGACACATCAACATTCTTCCAATTCAGTCTTACCATCGACAATCAAACATCCACCCCCAATACGAGTGAGAAGAGGAAAAATGACAGAAAGAATAAATAAACAAAATTCCCAGAACATCCTTGATGATTCCAAAGATATCATCCAATCAATTTCTCTCCGTTAAATCACAACATCCTCTGGAACCCTAAATAAAATCGCAATAAAATACAAAAAAAAAGTATTAAGGACAAAATCCTTCTCCATCATCATTCCCATCGAATTTAAAAAAAAAAAAAGTCCACTTATCAGGATGATGTATTGCAAGGCGATGTACGTTCCAATGAGAGCCAAGGATACTCATTTCACATACATTCTCGATGGGGATACGTATCCATGTATAAACGAAGCAAATCTCAAAGCAATGGATCATCCTTCGATATCGATTCAAGTGAAGCTAAGGTCACCACCTCTCTCTTCTTAAATTCAATATTGAATCCTTTTCGAGAAGTAAAAAGAATAAGAAGGACGTTAGTAATAATTGAGGCAAACATTTGTAAAACTTTGACCGATGGGATGGCGAGCATATATCTACTGTCGACTTCATAAGGACAACACACAAATGAGAATCGGCGCGGCGTTTGATCATAAATTTCATCGTTCCGGAAGGCATGAACATTTTAAGGACACGTTCCTCGAATTAGAAGATAACTGAATTTATCCCTACGAAAACTGAAAAAGTTAAACAGAACGGTGCCAAGGGTAGCAGGTATGCCGTTGAGCCCCTGGGGCACAACTGAAATTGCCGACTGAACAAAGATTACTGATATCTTTGAAGAGAACGACCAAAGGATAGGCCCATTCCTTCGGTCGCAGCCCATGCCACGGTCCTCAATAAAAATTGATAATAATTCGGATTCTCCTCGAGACAAAAGATGGAATTTCGCCCGCGAGACTAATAAAATCGAATTGACAAGTGCTCCATGGCGTGCGGGTGCACGACTGGTTCTAAGCTGCTGTATCGTCATGCGTGATGGTGGTGGTGTGGCTTCAACCTACAGCAAGCTATCCTGGATAAAATTAATAGACTTTCGCTTCACGTTTACGTTCGGTCGAATGGGTGGCCCAACAGGCCAAGGTGATTTTGACAACCGTAACTGACCGGCCATACGTTCGCATGAACAGGACGAAAAGGACCATATGTGAATCCTAAGTGCTGTGCGTGGATAGATATACAGCGTTTGTTTGATGGCCTGTGTGTGTTATTATGACTTTTTGTTTTGGTTCCCAGCTACATCTTCAGGGGTATAAAAACTTAACTCCTGTGTGCTGTTTTTCGCCATCTTCCATTAATGTTACACACATCGTTGTGACACATTTTGATTGGAAAAGGGAGCTTGTTAAGATTGAGACACAATTTGATTTCCAAATTGGAAAATACTATTTATTTCTCTATTCAATTTGGCCACAATCGGTAAATTGAGATTTTGTTTCTTGGGTATTATCCGCAGATAAAGTTTTGACAAACTGAAAAACTTCGAAAAGCAATCAGCAAATTAATGGTTTGGTTAAAAAAGTTTTTAGAAATGTTTTGTCTATTAAAGGAAGGACATAAGATTAATATGAAGATTATGAAAATACTTTCCGCAAAAATTGGTTGATTTCATTTTAAAAAACCTTAAGATTTAAAAAACATTTTAAATAAGACGAAACAAAAGTTAAAAGTTCAAAATACAAATTGGCTTTCGGGTAAAGATATCGAACTGCACGAGCTGGACCTAGTGGACATGGAATTACACCAAGACAGTGCTTCATGGCACATGGTAGGCGCAACGATGGACCGATAGAGAAATGAGTTCGGTGAGCAATTCATTTCTTAATTTGGACGAGACATGTTCGTCGCAAAATGTACTCAAAATTGAACTAAGTCGTGAAAAGAAGGCTTGCTTTTGAATTCGACAACAAAATTTCAAATAATTTCATTTTAAAAATGTTTACTTAAAGCTTTTTTAAAGGCTTTAAAACACCCATTTTTCATAATCTGCAATTTATATTTAAGTTTATTTTTTTTCAAACGATTCGTGTTTAAATCCACAAATTGATTTGACTCAACTTGTCTGCAACTCCACCATCAAATCGACCCTTAAATAAATTCACAACAAATATTCTTTTCATCGAGAAACAAGATTTGTTAATAAATTCCCTTTAGGTTGAACGATTATATAAATGCATTCATGCTGTGGTTCATTAAATAACAGTTGCGTCGAGTTCAAGTAATTTCTATAAACCTTCAAAACAGATTCCCATTAGGTGTGCTTCAATTTTTTATGTTACTAACTCAAATGAATAATTATTTAAAAAGCGCCTACTGCCTCGTGATGTAAAATATACTATCGATTGCCGTAAATAAGATTTGATTGGAAACAAACTGTAACGATAAAAAAAAAACAACAATTAAAAAAAAGAAAAAACTTTTTTGAATACCATCACCAATAAACGTGGTTGGAAATCGCATGGATACATTTTTTTGTCATAACCATTCGGGACGTGATTTTTATGAGATTTTTTATTGGATTTACTTTACTGAGTGGTATTTTATTTGCTATGTGGTTTTTAATAATAAAAATTGCGGTTCGAGCATTGCTTTAACTTTAATAATTTTTTGCAATAAAAAACATATCGCTGGATCATGTGTGGAAAATGTGGATGCTTGCTTTTTTGCGGAAAAGTAATTATATATTTATTAAACAGAATTATTTAATAGAATTTGGAATATTTGTTATGTATTTACTTTTTTGTATTAATTGACAAAAAAATTTTATCAAACTTTGTCTTTTCGTTTTTGCGTTTGCCTGCCACATCATTTTTAATAAGTTCCCTTGGTGGCTTAGGTCGTGGCGCATAATACTTGAGGATTTGTAATCTTTGCTACTTGGAGCCCACCAATTTTCCTCTACAAGATAATCAACGATCAATGATTAGCAATGGTTTGAGCTACTTTCCTACAGTTCACCAACTCTTATTTTCATGGTCTAAGTAATTCTCTGTTTGAGCTCCTCTTCAATTACATTCGGAATAATTTCAATTAAGACTCATTTTCATAGCTCAAAAGACAGAAGTACCTTCAGCTAACGAACTATAGAAGTACATATCCTTTAATATAATACTCTTTAAACTCATTGACAATTGTTCGGTGCTTAAAATTACACCAGAAGACTCGGTCTTGTGTTGAATATTTTCAGCCCTGACTGACGTATGTATAGTATGTGGACTAAATTTAACTAATGAATAAACATTATCCGTCGAAACACATGTAGTCTGTGTGGACTTATCACAACAAACATTGGTTTAGGTAGAACATTTTGAATGGAATCGAACATGCATACGAAGGGTTCCGTAATGTTTTTAAAATTTTTAATTTTTGCAATTTTTAATCACACGTTTTTTATTCGGGGAGCCCCCTTTATTTTCAACTTTAAATATTTTTTATTATTTGTTCTTATAAGGGCTATAGCAGTACAAATTCCGTAAAATTCTGTGATTCCAAGTGTCGCACTAAAACTGTTCAAAAGATACAGCCCTGTGACAGACGGACGGACGGACACTTAAGGCTAAGTAATATGGTTCATTAGGTATGGAGCCCTTAAAAATAATGGTCTCGCTCATACGCTTCAAGCTTCAAAGCCAGTAGGCATCGTTTTCGCGAAATTGAAATAATGAGTTTTAGTCTCGGCCAAACGCTTTGGCGCGACTTTGTCTGCGGGTTTTGGAAAGAAAAGATGAAAGAACACCTGGTTTTTAATAAGGGCCACTCGAAACGCCTAAGAAAGGTCATAACTGCAGAGAACGTGAACGAAATCCTAGATTTGGTGTAAACAGACTTCATGTAAAAGTTCTTGAGGAAGTTGAGATCCCAGACATCGTCCTCGAACGAGTACAGAACTGTTTTGAAAAACGTGTTGGAATAGTTTTCATTTGTAGGCTAGGTGCATTCCCTTCAGTGTAGTTTCATACTCTGACGTTTACGGAATATTTTAAGTCTAAGGCCAGAAGGCAAAAGTGGATAAGATTTAAGAAAAAGCTTGAGGAGCATAATTAAAAACCGAGCAGCTAAAAAAAATAAACATACAGATTATGTGTACCCTTCGGGAGTCGCCGAAGAGTTAGAATAAATCTCCGATATATTCTGTGTCCTTGGTGGTCATAAAACATCGTCCTGCGATTATTTGATCCATCATTTATTGGTTTTAGAATAAATGGGAATCCTGTATTCAGAAACGCTTTGGGCGATGTAAATATGTGGAAAACAAGTCTCACCGCTCTAAAAGATGAATTTTTTTTAATTTCCATTAAAGCTTAAGAGAAGAAGAGTAATCAGTCGTTTCTTCATTACATTCAATCCATAACGCGGAGGTTTAAAAGTAATTTAAAGGGCAAAACAGTTTGAAATCGGGTTCAAAGTAAATTCATAAAAAAACAATGGAAAAGGTTGTCCTTTAAGTGTTTATAAACCAAATTAATACAACGAGTCTTCGATTCATGTTAAAGAGTCCAACTGACAATAAACTCATGGTCAGAATTTAGAAGGACCCTTGTCCTCGCATGATTAAACTCAAGATACGAAACGTATTCGTAAAATCTTGAAAGAAATTATTCACGCGAATTCTAGGCAAAGACAAATTAATGTTCCAAACAATGCTACTGTATCCACTTCACGGAAGAATACAGAAAGGTTATGAAGAATCGGTGAAAAAGATCCAAGATAAACAAGAAAAACGTTTTCTTTTTTGGCAAAAAAAGGAACAAGAGTAAAAATAAATGCAAAACAAAGGTAAGCAAATTCAATATGTCATTTCCTCATGACGTGTTTATTGGACACGTGCATGTCGAGTTTTTGTTTTTGTGCTCATCCAAAGGACTGATACTTCCTATAGTATTGAAGTTGAATGATGCTTGGGACTGTTGAGCAGGACTCCTATTTTGAAAACGAGCGTGTTGGGTTTCCACATTTAGTGTAGAATTCCGTACATATTTTTTGCGGGAAACGTTAATGAAAGTGTGTAAGGGTAATTTTGACAGAAAGGGATTTCAACCATGTTTACGAAAGTTTCATGGGAGAAGATGTCGTTCAAGATAAATAGATACATTTTTTAATGGTATATAAACCTTTATTTTAAAACTCTAATATCTAAGAGGCCTAAAGGGTGAATCAAGAATACAAACAATAAGATCAAAAGTGTAAGGCTCAAGTTTCTAAGTTGTGTTCATTCTATTAAGTATTAAGAGGAAAAGTTTGCCAAATTACCAAACTTTAAAGCTCCATAAATGACCATTTGCGCGAGAATTGTGAAAACATTTTTCCCAAAAACCATCTAGAGAAGCACTTCAAAATATTTGCCAAATATTGCAGCAACTGCAAGTAATGCAGCAAAAGCAGCCGTTTCTCCAGATTGCCTGCTTGCAGGGGATAATTTCAAATAAGAAATTATCCAACAAACACCATCTAAGTGGGTGATGGCAAGTAACGAGGGAATAAAGCATTTGCCTTTCCTCCACAAGGATACATGTAATAGAGGCAGGCAGTAAAGGCGAGCGAACAAGCAGAAGACGACTACTAACGACAGGCAAGCCCAAGTTATTTTTTTTTTAGGAGTTAATAATGAAATGCAAATCGTTAGCTGAGGATATACAAATAAAAATGACATTAAGGGCAACTTAAGTGGGTTGTAGCTGTGGTGTTGGTGTTACTGACTCCTCGCTCTCTCGTTGATGTTGTTGAAAATTCTAAGTCAAGATTTTGCCAAGAAAAGCATAATTATTTTATATGGAAATGGGATGTTTACGATTTTCAAGGAAATGAAAATGAACAAAAAGAGCAAGACCAAATCGAACGAGCCAGACGGCAATATTCCGCTTAATGACCATAACCCCCCATCTGTTTTTTTTTTTTTTTTTGTTATTATTTTGCTCCTTCAGCGAATCGGGATTATGAATTTTTATGATTTAAATAAGACGTTGTCCGCATAGCAGGGTGAAATGTTGAACAGAAAAAGTTTAAGGAATTATGTATGTCAGACAAGGGTCAGACATTGATTACAGCTGAAAGAAGGGTATACATTTAAAAGCATAAAATAGGATGTGACTTTTGATTGAAGTTCAAATGGGAATGATAGTGAAAGAAAAATTGGGACTTGTGAAAATAGTGCAGCTCACTCGAAGACATAATGCAAAAGCAATGAGTTCAAGCAATTAACTGTGCTCTGGAGCTACATGTATCAAAAGCCGTGTTGCCAAGTTTTTTCTGAGCCAAAGCTCCGTTCCTAATATTTTCAGCGTTAATTTTAATACCTTGGGCACCAAAAAAAATCATTTTCCAGTTTCCAAAAAAAAAAAAACATTTATTTTATTTATATTATTATATTTTTATTTACCAAGCCTTTGTGCGTCCAATTCTGACCTATGCGAGTACAGTATGGTGGAATATAGTATAGAGTTTTCGAAAATAAGTGCTTGCGAGTTTGCACGCGATTTACAGAAGCGCTCATTCTGACTTCCGGCATCAGCAAATAACAAAAGACTATTGGACGCTTCCGGTGTGTCTAGGATTGACAACGTTATCCTGGGCTTGCGTAATCGGCAACTGTAATTGAGAACGAATTCAAATCGGAACTTTTTTATCCTGACCCGAGATATTTAAAAAAAAAAATAGTAGAAAAGGACACATATCATTTGGCAATTTGGTATTTAGACGCACATGGCTGCTTGTCGGACTCGAGTAATATTCTCGTTATATACCATCCTGCTAGAATAACAGACAAGAGTCATATAGAGCTCCTGACTGGAATTACTGTATTAGCGTATTCGCAAAGCGTAGTTGCAAAATTGCATTTGACATCTCCAAACTAATTTTGTTCCTACGTTTGCTTTTGACTAGGTTTGCTTGACTAAAAACCCTTTCAACATCGCCATTAGAACGTGGCAAACAAAGCAGTTTCAAGGCTAGTTCGTTAATGTTTCCATAAGGATTTTAGTAGGTTTCAGTGTTAAAAAACAGTCCGAGCACTAAAATGACATTTTGGGCACTGAAATAATTTTTTGAGCACTGAAATTAACGCTGAAAGCACTAAATTGACAACGCTGGTCCTGCTGCTTAAATGGCTCAACTGAAAACATACTTGTGACTTCATGTTCTATTTTCTCAACTATTTTCTTTTTTTTACACATCCTGTTTTAATAATTGTCTCATCTTAAGTCGTTTCAATAACACATTTTTACTATTTGTAAAAATTGAAATGTTCCTTATGTATTCAGTCTTCTGCAGTCTTAGAAGGCTTTGAAGGTTCTTATATATTTACATACCATTTATACATTGCTTTTTAATAAATAAAATAAATAATAAAATAATAAAACTCGTTTGTCTTTTCCAGGATTTGGAGTAGCGTAAAAATTTGGTCTAGCGTTGAGTTGCCGGTCCGGAAACCACGTTCACGCTGAATATGGCCTGAAATGCGACATTGAATCGGTTGTGAAGACCTTCCTAGAACCATCCAACTGGAATTATTTTTAAGTCCTCATCAAAATCAACAACTGCGACTCTTCCTTCCCATTCATATTTATGACATACAAAGGAAAAAAAATAAATAAAGAAGATTTCGATCCAAATAACGTAATTCTCAGCTAAAGTACTAGGCGCACATAATCGTCAGCAAGTATTCTGGCACCCATTTTTTTGCACACTTTTGCGATCATCTCACAAGTATGCAATGTTGCATTGCTTATTTCCTGTTTTCGTTTTATAGCATACTTTTCTGTACGGTCAGGCAATAATTTTTGTAGCATACTTATAACGTGTTGGAATAAGTTACTTTTCTTATTGCATACTTTCGAGATGATGGATGAAATTTAGTGGCATATTTTCATTGCATATTTATTGCAGGCATATTAAAATTGAATAGAATATTAATTTGCATACTTGTAGGACGATCGAAAATGTGACATTTTAATTGGAGGCATAGTATACCTGCTGCCATTTTATGGGTGCCTGGTGCTTCGGCTGAGAATAACAATTCGGCGAGCCAGTATTTTGTTGTTGTTTTTGTTATTTTGTTGTTTTGCGAGATCAGGATCAAAAGAAGTTGTTTGTTGTTGATAAGTCAAGGACTCGAGTAATATTCTCGTTATATACCATCCTGCTAGAATAACAGACAAAAGAGTCCTATAGAACTCCTAACTGGAATTACTGTATTGGCGTATTCGCAAAGCGTATTTGCAAAATTGCATTTAACATCTCCAAACTAATTTCGTTCCTAAGTTTGCTTTTGACTAGGTTTGCTTGACTTAAAACCCTTTCAACATCGCCATTAGAACGTGGCAAACAAAGCAGTTTCAAGGCTAGTTCGTAAATGTTTCCATAAGGATTTTAGTAGGTTTCAGCGTTAAAAAACAGAGTTAATGAAGCACTTAAAGAACGCCCGAGCACTAAAATGACATTTTGGGCACTGAAATAATTTTTTGAGCACTGAAATTAACGCTGAAAGCACTAAATTGACAACGCTGGTCCTGCTGCTTAAATGGCTCAACTGAAAACATACTTGTGACTTCATGTTCTATTTTCTCAACTATTTTCTTTTTTTTACACATCCTGTTTTAATAATTGTCTCATCTTAAGTCGTTTCAATAACACATTTTTACTATTTGTAAAAATTGAAATGTTCCTTATGTATTCAGTCTTCTGCAGTCTTAGAAGGCTTTGAAGGTTCTTATATATTTACATACCATTTATACATTGCTTTTTAATAAATAAAATAAATAATAAAATAATAAAACTCGTTTGTCTTTTCCAGGATTTGGAGTAGCGTAAAAATTTGGTCTAGCGTTGAGTTGCCGGTCCGGAAACCACGTTCACGCTGAATATGGCCTGAAATGCGACATTGAATCGGTTGTGAAGACCTTCCTAGAACCATCCAACTGGAATTATTTTTAAGTCCTCATCAAAATCAACAACTGCGACTCTTCCTTCCCATTCATATTTATGACATACAAAGGAAAAAAAATAAATAAAGAAGATTTCGATCCAAATAACGTAATTCTCAGCTAAAGTACTAGGCGCACATAATCGTCAGCAAGTATTCTGGCACCCATTTTTTTGCACACTTTTGCGATCATCTCACAAGTATGCAATGTTGCATTGCTTATTTCCTGTTTTCGTTTTATAGCATACTTTTCTGTACGGTCAGGCAATAATTTTTGTAGCATACTTATAACGTGTTGGAATAAGTTACTTTTCTTATTGCATACTTTCGAGATGATGGATGAAATTTAGTGGCATATTTTCATTGCATATTTATTGCAGGCATATTAAAATTGAATAGAATATTAATTTGCATACTTGTAGGACGATCGAAAATGTGACATTTTAATTGGAGGCATAGTATACCTGCTGCCATTTTATGGGTGCCTGGTGCTTCGGCTGAGAATAACAATTCGGCGAGCCAGTATTTTGTTGTTGTTTTTGTTATTTTGTTGTTTTGCGAGATCAGGATCAAAAGAAGTTGTTTGTTGTTGATAAGTCAAGGACTCGAGTAATATTCTCGTTATATACCATCCTGCTAGAATAACAGACAAAAGAGTCCTATAGAACTCCTAACTGGAATTACTGTATTGGCGTATTCGCAAAGCGTATTTGCAAAATTGCATTTAACATCTCCAAACTAATTTCGTTCCTAAGTTTGCTTTTGACTAGGTTTGCTTGACTTAAAACCCTTTCAACATCGCCATTAGAACGTGGCAAACAAAGCAGTTTCAAGGCTAGTTCGTAAATGTTTCCATAAGGATTTTAGTAGGTTTCAGCGTTAAAAAACAGAGTTAATGAAGCACTTAAAGAACGCCCGAGCACTAAAATGACATTTTGGGCACTGAAATAATTTTTTGAGTACTGAAATTAACGCTGAAAGCACAAAATTGGCAACGCTGATCACGAGAGAGAGCGATGAAATGGATCTGATCCAGGACTGCATGCAATAACGCTAATCTACAATTTATGTTTGAAGTATGTTGCTAAGCAACTGAACAACGATCAAAATGTTATATCGTCAGTCCATGACAAAGCAGAGGCAGAATCAGCTCTTTTGGCGTCTTCCTCGTTTTCTTCATTGATCTTGATAACCACTTAAATATATATCAACTTAACACATATAACATAAATATATATACATATATATACTGGCGACTCTTAAGCATTTAGCAAACAAAAAAAAAACATGACCAAGTGCGAGTCAAAGGCTCACACGAAGGGTTCCGTTCCATCATTAATAAATTACTTCTTAGCGTAGAGTTGAGTTGCGGTTTTTAAAAGCAAGTTTTCTGTATGAAGAGCCTCTTTATTCTTAACTTTATGTTATTTTTATAATTTGGTGCTCTAGCGACCACAGTAATATGCATTCGGTTTGTTAATAGGATTTCACACTTTTGCATCTTCTAAATTTAATTTAAAACAAGAACTTCCTGATGGGAAGTTAAAAATAAAAAAATTTTCAGTGATTTGCATACCATTGTCCCTGTTCGAGACTGCATGAATCCATCGGTGAATTTCAAACAATATCTGGGCTCAATACTTCACCTGACAGTATTCCAATTCAACTTGTTAGTCCTTTACGATTTGTAATCTAAAATTGATGTAAGCGGCTTTCATTTTTACATTTGCACAAGTAAAATATGCGTGCCGCATAAATGTCTCAATGCCAATTTGATGCCATTATTTGCAAAATAATATTCTAATTATTAAAACTCACAAACAAGCAAGCAAAATACCAACACCTGCCATTCTTACTCCAGTGGTGAGGGTATAATTGAAATAATAACAATACGTGGCACAGCGGCACTTACCGCATTTGCATATTGAGCGCGCCGCGGATGCAGATTGACAAGCCAACGCGGTAACGCATGTGCTCGCACAACATCAATGACACACTCGTTTTTTCACATATTAAAATAGTTTGTTCCACACTATGGTTGGGGAAGGGGGGTGCTTCAGGTTTATTTAAATTCATCGCGGTTGAATAAACCAAAAACGTTCAACGTTGATTTGAAAATTGTAGCACCAGTGGCTTTGCCCATCCCACTGTTTCTATTACTATGATTCATTGAAATATTTTGATGTACATATAAACGAATCGGTGGCAAAATAATGGGTGACACGATGTGTTGGGCAAAGTAGAATCTGCTTTTTTTTTTTTTCATTTGACGGATATTGATTATGGTTTTCCAAACAGGTCTGGATGTGGGTTAATCATACACCGTAAATAACATCTGCATCGATTGCAATGGATTGGAGTCAAACCAATAATAATAATCCCGGAAAAATGTTTAAGCTCGTTTGGAGAAAAAAGGCTTCAGTCGATAATTTATTTTCAAAAGAATTCTATTGGCGGACTGCTCTGATCTTGTGATAAGATAAGTTTGAATTGGAATAACTCTTTTGCGATTAAAAATTGAAAGGATCTTCGAATCTACACCAGAGGGCGTATCCAGCAAACAAAAGAAAAAAAAATTGGTTGTGCAAATATTTTGAAACAATCCTCAACAATCTCAGTGTTCGCCATTAAGGACAATCGAAAAAGGCTACGATCTAAAATCCTTTCAATGCCTGTGAGACGTGAAAAAAATAAAATATGGGACACGAATCCGCAGTGAAGAAAGTTTCTTTGAAAGTAGCAACACCGGGTTTGCTAAGTCGAACGAGGTTACAACAAATTCTCAGGAAAACAAGATTTTTTTCAAAAAATGTTTTCATTTCGAAATGGTCACCCTTAGTTTACGGAATATGTTCAAATCTCAGTTATTAACATTCGACAATATTCCAATCCCTTCGCTACTAAGTTTTACATTATTCTGTTTTTTGTGATACCTCGATTTTGAAAAAATGTATTAAATCCTTGCACGATCGACGAAAAAGCGTATATCAAGCGTTAATAGTTTTCCATCCGATTGGTTCATTTTTGACGGAAAACAAGGTTATTGTGATATGACTGAGAATCGTTCACAATCAGCATTTTGTGTCATATTCTGTTTTATTTGTTTGTTATGTTTATATCGAAAACCTTCTTACCTTGCGACAGAACCAAATAGCAATATCTAGTTTGTTTGGAATTGCTTAACATTTAGTCAACCTTGTGCTATTCAAGCAGAGTGAAATACTTTCATAAAGACTCTACTCATTGCATATGGTTCTCTAGCGCACACAATTTAACACATTCCATTTAACACAAAGCTTCGTCTGGCCCCATCCGAAGCCATCATACCAATTCCCGCTGGCAATTATATGTACCCTATCGAAAATGATAGAACAAAGAAGAATTAGGCCACACTGACCACAAAAATATATATTTAATCTGACACAAACTTACGACAATAAAACTTCCGGTGACACCATCAATGGAACTCATTACTCAAAACTGTCAAAAATATCCTCAAAAACACACTCAGATACCACACTTCCCATGGGTTAACCAATTCTCATATGACAAAGGAAAAATATGGCACGCTTCTGACTAACAATACTAACGACAACAAGTGTCAACTGCGATCATTAGGATTTGATTATACTCAGGAGGAAATTTAATTTCTGCTTCACAAAACTATACTTGCCGCTGCCACTGCCGAACTCCTTTTGTTTTGTCAAAAAACTTCCATACCAAATTGATTGTGAACAGTCCCTTTCCTCATCCGATTATGCGCTGTCTTTATCTCTATTCCTCACCCCTTCGCCATGAAGGAATCCTCGTTTGCAATCCAAGCAAAAAGGACTTTGTCGCCATGGGCATCATCATCACTGCCACCCGAACAGGGTTATCTACCATTTGAAGCCTTATCGGTTTTTTGTGACATTTTACTTAAGTACGGTATATTGATTTTCATGCTTGACATGTTACCGATGGTGCCTTAAATCGAGTAGACTCCTTCTGTCTGTCCACTATGCTGCTGCTGAATGCAGTCAAATGGAAAAAACGATATTAGCCGGTGGTGGGAGATGTCATTCCGAGGAATCAGGAAAATGGCATAAGAAAATAAATCTGACAGAGATAAGGCGACATGAGGTGTAATGAATAGGAGAGAACGGACTGTGAAACGCCATTTTGACCCGTACATGTAATTTGATATATAAACGAGAAATATTGCCACGTGTTAAGTCGAGAGCTATTGTTAGAGGACTCATATTTTGGAGTCCAGGGAATCTTAAAAATCGAGGCTTAAGCATAAGCATTTTTGAGGCATTGATTCAACTAAGATTTATTGATATGTTGGTATGGATGTTCTATGCAGTTATATGGTGATAGCAAGTTGCGGAAAAATTTTTCTCACAAACAGTTTAACAACGAAAAACGCGCAAAGGATATTTTTGGCAAAACTATGTTTTTTACTGGTTTCTGTGTCGGACACGTACCCGAAGGATTCTGAGCCACTGTTCAATGTGGTCTACGCATTCTGTGCACATTTTAAGTATCTATCTATATCACGGCTTAGAAGATATACGTACGATATCCTAAAATGCTTCGCCATGACAAAAAGAGTGTTTCGTAAAAGCAGATTCGACAAAATCGACGCCACGTTTAAGGTGATTTGCTACGTTACCCTCATTCGACCTGTGCGTGCATGTAGATTTCCGATGCTTTTCAACATGGAAGAAAGAAACCATTTTTAGGTCTTGTCTCCATTGAAACAGAACTCAAGACACTTCTTTTCTAAATGGTACCCGTTCAATGGAGCAAAACTTATCAGAATGGTTGACTTTTTGATTATTTGAAAGTGAAAGAGACTTCAAACAACAACCTGAAGAAGACTTCCTCTATTTCGAGAGTTAAGGTTTGGTTCATGATAGATGTGCTAAGGTGGAGCGACTCAGCTACGAGCTTATAGCTCAGAATTAAAAGTTAGCATGATCTGTCATAATGGCCGGTCAGCTCTAAGCAATATTTTGTGGCTCTGCTTGCGTTGGACTTCTGTATGTAAGGCTCACGAAGGGTACCTTGCTACCTACCAATAGCAAGCCACCAACCAATAGCAAACACAATATAATTTTTTGAATCTTCAACTTCTCATAGCCTTCTTCTTGTGGTAAAATTGTGTTGCGTTGCCACCCTTTAAATGTTTCGTACTCAAAATTAACTGATATAAAACCATACAAAAATTTACCAAAATCGTCTAACAATTTACGACTCTTATCCGTAGCTGACATCTCGGCAATGCATTCTACCATCAAGATTAGCGCACAATACCCTCATTAGTTGGCATTACCAACGCAATTAAATTTGACACACCAGTACATCTCTTAGAGAAATTGTTCTTCTCCCCTACAATAACAGTGTCGTTAATGCGCTACAAATCTCCAGCGGCATTTACATCGTATCGTAACTAATCATGTTCACGTCAATCTTCCTCAAAGTCAAATTAACGTATGTTTACTCAATTCTTGTACGATACATGCTTACACTCGTACACATACAATAAATGCATCATTACAAGTCTCTATCTCGCACTCAATTTACCTAACAAGCAACGGCACTTAACGCCAGTAGTCCTTACAAACACTAGGGCGTATACGTAACATACTTTTTTCCCACCCACCTGCTTTGTCAGGCACAAAAAAACAAAAAAATATATCGATCCCAATTTTCTTGTCGCGTGCAATTGTATTGAATTGAAGGATAATTATCGTCGAACTTGAAAACAAATACCTTCAACCTTAACATTCAATTCGCACACGCACACGTACACGCACAAGCCAAGGATCACAGGATATTTGCACAAGTCTTCCCAGCAGCCACTTGGACAAAGCTTTCCCTCAGCCATTGTTGCTCATTTATCATGGCATTTAGACAGAAACTAACTAACAACAACAAACATTCACCGAAGGAAAACAAATAATGTCCACTCAATAAAATTCAACAAACGGAGGACAGGACAATGGACATTGAGTTTGTCTTCATCCTCATGCTAGTGTTAGTTGTCGCCCCAGTCCGAGGATCTGCGTTCCATGTGCGTGGATGGTTATTCATTGTTCATAACATTTAGTTGTTAGAATGATTGGCGGCCTTGACACAACTATATTGTCTCCCCCCCTAAGAAATAACAGCAACAACGATGACGACGGAGAACTACTTGTGTACAGAAAAAAATTGCTGAAGAAAAGGACGAGGAAGAAAGGTATCTGATTTAATAGTTGATTGATTGATGAATCGGTTCGTTCGTTAGTTAATTGGTTATGTGTACACATTGATGCTGATGGACATGGTACAAGGATGCGTCTGTCAGAGTCCCAATTACGATGAATAATCGCTAGAGATAGTGTGCTTTTTCCAACTTGAGATAAGGTATTTATGAGAAGCCATTGGCACGCCTCAGTCTGGTGTGGATTGTGATGAGAATCAAAGTCGATTAATGGGCAGTTCATTCAAATGAACAGAGAAAATGATTTATGAGGCATCATTGTTGCCATGAAAGTGTTGTTGGTTGTTATTATTGTTGTTCTTGAAAGCTTGCCTTCAGTTACTAAAGTCTTTATTGAATTGCTTTGAATTGATCCAGATAAAATGATTTGAATAAGTTGTGTTTTGCTTGGAAACAATTATTTTGAATCGTTGCCCACAGGAATTTGTTCGATTTAAAGGAGTAAAAAGCACAGCAATTTATTGGACAAGCTTTAAGTTATTTTGAGTTGATTTATGATTGAAAATGACAGGAATAAGCTAATAAATAAATCGATTAGCTAGATTCACAATAAATGCCTAATTTTGGCCCTTTGAAAAAAGTCTTCAGAGTGTTTGAACGCTCAAGATTCATGTTTACCGGGAATATGCCGAAAAAACGTTAGCTTAAGTCTAACTTATTTAGTCCTAAATTAGTCCTTTTTGAAAGGATGATAAACGGATTCCAAGTGGCGATGTTCTGGATGGGATCATGCCCCAGATAATCTCCCAAGTTTGCGAGGATGGAAGCATGCCTGGCGACTGGAACACCAGCTCTATCCACCTCATCAACAATGTGGCGATCCAGACACAATTATAATGTTAAAATTATTTTTACTCCCGGATATATAATATCCAAGGTAAAAGAAGTGCCGGAATATCCAAACTTTCAAAAACTGTTTCATTGTAAGTTGTTTTCGACATTTGAAGTAAAATTAAATGCAACCAGGTTACTCTTCTATTGACACATTGTTCGCTAGATTTGCCGCCGTAACTTTTGACTCTTAAGTGATATCAAGAAAACTGTGGCCATAGAAAAGTAGAATCTGTTTGTGTCGTCTGTATTTCTGTCAAATAACAATCGATCTCTCTGGTTTGAGCGTAAGCTGTCCATCTCCGCTGAACATAGTTACATTTATATTTAAATTTCCAATAGATTATCCATTACTTTAACCGCAAATCTACCTCGGGATGATACATATTAAACTTCAAATATGTGCCCCAGTAGCCCATAGCAGAAACTCCTTTCTAATCAGAGGAGGCACGCATCCGAAATGCAAGTCTAGTAAAATGTTTAATTCCAGCCCTTCTAACACCTAACACCACAAAACAGAAGAGGAACCATAGAAAACGAAGAGAGAAAATTCCAAATGCACAAAAGTCTCATATCACAACTATTCGCTTTAAGTTTCAATGCGACAAAGGTTGAAGTTGAAGATACAAGGGAAGTAACCACCAGCCAGAGCCAGCCAGCCAACAAACCAGTCACGCAGCAGAGATAAGAGAGATAGAAAGAGAAAGAGACAGAGATAGAGTGTGAAATTTTTAATTAGAAAACTTTTTGTATACCGCATGGCACTCAACACTTAACCCTCTCCTCAGTCGAATGTAGCCCATATCAACCAAGTCTCCAACGGCTCCATCCCTTCTTGCAGTAAGCTTAATTTACACAATTTTCCTCAATGGCAATTGGGTGGATGTACAGCGATTTAGTGCTTGAGGTTAACAGATTTCCGTACGTCTTAATCTGGTTGCTTTTCCTACCTTAAAGTACAAAGTCGATTTTCCTTGAATGTGAGCCACCCCTTATTTTGGAGGGTTTAAACGAACTAAGGGTGAGGGAATACATTTTCGGAAAATTAATTAAACTATTTGAAAAAGCAGTTAAGTGGTGTGGCGACAACGATGACAAGCATGCGTTAAATTTCGTCAGCTATTGACAAATGAGAAATGGGACAGCAAAAGGCATCCTTTTTGTTATGCAGATTCTGGCGAATATAATAAATTGAAGAATTCTCCAGTTTTAATTACGTTCAGGCGAATCCTGAATTTGATGAATTGAAGAGCGAAGAACTTTTTTTTTTGTTGAAGGATGCCAACAGAGGAATAGCATTGGATGTGGTTTCAAAAATAAACATTTTTTAATGTCCTGAATGGGACAAATGTTGTTTAAGGATATTCTCTAGGGCTTAACTTTCATCTATGATTTGTGATTGGAGTGCAAAGAATATATTATTTTCTTGATGGAAAATTATTTGTTCCATTTAAATGTGCAGCAAACTTTGGAAATACTTGGAAAACGTAGTTCGCAGGCACTGAAGTGTGAAGTGAATATTTTTTTAAATTTTAGAAAGAATATGTTATATTTTTGGTCATTCTATGAATTCTTAGATTATTTGTGTTAATAAGTCTAGGTTCTTCGAGCAAAAAATGTGTGAAAAAAATTGAAAACAGATGTAGAGGGGACTCTGCTGTACAACAATGATTCGCAATGATCAGCAATGTCGAAGTTCAGTTCAATATACTCAAGATACAGCAAGACCACTCTTTAGTCAAATTCATTCCCAACAGGACATTTTTGTGTAATGACGAGTGCGTGAAGAGGAAAGTAATGGCGGAAACAGTCTTTGAGGGAGGAAAAGTACATAGCTGGACGTAAACAGTAGTAACTAAAGGCAGATGAACAAAAGAGATTGATAGAAGATCATAAGAATCATAATAATCGACTGTGATTCATGATCATAATGATTCTGAGGCTTTAAAAATGCAGATAAATTGTCAGCTCGTGAAATTTCTTGAATAAAGGAAATTTCTTAATGACTGGAAATTAGGGTTTTGTACGAAAAGTTCCACAACTGATTTGATGGCATTTCTCAGCGAAAAACGGAATCAGTCACTTCATCTTTTAGGTGAAAATATGTTTGTTGCATTTGATTTTTTAAAATCGATGGACATTTACGCTATTGCCCGGAGAGTCTTCGAATTGACACCAGAGGGAACAAAGAGTATAAGAAGACCTTACCTTCTTGCTCAAGAATTTCATGGTAGCTATTGATCGAGCTTGCTAGAGAGACTTGTTAGTTGAAGTTGAAATGCTAAAATGTGAAATCGGCCTCTATCGAAGAGGCAGCAAGTCCTTGAGAGGCGAAAATCCGTTCGAATTCGTTCATTGATTCGAATCAGATTATACGGGCACTTAAGTATACGGAATATGGGAGAGATGAAGCACTTTCTTCATACTCGTAGATGATGGCAATGCTATTTAAATAATGACTGCAGTCGGTTTCACTAGCGATTCTTCTTCTTCAATTTCGACTAGTACTTCGACTAATAACTTCCAATTCAAAGTTAGGTCGATAACAAAACTTTTTTGTTGGTCGCAACAAGTCAAGGTTAATTGATCCAATTAAAAGGCGCTTCAGCAAATGCACCAGCCAGCCACACATTGGTCAGTTTTGAAGAAGAGACTGCAGAATATTTCTTCGCGTGGTGCCGAGCATGACTCTTTCGACAAATACCTTAAAAAGGGAGCATTTTTTACGGTTCATGGTGCAAATCTTCATCACCTGCATAAAGAGTACAGTGGATTGAGTTTTGATGTGCCTTCTATCTGGTTGTTCCAGTACGTTTAATAAGATAAGATATAAAGATCCGTTCAATCTTTTAAACTATTCAAAATGAGCGACACCTTACCATTTGCATTCATAAAATGTTTATAAACATTCTAGAAGTGCCCAAAGATACAACCCACTTTCGTTCCACAACAAATGTGTTTCTCTTTATCCGCCCCGGCATGCACTTGCGCACAAGGTCCTTAAAATGCCTCAAAAAATCACAAGATTCTCTCAATTACACCTTACCACAAGGACTAGGACAACTTTTCGGACTAAAGGTAGGTTTGTCTACAAAGAGAGACTCTCTCTAATGTTTGTAGTATAAAATGCGACAAATTCTCATGAAAAAATTCAGTACTCTAACGGTTTTTGTCGATGAAACACAATTATTGTTCGACAAGTCGTACTTGCGGGATAACAGAACTGAACATCTAGAATGTGGATGTGCCCCACCGCCCACCAAAGAGGAACCATTTAGCAATGATCAACAACAACGCTCAGTCTGTTTCATGCTGACTCTATGCGCTTCGGTTCGCGTGCAGTGCAGTGTGTAAATTACATTCGTGTTTAGGATAAATATCTAACAAGCAATAAGGATACTCAAGTTTTTGTTTTCTTAAGTGTTTCGCGATACTGTTAATTGCAAGGGTCCATTCTTTTGCTAATCGGTTGAATCTAGTCCTTAAACAACATAAAAACCATCCGAATAGAATAAACGAAGCATAACATTAGGAATCCCTTCAAAACTTTACTCACTCGTATATTTATTTATTTATGCCGCATTAATTTTTCGTCCTTTTTTGTTTATCGCTGTGCGTTGGCCTTTTTTTTTGTAGAAGGTTGCTTGTGTTTTTTTTCTTTTGCGATCTCTCGGTCTCGTTCCTCAACATTTAAGAGGGTATTACAGAACGGCGAAAAAGAAAACAAAAAAGGATTCAGCAGGACTCAGGGTTCCGCCAAAATGGAATGTTATTTAAATAAATTATAATAAACCCTGGATTTTTGCGCGGGAAACTTTAAATTAACTAAAGTCCGGAACATCGAGAAGCAGACAATAAAGTGTTAAGGCTTTTCCTTTAGAGTGAAGGTTTTAATAAATTATTTGCACTGATTCTGCTCTGTGACAGACGTGTCCATTACACAGAGAAGATTGCAATGACGTTAATTAATAATCAAGTATCCTTTGGTCGGGTTCCCTCATTATCCTTGTCGTAATGCTTATTAATTGCAAATGAAATGACAGTAGTGTCCCCCACTCAGTGCCGAATTGCAGTTTTCAGTACAAAATGACGGATTACTGTTAATTAAAAGTCGAAAAGCTGCCGAAATTCATACAAAAAAAAAATTAAAATACATATTTATGTTCTGTGCTTGTGTCGATGTGAAATATCGTATAGTGTAATATGAAAGGATAAAACTTATTTATAAGAGGTGTGTGTATTGATGTTGTTGAAAAGGAAATTAAAATATACGTGAATGGGAAAACAAAAAGGGATGTAAAGGGATTTGAAAGTTTCGCTCAAATAATATAACGGGACATACAAAGAGGACCAAAAAGGATAAGCACGTAGTTTACTCGTGTCATCGGCATTAATTCACTGTGGTTGCTGCTGGTATTGGTACCACTTTGGAATACTCAAATGAAAATCTTTAACATAATGGAGGTGTTCCTTGTTGCTAATCATTTGATGTAAGTTTTTTTCATGTTCTTTGAAATTGTTTTGTTTCGGTTTCATTGTTAAGAAACTGAATTCCATCCAGTAAATTTTCATAAAAATAAGTGAGCACAATTCTATTTATTTTTAAGGTTCGGTACCCCAAAGGGATACTGAGACCCAGTTGTCTATCCATCCATCCATCCATCCATTGTCAATTCGATCGTTTTTTCGTCCGTCGGTTGGTCACAGGACAGTATCTTCTGAATCCGATAAATGCGTATTCGGAGACGCTAGGTAGATTCCCGAGTTTGCCTTCGGAATCATACATTGAAGACGATAAGCAACTTTGCGCAGAAAATTTTTTTTATTTTTTTTTTATAGCAATTTATTTGAAAAAAAATTCTCGGTTATCGATTTTTTTAAACTATCTTATTCTTAACTTTAAAAAAACTGGTTTAATTTCCAAAAAAAGCAACATAACTGGAAAAAGGACCTTTTAGGAGTACTCCTTCCCGCATTACTCGTTTTACTTTATTTTTGTGAAAGTCCTTGAAATGCGTACCTACTTTTATTTATTTTATTTAAGTTTTTTTTGGCTACCTCCTACGCGGCAGAAACTTGGCACGCAAGGGATCAAGTTTTAGTGGCCAGTGCCTACTTATTTTTACATTGTGCTAGGTTTTTGAATGAAGTTAGGTATGGTGGCATATATTAAATTTTTGTTACCATTACACGTGGAAACGTACACATAAGCAGGTCTAAATACTTTTTGGTTAGAAATTTATGAAAATTATATTTGCAAAGTTGTGTATTGGGAGCAATACACATAACGAAACAAATGTCCTTGCAAAAAGCTTTATCGTTGAAGAGTTCATGGAGACATTTACTTAATAAATAGGAAGGAAATAATTTAATCAGGGTGGTTTGAGGTCACTTCACCGCTGTGAGAATAGAGGAAACAAGCTCAGATTTATTTTGGGTCACAGTTCTTATCCGATTACTTGTTACAAAAAACACTTCAAATTTTTTGATTCTGCAAAAACAGAACTCATAAAGTGCGATGCAAACAAAAGTATTGATAATTCGATGATAAATGGACTAAGCAAGTTGAAAATTTTGTTTTGAACGAATTTTTAAGGTCTTCATCAAATGTTCTTCAAATTTACAAGTCGATCAGTATTCGAACAATTTTTCTAAGATTTTGTCATTAAATAATTTTTGAATAATACATACTATGACTCACCAGGCATTTTCATGGCCTCATGGCCCAGGAGCATTCTGAAAAGATAAATAAAAGGAATTTTAAATTTAGAATGAAGCTATTTAGAATATTGAGAAATCTTCTTTAAAGATATATTAAACTTTTTAATTCAATTCAAACCTGGAAAGCTTAATTATTATTAAAATAAATTATAAATTCTGATTAATGTGCTTTGCTTATCAAACCTCCTGGCAGTGATAGTTGAGCCTTTATATCGAAGCTTATATAATACAAGCATCATTTTTAAAGATCGTGTCCTCACACTGCTGTTAGTGTCCTGCTTAAATAGCAGGAGGCAATGATATGATCTTCACAAATCATTATTTTGACGATATGAATTTGAATTTTCCGCATCACAAGGGCAAATTGATCTAATTATAATTAAGGCACTCGGCCAATAGCGCAACTCAGCCACTTGACATTACAGTGTCAGTTTTTACATACAACAACGTGTTAATTGTTCAAAGCTCATTTCGAACAAATAAAATCGACTTACTATTTTTATCTGATTAATGCAACGAACAGGAGATTGTGCCTCCCGACCTAGTCACATACAATTTTTTTTATAAAACATCATTGTATTGATCTACGCTCAAAAGCAAAATTTGAGCTGAAACATAAAAAACTGTGTGCATTTGATTCGCATCAGTGAGGAAGTGGTCCAGAATCGAGAGACCCTGAGATAGTTTTCAAGTTCAACCAGATAAACCTCCCGGTAGGACCAGGAGGTTGTGTTGAAACCTCGCCTTAAATGACACTGAATTTCAAGAGAAATACTTAACGTCAGTTTGCATGCTTTTCTTTAACGTCAAATAGTCTCGAAGCAGTTAAAGAGCGTCTGGAATATCCCAGGAACGCAAAAATCGCATCAAAGATGACCGTTGAAGACATCGGCAGTAGAAAAACATTTTTTTTGGCGATGTATTATCTTTGCTTCAAATATTACAACATAAACTTAAAAATTAAATAAAGAATTTTTAAAAAAAAGAAAAATTGTAATCATTTTATTTTCACTCTTTTGAACTTCTGATTTTCTTGTCTATAAAATTTGAAAATATTTCAAAGGCATTCATATTCAAGAATCTGTTTTTTTTTCTTATTTATTTAAATGGTGAAAAAATTTAGATTCTCAAAACGAATAACGTCTCTTCCCATTTTAATGTGGCCTTGTCCCCTCAGGAATCACCCATTGGAATCTGCTTAAATTTCTGATCAAATATTTCGCCCACCCAAGGAACATTTACCACGCAAGAAAATAAAATCTTTGCAAGAGAATTCATCCACTTTGAGGGAAAAGAAAAGCCTCTTAGCGTGGAGCTTTTTGCTTGGGTATTTTTCTGTCTTCCAAAAGTGATCTATTCTCTGGTTCACCGAGCGCATTCTAATTATCCTTCATGCAGGCCAGAGATATCTATGAAGCGTTCTTTTATATGAATGCACAGGTGCTCGAATACGACAAAAATGTAAATTCTGACGCTGGGTGACAAACAAACGTGTCTTCTTTCTATTTGCATAAGAGTTGGCATTCCTTTCTGAACGCATACATGGTCGTGTGAGTGTATTATATGAAATCGCAAAAGTGACATTTTTGCTTTCTTTGTGGGGGATTTGTTGCTGGTAATGTTATTATAATATTTTGAATACACATATTTGTGTATCGATTTTGGAAATGGAACGATGTGCTGAGCACTCAAGTTGAATGCGTTTGGTTCAATCGTAGTCAAACCGATGTAAATATTATTCAATGGAATGTCAGACGTTACGTTCTTTAGAAGGTTGTCTTGACGGAGCTACTATGGTTTTGGAAATGATTTTGATTGAGTTTATAGGTCACATGTGGGTGATTCTTTGAATGTATATAAATAAATATCTTCTGTTTCCAGCAATTGATAAAGTGAGTTTTCAAAAATTCAAGCCTACTTCAAATATTTTACAATGAATACAAAATATATTCAATTCAGCGTTAAAGGTCTCTACCAATATTATAAAGGGAAAAAGTTCGCACCTTTGTGTGTATGAGGTCGTTTCGAAATTACTTGAACAATCAATGTGAACATAGCTTATATATTATCCTATTTAAATAAAAGTGTATTTGGTGATTAATTTAAAATTTCAAAGCCTACTTCTTGTCGTAAAATTTAGAAGTTGCGATTTAAAAAAAAAATTTCTGTGGACTCCCTGATATTTTTAACTTTGTGTTATTTTTTTATTTGTTATAATATTGGTCATTATAGAACACAATCTGTGCAAATCCGAATGAAAAAGGGTGTCGCAGGCGGACAGGCGGAATACAACGGATTCCTGGTAATAGGGGACGACCCGCTGGCACCTTATAAGTACGAAAAACTTGTTCCAGCTTAAGCTTAAGAATTAAAATGGCCAGAAGTTCATGTGGTAAAATCAATTTTTACGTGAGAAATAACAACGAGGAACTTGTCTAAAAAATAAATATTAAGTGCCTTGAATCAATCATATTCTTTGTGTTAATCAGAAGAAATCTCATCCTCTGGATCGACAAAATTTATCAAATATCGATGCTCACAAATTATGTACGACAGATTATTATTATTATTATTATTTTCATCCACAAAATCTTCAGTCAGTTCATTTTGCCTATGAACCATAAATCCTTATTCGCTTATCTTTATCCATAACAATACTTATTGGCGGCAAATCAATCATTTCCCTTTTCACCGAGCCAAAACAAATACGCCTCTTTCCTTTTTGTTCGGCAAATCATGAGCCTTTTAAAAAATGTCCTGTCATTTTTTATTGTCTTAAATTTGCATTCATAACAATCTGCGACATCATTAAATCCATCAGAAAGATAAACAAGGAAACATGAGTAAAAAAAAAAAAAAAGGCGAAAGCCTTGTAACCTAAGATTAACGCACAGAAACCGCACTTAAAATTATCTCCGGGGCTTGATGTATCCAAAGCAAAATCATTATTCAAAGTAATTCTAACTTGTAGCTTCTTGGAATCGTTCTTTTTGCTTTACCTTTTTGGCTATGTAAGGCGTACATGAACGTCGCGCGGGTGGATTATTGTTATTTGGAATTTATTTTGAGGTTTATTTTTCCCCTCAGCACGTAACTGCGACAACTTTTTTTTTTGACGAATTATATTCAAATAAAAGCGTGAAAAAAGAATTTTTCAAATTAGAATCCAGTGTAATGGATTTAATTATGCAAATCAGTGATTTGCCCTGGGAGAGGACAAACGTTTTCAATGTTAAATAATAAATAAATTTCCATGGATTTAATATTGTAATCGAGAAAGATATCCGGGCATTCTAATCGAATATGTTTAATTGAGTGCGAGCTCAAAACAATAAACACAATCAGTAATTAATGACTAAATTTGATTAAATTAAACGAATAAAATTTATATTTGTATGAATTTCCAAAGGAGTAAGAAGGATGGAGCAAACAAAAAAATACCGCCACTAATCTCATTTGTGGCACAGAAGGGATTAGTAACGATTAAGGCTATTTAACTGCGATTTAAATAATTGATTATTTAATGGCAAGTATAGTCCTTTATTATTTTGAAGGGAATCATGGTTAGAGAATCTATTCAAGGCACAGTTCCAAGAGCTTCCGAAAAGACGACTGATCGATTGATGCTCCGATAGCACTCATTGACCGATAAATCAATTGTTTATTGATTAAGGTATCAGCTTCATATGTCCAATCTACAATAAGGAAAGATTCGCAAAAATCTCTGCTTTCACAGCGAATCGCCGCTGCAGTTTTAAATTTAAAACGCGATAAAAAGGCCCCATTCGGATTCAATTTTCCTTCGTTTGATGGGCCATAAAATAGGTTATGTTTCAATTGACGCTGTTCGGATTGCTGCGGTTATTGCTGTCTTCATTAATTTCTGTGAGAAGCCATGTAGTTCATTTCCTCCAATTCTGAAAGTTAAGTATAATCCAGTGGATTCAAATCTTTACTTCCTAATTGCAAATATTTTTCTGCTATAAGGCCAGGAACATTGACGCACTTCTTCGGTTTGGAAAAACAGCTTGGATCGAGATTCCTATCTCACATTATAGACTGCGTTCTAAAGAGAATTTATTGTACCGGTCCCACATATTTTCTTAAACTCTTCGGTTGCGATTACCAGCTGATGGGACTAAGTGACTTCTTATTAATCCTAAGACCCGTGGTTTCACTGCTACTTTCCTGAAGAGTAAAATTGCTTTCAATAGGCTCTCGAGTATCGAAAGTATCTTCAATTCACAATTCACAAAATTCACGTGCGCCTTTTTTTTAAGGACCAAGTGAAATTAGAAATTAGCAGAAATGTAACGATAATCACGCTACCAATCGGAAGTAACTCCTCAAGCAATTGTTTTAATTGCTTTGTTTTAATTTAAAGGCATACAGTAACTGTTTATGGAAGCTCATTAATTTATCAATTCAAACTCATTAGCTTACAATAAACCTGTTCATTTTACCTTTACCTTATTACAAGAGGGCATTTGAATCGATTTCAAAATAATAATGTTTAATTGATCAAAGCTTATTATTTCCAGTTATTTGTAAGTTTTCCTTGAATTCAAACCAATAAGCTTGAATTTCAAAACATTTCTTTAATCCCCAAAACCTTCATTTATCGATATTCATTGAAAAGTCTGATTTCTAAACAAATATACACAATGGCATCGTTAATCGTTTTAATATAATCAGCTTCATGAAAAACCTTTTGGTTCGCCAAAGCCGGTGCCACGGCATAGACACGTAATTATCAATTATATGCTTCGATAAAAAACCTTCAGGTTTCTTTATTTTTTTATTTAATACACAACGTGAACTAGACACCCGTTTTAAACAACGATATTCATCCTTTCGCATACTAAAAAATCGTTTGCTGTCAAAGTGTCAATCTGTTTGATCAAAACGAGTTTGAGGACCATAATGTTGGTATATCATTAAAGAACTTTGGTTGAATGGGATGTAGTCGAACAGTCAAGGCAATTGATTTATTGGAAAGCATGCGGTAAAAGCTCTTAGGCAGGGGCGGGATTTTAGAGATGGCGTTAAAGTGTACTCCAAAAAAAAATTCGGAAGATTTTGCCTTCAAATTTTCGTGTTCAACAAAGCCGATCTGGTCTTTTAAACGGCTAGTCTGAGCACTTGAGAAATCGATTACCTTTCATTTGGTTCAATTGATAGGTCCCAGACTTAAATCATTGAATTCCAAGTTTGTGTCGTCAAAATAATGGATTGTGTAGACAACATTGACAGGGTAATGGACAAATCCAAAACACAACATTGCGAATAAAATACTGTGAATCAATCGAATGCAAATAAGTGCCTGAAAACGAGCGAAGAAAAATACAGCACTGTCCTCAATCCTTACACTTTTCGGGAAAAATATGAAAAATTTTTCACAAGAAGTATATTCCCATCAAGAATAAAATGTAATTAAAAATTAAAATTGCGGGTGAGACCATAAAAAATTAGACACCTCCTGAAACTGTCTGTTTTTAAGATTATTAATTATAGATGCTCTTTTGGTAGCGTATATATCCAAGGGTCTTAATTAGTCCCACAAAATAAGTTGACTTGTTTTTCCGAGTCAGCAAATAAATTGAGTTAGCCTAATAGAGAATTACTAGGAACTGAGCAACATTCCCTTTCTTAGTTGATTCTCAAATGATTTTTTTGTTTTGAGTAACGAAGATGTCTATTAAATGAATAAAAAATATCTTTTACAATCTTCCTTCTAGACCACTGGTTCCATTCTTAGTATTTTAGTGCCAAGGAATTTTGATGTATACAAATTTCAATTCATTCACTTGTAAGCTTAGCAAACAAAATGTTCATCATCGGTTGTTTTTATCTCAGAAGCCAATGCTTTCCAGGACAAAGAGGATACACGGACTTTGTTGACAAACAATGACACCGGGTTTAACTGATTTTCTAAAGACACTTTCCATTCTATTTCTGTGTATTTTTGGTTTGTTTTAAAATAAAACACGATTTGTCAACATTTAAAGGTCCTTTTAATATCTGTACATACTTGCGCCTACACTCCTGCCTACAATACGATTAATATCTATTGTATAAATTCCAATTTAAGATTGTGTCGCCCACTTAATCAAAATGATGTCAGAAAATAAGCGCGAATCCCCAATTCCACTTGGGGATGAAATTATTTATTTTGATTAAATCCCAGTGGTTCAATTTTGCCTGGTGTCGCTCACTATGCCACAGTTGAACGATGAAAAATTGCTATGTCAGTAATTGTTAACCTAAACTGGTGTTCCAGCGCGAAGACTACAGAAAGGACTTGCTTGGTTCACAGCTGCCTCACCGGTCGATATAATGGTAGCATGGAATGATTCCAGCAGTTTAAATGGTCGTTTGTACGCCTCATTAAGAGGCTTTTACGAAAATTTGTTGTACCCTGCGACCAGAACAGAAAACAAAGCCTCATTTCCACGCCGTACACATTGAAGCATACAGCAAAAAAAAAGGGGTCCCTCTAGGCTCAATCGTCGTGCTACCTTTACACTTCTATTGTCTGTGTGTTTGTTGTGTGTGGTTTTTACTCCCTGCTCTCTTAACCGCACATTATAGTACAAAATCTGTTGCCACATATAATCCAATAACGTGAACTGTCATTGCGAGGAATTACAATGGCTTTGGGGGCCAACAGCAATGCCACGGTTGCCACCTTCTAGCTACGACTATAATGCCATCCCGGAGGCACACTCAACCAGCCATGGAGTGAAGCATTGATTTAGGTGGTCTCTTGGATTTATTTGTTCACCCTGTTTTTTTTCCTTCCTGTTTTATCTGTTTTAATTTTTTTTTTTCTAGACCGGTAGTCTTAGCGTTTACACCATAGCGACCTCGGGCAAGAACGTTGTGGTGGATTAAAGGTATCTGGTTGATTGCATTTAAACGGAAAGGTAGCTAGCTTTAAAATGTAAAGAAGTTTGTGTAACGCGATTATTTAAAGCGTAACCGCAACGACCAAACTGTCACCATAGGAAGTTAGCAAAAGCTTCGTTTGAATATCGTTGAGGCTTCGATTTGTTGATATAAATGTGTTTGGGGTGGGCTTGAAATAAAACCACGAAACACGCAAAATAATTATTCGTATTTGATTTTTTTTTTTTTTTTTTTGTGAAAGAGGAAATGTCAGTCTTACGTGTAATGGAGAATAAGGAACTTTGTTTCCAACTACTTTATTCCAAGACTGATGATAATCGTTATGACTATTTGACAAAGCCAATGATTTATGGCAGTCGTTCCCTTTTTGATGAAATCTATGATGTTTCTACGCTGGATTTAGTCATTGCCGCTTGGTCCCTCGAGCTGGATAATGAATCACGTTTGGTCGGTTGTCTTGAATATTGAATCTAAGTTAAGGTTGGATATTTATGAGATAGTGATTTGTGGCTCTAAATTAGTACGATTGAAAAATGCGATGAAAAAGAACTGGGTTACGAATAATTATGGATATTCTAAGTTTCCAATTTTTTGCATTAGTTCTCAAGCTTAGGATTGATTGCTGATTAACATGAAAGTTCCAACTCGTATTTATGGTTGGCTCTTTAAGGAGTAAGAAATTTTCATGGATACATCGTATTCTTAATGCGGTAAAAAATGACCAAGTGCAGGTCGAAAACGCACATGAAGGGTTCCGTACCACTATAGAATGGACAATTTTTCCAAGAATCCTTTGTTAAACTTAGGTGAATTTGTTGTGACTGCAACAATGAAGTTATATTTAACAACAAAGAGGAATAGTGTCTGAAAGATTTCCATGCGTGGCGAAGAAAATTTTACTAAATACCCTTCAAACTTCCGTGGAGGAAGGTGTTACCTTGCGCTATCTTTCTCTATCTTATTTTCATATCCTTTCTGTAAAATTAAGTTGTGATTTTTTTAAAATACGTTTTTTAGTATGGAGACCCACTTTTATTTGTAAAATTATATTATATTATTTTTGCTGTTGTGGCCGTAGTAGTTGCGGTTCCAAAAATACTGCCCTCAAAACAAATGGACGGACGGAGAGACAGCTTAAAATTAAGGAGGAGAGATCCATGCAAGTGAGTTCTATGTGGCAATTAAATTAAACTATGCTTTGTTAAAATGATATGGAGCTTCTTTTTGACTCAGTATAGCTTTGCGCATTGCCTTCTTTTGTGATTTAAAATATTACGATTCAACGGAGTTTCACTCACACAAAAAACTACAGTTGCTAAAGACCTGAATACTATTTTCTTGTGCATCTCACAATCCGCCAATCCTTCACCGTGCACCCATACAGTTGAGACCAGTCTGTTCCGACTACCACTTTTATTTATCTTCATTTCTGTTTCTTTTTTTTTAATTTTTTAATATTTTCCACTTAACTTAATTATAACGCTTTAAAGAAGAACGGTTCAACCCAATTGCACGGATGTAGGGCGCTGGTGGAATAATGAGTCTGAGGTTGGCTAAGAACGAGGATCGTATTGCTTACTACATTAGGCTAATTGAAAATTATAAGTGAAAATGAGATGTTCGGGTGTGGTGCCTTGATTGTGTAAAGAACGCAACCTAAAGTCTTAATAATTATGTTAAAAAAAACTGAACAATAACAATATCAAGAGAGAGCGTACTTAAGATAGAAACATTCTCGACACCCTCGTATATTGCTCATCTGGAAGTGTGGGTGGAGTTCTTGTGGATTAGAAGGTGCCTAAGGATATCAAATGATATATCATAAGCACGTTTGCGTTCTGCTTTGCAGTTTATTGTTCTTAATGCTTTTCTCTCTGGTGGTGATAAATCATTTCTGGAGACGAGAGGCATTTCACTCGCTGTTCTCTGAGGAAATGAAGTTGAATGAGAATTTAATTTATTCTTATCGAGGGAAGGAGGGCGTCTTGGAAACATATCTTTTTATCGAATGGTTCTTACATCGGTAAAAGTGAAATATTTGATGCTAGTCTAGTTTGATTTGAACTTTCCTTATAGACATCAGAAACCTGACGTATGATTGAACAACCCAGCGCTATTTAGTGCAGCTACATGTGAGTCAACTACGTGTGCTTAAAATTAGTGATGAAATATGGAAAGTAAACGAGAGTCAACTGATTTCATAATAAAGTGTGAAAAGTATGTTTGTTTGGTTTGAATTTTATCAATCGACTTTAAACCCTGCCGGTCAGAACCGCATAGCATTTGGAGCACCGGATTAACATTAATTTGAAAAATATGAGGGCGCTGTCATCACATGAAATCTTTTACGAAAGCATTAAAGAGATTCGGAGACAATACGGAAGCCTGCAGACTTGAAATCTACTGTTACCAATTTGAAAGAATGGCCCGAAAGGTAGTTTCCAAATTCTTGATTTATTGATGAACTCTCTTTCGTTAAAAAAAATATATAATGTTTAGCTCTGTAAATTGCCTAAATAATCAATTTTAAAAGTCCTACTTTCACAAAATACATACAGAGTATGGTCCCATTTATCGAAGAGATAATAAGAGTACCGGCAACTCGTCAATGAAACGCTTAATATGCTTTGATCTATACATATAGGTCCGCTTCAGAAATAACACGCTTACGCCAACGAATAACCCATTCATGAAAAAACTTTTTAAACGCATTTCTTGGCATCGACTATAATACACAAAAGACATTTGATTTTGAATTTAAAAATGTTTGGATTTTTTATATTTGGACTTAAAACTAGTAAAATAGCGTCTTGGTAAAAATAAAATTATTTGAGGTCAAAATCAGGTTAATTGAAAAACGGGCGAGCATTATGAACTAGCTAACAAAATTTTTGAACAAAAAACATGGCTTTTGGCCAAGATCATCCTCATGGAAAAACTGGAAATCTAGCTAACGAGATTTTTATATTTTTTGACTGCTTTCATTTCAACATTTAATTAATTAAAAATAGTCTTTTGTAGGCACAAGCAGGTCAAGCCTATGATAATTTTACGACAAAAGACATGATAGAAAACTTTTGCATAAAGTTATAAGCTTTGCATAAAGTCATAAGTTTCGTGACAAGGGATTTTTCATCTTTTTGTACTTTTTTTCTCATTTCCTCAGAATGGTTTTCACTAAAAGCCTGAAACCTCAAAATGAGGGACAAAGTTTTTTCATATCAAGAACAGAGTTTGCTCAGCAATATAATTTATTTCTGCCTTAAGGATTTAGACTTTGCTCGAGTGCAAAGAATCAAAAAACTTGCGCCCAAAATATGAAACTTGTTTTCCAAAAATGCCCTTCAAAAGGTGGATACACACCATGAACCACTGTCAAACTTTGATAGATGAATATTCCAAATATGATCACAAATCACATTGCCAACATTTATTTACCACTCTCAATGAATCTAATTGTGTGCTGAATCAAATAACGACAACCACCCCTCTCAATCGAAAACTTTGCACATTAACCGATAGAATTGCCTCCATTGACCCAATTTGTTGAGAAATTTGAAATTGGCCAATTTGTTAGGAAAACCCATATCCACCCGTTCGTGCTTCATACAACGGAATTTATTTGTTCTCTTTTTTTTTTTTGCAAAGTCCTTTTCACAAGGATGTGTATATTGAGGGATGCTGAAGGACTTTTTTCTATCAAATACCTAGGTACCCTGTAGGCACAGCAATCGTCATGTATATTAAATATCCTGTATATTACCCTTTTTAAAGGAAATCGAAGAAGTCAACCGGATTCACTGAGGAGGACTCCTTTTTTTTAAGACTTCATGCTTAACTGGATGCGTGGTTTGGCAGATTCTTTGGTTCTTTAAGGACAAGAAACGAACGTTGAGGCAATTTGGGAAAATTGGAAAACTGGCGTCACCCACAGTAGTTTGAAAGAGATTTTCTCGACTACTTTGTTGGCATAAGATACTTGTTTGTTGTGGCAATGAAAATTAATTTTCCAACCTCGAGACGGGTTTGGCACGTGATCAGTGCAGAGCTTCCAAATGGAGTGTGTATATTTTTTGTTATGCTCATGGGAACGGACTTTTATTTGGCCATATATCTTCGAATGTATCCGCGCGATACGATATGTAAGTCTGTTGAAAAAGATAAAATGTTGGAATCCGAAGGAAATTTTAAAAATATTATACCATAGGGAGAGATAACCTGTAGACTGGCTTTCAAAGATTAATTTTCAATCAATAAATGAAGGAGATGGAGATACACATCGATTGGTTGATTTATGAAACTACATTCATCTCTTTATGAGAGTGGTAAGAGGAGGCTTTTGGCTGAAGCGTTGGTGAATTTGAATTAAATAAATTGAACTTATTTGCGATGCAGAATTTTTTGAGCCGGCAAGCTTAAGATCTGTTTGAATTATTATATTCTATAGCAGGCAAACCAACGTTCGGATATGACAATGAAAATAATAAATTAAAAAAATTGTTGAACCAAAAGTTTAAAAAAATTGATTCCTCCTACGATTGATTGTTTGCTGTTTGCTTATTTGAGCTTGCATTCAGCTGATTTTTTTGTCTACAATATGTGATTAGTTCCTTGGCACTCCCTCAACCATCTCAACACCGAAATGCAGATGAATATTTATGCTTCCCTCAATCTAATCCTCTGGCCTAAATACTCCCGGCTTTAATGCCCTAACTCTCAACCGCATCGTATGTCATCGTTTCAAATACCCGTTCGCAAATTATTCATGTGTCTATATTTTATGTATCCAGTTCCCTGCAGTTTTGTGGTTTATCTAGACATCTTCCGTGTTCTATTTTTGTCAAAGCTATGAATTTGATATTCCCTTGGAGCTAAATTTTTATTCTCATGCACTGTCACCATCCATACATCCCATGTCCGCTGGTTTCTGGCATATTTTCGACGATGCTACAAATCGAGGTCACTATTTGCAGAGGAACGTCCTCTTCATCGTTGCTTTTTTTGGTATACATGTATGTATATTGTTGGTAAAAAAAAACAACAAAATAATGTCTGCATCTCCGTTGCCAAGTTATAGCTTTATGGTAAGGCCCATTTATTTTTATATTCCATAAGACTTTCGGCGTAAAACGTTTACCTGAATGAATGACTGATGCGTTATCCGCTAAGACAGAAATTTTTTATTTTGCTCCTACAATTATTATGAGGTTTGATGAAGGAAGACAACTTTCGAGACGATGAACAGGAACAAGAGGAAATGGAAAGCATTTAAATGAATTTACAGAGTATGACGATACGGTGCAGCGTTCCCGACACCCGAAAGCGGAGTCTGGTTTTCTTACTAAAAAAAAAAAGTTTCAACAATTTTGACACATTTCGTCGCAGCTTCTTGAGTGTTTATTTTCGGAGAAACATAGTTTTCCATTTTTAAGCATTTACAGATGGCAGTTATGGTAAAGTAATCGCAGTGTTTTTTTTTTCTTAAAAAGCTTCAGTATTTTTGCAGTTTTATTATTGTACTTTAAATATTTTTTTTTAATTTTTGTGGTGCGATGGTTTGATCAGTTTCAAGACCAGGGGTTTAAGTCAATGAAACATTATCAGTCATTTTAATGGTCACAAAATTGATTCGAAGCTTCTGAAACCATTCAGATTTGGAAAAAACTGTAAGTCCTTTTTTATTACCTTAGGAGATTCCTTCAGATTTGCTTTAATCTTGTAGCATTTATTAAATCACTTGGCTGTAGGATCTTCTTTAAGTTTGGTTTAATCACACAATCCCTTAAAGAGAGACAATTATAAAAAAAACAGGAACATATTTAATAATAAAAAGTAAGGAAAGATCGTTTTATAAATCCGATATTTATTTGGTCTTGAGGAGCGAAATTGGCTGCAAATCCTTCTTTAAATGTGCTTAACTTTTTTTAGGAGAACTTACATTAGGAAACATACTTATTATTAATACATACACTCGATGTATAATTTACTAATTTTATTATCTATTATGCATTAAAGTCACTGCGCAGCCAATCGGATAAATGTAATGTTTACCCTCTCAATCGATATAGAAGGATTGCAACATTCTTTTTTTTTGCTTGTGGAAACAATTTCCATTAGCCGCCTTATGCGCGTCTAGCTTCAGATCAATAATTAAAATTCACACTTAATAATTCACGTTAATCATTCTTACGAGCACTAACGTACAATTTCGTCAATGGTCTGGGCGTGACCGCGATATTTATACATATCTATATCCGCAATGAAGCACCAAGCGATCGCATGAATGACAACACTGGACTATTAGTAAGTAGCGCTCCGGAGGCGATGGCGTCCTCAACATATGTATTTTATTCATGTGAATTGATTCATTTGATGGCACTGCCAGAAGGGTCATCATAAATTCATGGACTGTTAAAGGTTTTTATTCAAATTCAGCCCTTGCCAGCGTTTGTAAAGGATTAGCTATACCATAGTATAAACGAGCTGACTTCGGTTCTGTGTCATTATGCGTACGTTAAGGCACCATGCTACCATAAGAATAACTCAATTGCAATCTAATTGGTTTGTCACTGTTACAAAAGATAGCTTTTAGGTAAATGACTTTCCAAAAAAAAAAAAAAACGGTTGTTGTTCTTCCGTTTTGCTACCTTTGTAAATGAGGACCGCAAGATTGAAATTTGTGTGCTACATATACATGTATGACAGAGCCAACCTTAGAAAATGTGGCTTAGCAAATTCGTTGTGCGAATCCACTGCCGCAGAGGATGTACAAGTTATGCTGTGTGTACACTTAATGTTGACAGGACGATTAGAGGGGCATTAAGAACCCCATTAGTCTAATGAGAGAACACATTGTGGGCGAAAGAAAAGTTTGTTCTTTGTTGTTAGCTGGATTTGGGATTTTCGTTTTACGGTCTGGTTACATTGTCTTAATTAAGCTGAAGAGATTATCTCCGCATGAATGATATGAAAAAGTTATGAAGAAGAACTGCGTCGTGGCACAATGTTAAGGCAAATAAAAGCGAGATTGCCTTTGGCAATAACCACAGAGAGAAACATAATTCAAAATAGTTTTAATTTTTTCTTGTCTACTAACTTTTTACTCAAGAGGAGTATATTATTTAAGGAATGAAAATCTTGAGGACATTGAAATTTGCACCACTGAAAATCAAAGTTTAAGCCTCCTGGACTGACAAGTGATTTACAGAAGCAAAACTTTTATCCAAATTTCTCATCACCACTAGAAGTTGTTTCCATTATCCAAAGCCATAATTCTGCTTGCGCAATGTATAGGGTCTTACGTAGGAAACGAGATATTTCGCCTTGTAATCTCTGTTATATATTTATGTATTTGGCTTAAATTTCCCCTGAGTGTAAGTTCTCCGATATCCACTATTATTACAGCATCCCTGGTTATACCTAAGTATGTTTCATCTCAGCAAATGACTTAAAGAATATCTTGACAGAAGAACTCCATTACCAGGGGCTGCATTATAATTATGTCTCGTACTTCTCTCCCCCTCTTTACTTATCAATCTCTGACCCAATTAGTTTTCGATCAAAATGTATACTGCGCGTAAATGAGAAAAAAAAAAACTGTACGAGTATACTAGTTCCTTTTGAAGTGAAATTTGAGAGCACACTTTGTTTACGAATATAGTTTCATTTGTGCGCATGGTATCAATTATTTTCATGCTATCGATGAGTATGAAGCAAGTAATTTTAACTTGCAAAGAGTAACGTTGACGACAGGTAAAGTTTTCTTATGCAAAAAATTAAAGTAGAAACTCGAAATCAGCGACAAAGCGATGACTACAAAGGGAAATTTTCAAGAGTAATCAGGTAAATGATGGTGCTAGTTTTACTCCAAGTGCCTGTTAATGTGGATCCAACAAAAAAAAGTATTGATTTTGAATTAAACGAATCTCAAAGTTGACTTTTTTCAATTCGAAAGAGGCTTAAGACACAATGTCAATCAGCGGAATACAAATCGAAAAAATGAGAACTGCAGGCAGTTCCTTTGATCCTTGATTGATTGATTTTTAAACTTAATATATTCAAGTCATATCACTTCAATGAGAATCTTGTTACTCTATAGCACTAGACTAAAGGAATGAAAAAAGCGGCTAAGTGCGAAGTTGTATCTCACTCGAAGGGTGCCTGGTAAAGTATGCAGCACTTTATATTTCTTTATTTTTAGATTTCTCATATCACCCAATATACTCCTAGTACGAGTAAAACAATTAACCTATGTCGAACGTTTACTTTATAATGGATAGGATTAAAAAAAATCACAACCATGCGTCGCACGAAGACACATTGCCAATCGTCAACTGCTCCTTGGAACTGGATCATTGCATACAGTTCGACATTAAATTTAGCTGCGACTTTAAGAAGCAAACGGCCATAGCACTATACATTCTGTATACTGCTATATACAATTGAAAGTGTCTGGCTTATATGGTTCAGAAGGTATAGTCGTGTGACAAATGGATGGACAGCGGAGTCTTTGTAATGAGGTTTCGATGACATTCTTTGGGTACGAAACCCTCAAAATAAAAAAACTTGAATACTGACAAAGTTGAGAATCAGCAAGAAGAAAGTGCGAGCAGAAGGAAAGATTGTGTTGTGATTTGCAACTCAGATGTATTTTTGCTACGATTTCACCAAGGGTCGAATTCTGGTGGAGAATTTAACATTTACTTATTCTCATTCGTACACACACTATTTAATTTGAAATAATTAGAAAGTTGTGGTTTGGAAGATACTTCAAGACCGCCTTCTTGGTCAGGCTTTTATAGATGACAGACCCCACCAGTCACCACTTTCAATGGCAAAAAGGTTATTGGATCGGATTCGCGAGCCTGAAAAAATTCTAATCTTAGAATAGGATTCGATTGATCCAATTGAAATTCCGTTAATCTTGCCTTTAAAACTAACTAAGATGATGACAATATTTCTAATGATGAAAAAAAATTATCCATTTTAAATCTCGTCATAGCCACGGAAGCGGTTGATTCGAAAATAAAAAAATTAGATGCCTGAATCAATAGAAGAGGGCCAAAGTTAATCATCTACAAATTTGTTGGGCCTTGTCTCATCTCTGGTTAATTGATTTTTGTGATAGCAATCGCTGTAAGTCTATCCGGAAGATAATTTCTTGGCCAGATTTAATGACCATATGTTAATTTTAATCCAAGAAGGTATGAAAATGGTTCATACGCTTCATTGTTTTTTTTTTTTAGATGTAATTTCTCTTCAAAATAAATAATCTTCTTTTTCAATTGAAATTTTGCAATTCTGTGTGTCGCTTTTTTTTCAAACATTATTTCAGCCACCCTTAATTTTTTAAACAATTATTACTTCTACATTTGTACTACTCTGTTATTCTGAGAAAACGACACAATAAAAAAGATATTTCCATGAAACCGAAATGAAACGAAAAAATTGTTTTACAACAGATAAAATATCAACAACAATTTGTCTAATAAAAACCGGTGATAACTTTTCTTTAAACCAAAACACCGCAATTTAAAAAAGGAAATGTTTCAAGTATACCCGAGAGAAAAGTCTCATTTCCTCAAAAAAGTATGTACCCACATATTAAGATACTTTTTGCGTTGCATGAGTTTCATTTTTCGACGGTAAACTTCTCCAGACACATGTTCTTGTTCGCTGACTCCTCTCTCCTTGATGATGCCTAAATTTTCTTTATGCTTAGACTTTGAAAAGTTCGGTCTTTAAATAATTGAAATACAAATATAGAATCGCGTGGTTGTAGGTGAGTGTGTCTGCTCATGCCCTTGAGGGTAATAGTAAAAAGGTAAAAAAGAACCAACAAAGGTAATAAAGAATATTTGAAAAGAAATACACGGAAGTCATAAAAAAAAAAGAAAAGAAAAAGAAATAAGAAAAATGACTGGAAATGGAAATGAGGAGCAGAGTTTTTTTTTCTTTTGCAAGAATGGAGCAATTTCCTTTTCACAGACAAAACATATTTCCAAAATCAATTCATTGTGAAAACTTGACAGCTGCTTCGAGAAGACACTGTTTTTTTTCTATTTTCTGAAAAATAATCTACAAGTGAATAATCAGATGTGTATCAAATGAAAGTAATCTTTTTACAGGAAAGTACATTTTAAGGTTATTTATCTTCTTCAATACTCATAAATTAATCAAAAAAAAATATATCAGTCAGTCCGAGGAGTAGGTAATGAACAGCCGTATACTGCTGCTATACGGATAAGCCTCAGCCAGACAAGTTTCCTCATTAAGTCGGAGAGAAAAAAAAACACGGAAAGAGGATAAAATCGTAATTAGTTCCTTCATTCTTTCGGACCACCTACAGTGTTACTTTTCAGAGCTTCCTCAAGGATAATTGATCATCACACTTGTTGCCACAAATTAACAACGCAATCAATAACAAAAAATTAATATCAGCAACTCGCGTAAGGCCACTGATGACCAGGATAGCCAAAAGTATACATCACACTATCTGGACTAGAGAGTTGTGGTGACGGACATGAGAAAGCGAAACTCAGGGTGAATTTATAATTATGAGCCACCCATTTAATTTCACGTCAAATGCCTGGAATTCAAAAAGTCTTTTTATCCAAAAAGAGATCACGCGCCTGTCTCCAAGTGAAGGGTGTCCGGTGTCAAGATGCGAGGATACTTTGACGTTGACGAAATTGTTATTGGGGAAATAATTATGTGCTTCTACTTTGCACAATACTTAACTATGAAGCCGAATCATAAGCTTAATGCTTGACCCTTTGGCTCATTCTAAAGCTTAGTTGTACTTAGTACATAAATAAATTTAAAAGTGAAAAGTTTTTTGCCGTGGAAAGTTCTCGAGGGCTTCTATAAAAGCAAGTGAGGGTGGCATTAAGTTTCCACATTTGTTTTTCTTTTCTGACTAAATATTTAAAAATGAAGGAAGTTCTTGGTCTTGAGTATCTGAGAATCAACGGAATCTGTCCAAAGTTAATAGAAAATAGTTTCCTGCAACATGGTACAGCGAATGGATGAAGTACGAGTAAAACGATACCCTCCTACCGTGGAAATATGAGCCCAGCTTGTATTTAAAGCCTGTTTTCAATACAATTTTTCGTGGATGAGGAAACGATTTCTCCATTTATTCTGGATTAAGAAGGGAAAGTACATCTAGTGAGCGACTTGATTTTCTGTAATGACATAGCTTCAAGTCCGTTTTGGAAATTCTGCTAAATTTTTTAAAAGAAAGACAACAAATGTGTTAAGCCCTGGGTCAGTATTCTGCAAGAATATCTTTGCGCGAATGATTAAACCAGTAAAGAGTGTAAGAATTCAGCTCTTAAATCTCCCTTATAAATCAACAAATCTTTTGGCCAAAAGACGCTATGTAGTTCTTGCAAGCGAGTTAAAATTGATCAAACTAAAGTGTCATTATCAGCTCCAGTCTTTGATCCACCAAGAGCAAATAATTGTAAACGGCTTTGGTTTAGCCAGGTCATCTTCAAGAATTTTATTCTATGCTAAGTAGTTATAGTTATAAGCCTTATATTTCAGGGATATCGTAATCATTTGTCTTAGCCTTTCTTGTGAAGTGGACCAAGACTGTTTTGATTGAATTGATGCCACACCTGTTTTCGAATGATAAATTTTTGATGTCAAATATGTAGGTACTTCATGATCTCCCTCAAGTGTGTTCAAATATTTTCAATGCTTTACGATCGCATACTGCATATTCCTTGCATTTGGCTCTTGCTTTTGCAAGTATTTTAATCAAGTTATCCATCATTTCAAACTCAAATCAATAGTGATATTTTTCCTTCGTCAGGACTATGCGTCTTCGGGCTGCATTGTTCATGAGTCCATTTCAATAGCATATCTCCAACCACTTGATAATCTACCTTGTTATTCTATGAAAATAAATGGCATGATTACAAAAGCTTGCAAAGGGTCAACCAACATTTTTGTTAGATCAATTCACAGAGACACATTTTCAGAAACCTTAGAGCAACAATTTGTCACAAAAATAATCAAGACGAACATTAAATTATCTGGAAACTTTTTTTTTTCTTGGCGTAGAGTTCCTCCATAAATTTGTCAAACTTAACACAAGACTGTGGTTGTAGGTCTTACACAGAATAACAACACAGCAAATGTCATATCCATCACATTCCGGATAAGTCGTTGCTCTTAAATATACGCTATAAATTAATAACATAACTTATGGCTGGGTGAAATATTTTCATCCTACTTGACAACTTGCAGACTTTTACACTATTTAATCGGGACAAGAATGCCAACTGTTCCATTAGAAAACTTTTTTTCTATCGAACTTTGAAAAGGATAAAATCAACATTAAATTTACAACTTATGCAATTATGATGGCAAGCAAACAGCTGGGAGGCGCATGTGGCTGAGCAGCTGCCTTTCAATTGGACCAATTCATTTACCCAAAGATTGAATACTAAAGTAAGTTTTCGAATTTTGTTCATACCATTTGCCATTGGGATTAATTTAACAACTATCGATCAGCGAATTTATTATTGTCATGTAGGAATAAAAATTAAATAATAGTTTGTATAGATGAGTTTTCATTGACACTGCTGGTCATGCTGGTGATGAACTAAAAACATAACCTTTTACTGATGTCGAATAAAATACTGCGAATTAAGTGAATGCAAATAAGTCGATGTCAAATTATCCATCCCAAATCAAAATACATCTGAGTACTACAGAATCAAGTTGTAAAGAAAGACAAATATACTCAATAAAATTGAGTTCAAAATTGACCATCATCAGGCAATAACAAAGCAATCAGGTCACCTCTCCAAAAATGTACACACTCATCTTTCAAAACAAAAAAAAAAACAGCTTGTCTGTAAGAAACACTTTTTTCCAGAATAATCCCGTGTTAGGTGTGTTTCCATAATAATTTAATTCGGACAAAAAAAAAATGTATGGCAAGGATATTTTTCTTGGCACGGTCTTAAGCTTCTTAAAAAGGGAATCCTAAAGGAAAATACCCCAATGTATATGGTGTCTATTATCAGGTTTTATGTAAACCGGACAAGAGTCTGTTTTCCACTCGTTGTTGGGGTGTTATCGTAAATTCCCTCTGAATATATCGCAAATATCCCAACGCGCCTATATTGATTGCGAACCGTAGACCCATTGAAGGTAAGAATGATACAGATATGGGGCTGGGGTGTGCCTGCATGTAGAGCATGTTGGTTGGTGGTACTTTATGAAAATGGAACTTCAAAGTACACACATATGTTTTTTTTATGGGTGAAAGAGAAAAATGTAGGTGACCCTAATGCATGGGAAAGTACGTGTATGTACCTATATTAAGCACACATTTAAGCTTTTTGTTTGGACAGAGCATATGTATCCCTTAGAAGATATGATGTTTGAAAATTCGGTTAACTAAAAACGTTGTTCTCAGGTGTTGGTTTGGGTTAGTTTTTTTTTTTTGAGAGAGAGGGGTCTTATGTTGCTAGTGAAATCATTTGTTTTTTCAGCAGGGATCACAAAAGAAACCGCCAAGTAATTGTCCCAGTGTTGTTTGTATTTTCAAAAGAAAATTAGTATCTTCAGATACTGATGCTCTACTAGCTAAATATATGGTAATAGCCTCGGTCACACTGAATTGAAAACGATAGAAAAATTGTTTTACCCATTAAGATAAAGAAAAAGCTAAATCTGATAAGTTTTTGTTTTAAGCCATAGATTGAACTATCGCAAGGCGGTCTAGCTTCTCCACGTTGAGGAGAATAAGCTATCCTAGATGTGCACACAACAATCTAAGATTATTTCACAAGTCAACAAGGTCATTATATTTTGTCTGCCGTCACATAAAGATATAAACGGTAATGAGAAAGCTTATGAACTTCTATTCCTGGAAGCGGAAAGGCAGCTTCTCTTTACCAAAGTACGTGTAATCAGTATCTATAGAGAAATACAGAAACAGCAGCCAGTCTATTAGACTTAACCAGATAGCTGTTTCTTCTTCTACAGAGGCTAGAGACTATCCGTATGTTAATGATGACACAATTAGCTATAAATCACATCCAATCCAATACAGGCACAAAGGATCCGAATTTTGGTCTCATCCTAAAAATGTTGTTTTACAAGAACTTGTAAAAAAATTGCTCGGAAAACATTGAATTAAATTAACCTTTTATTGCTGATTATAAACTTAAATCTTCCTAAACAAAATGAAAGACTTGAGTATTTAGGTTAAAAACTTTTGATACATTTCAAGTACAATTTGTAAAATTTCTTAGAAAACCATTTTCTTTCCACATTTAACAATCATGTCTTCATAAACGAGTCCCTAATCCAATCACTTAACTTTTAAATTAACTTTTAAATGAATGATTAAGTTTGAACGATGAAATAACCCCACCACTGTCGTCAACATCTTCCCAACAAGCACAAGCACATACTTTGCGCCATGCACACTCACGAACTAAGCACATGTATAAAATATTAACCATGCGATCAAAAATATTATTACATCCAGGTGAAATGATTACCACCACGAACACCAACACTCCTAAGCGGCGCCTCTACCCAACTTACTGGTAGCACTTAAAAACATCACCCACACCAGGATGGCTCTAGTGTACAATCGACACAAAGGCTATGCCCTTCTAGTGTTTGTACAAGGCAGGCCCTAGCAGCAGCCATTGCATGTTTTAGCAGTATTTTGAGTGTACACCGACTTCCACAACCCTTTGGAATAATTCATTAGGCAATTCTCATGAATAAACACCAAATGCGGATAATTTAACAACACAACTATACAACAACTATGGACCCAGATGCTGCTTTTTCTATGGTACTGTGCTGCTATGGACAGATTGGAGCGTAAAACCTGTGACCTGTGGAAAAGGGAGACCTTTCGAGGCACATGAAAAGCTTTGCGGTAAAATTTTGTTTGGAAAATTGAAGCACACGGATATTTTGGATTTGCGTTCGTTTGACACGGTTGCCCATGCTATACATCGGAGAAACGATGTCAAATGACGATAACATTTTTTTCAACACTCAATTTGCAGGCGTGGCACTGGTCAACAGAGAGAGAGAGAGAGAGAGAATGAGAAGGAGTTGTCTCTAATGAAATGTTATTAGCGGTGGCGGATTTGCAGTTTTGGCGGCCACAGGCCATGTCATAAAAGCCGCCCCTTGCTCAAGTCACATCATAAAGATACTACATATCATCTAATTGCATAGTTGATGTGTGGTCAATGCGGCCTTATGCATTGCTTTTATGGGTTTGCGAATTCGCATGAGTTGATAGTCTATTAAAGGATTTCTTTCAGTCATTGATACCTTCCTTTATTACCGAACTGACTCCCCCACTGTTATTTTGATCGGCTCCGGGAGCTCGAGACCTAAGCTGCAACCAAGTATGCCCGTTGGGCCAGCTAACGAGCAAGCATTTTTACCACATAATGTACTTATTTCTCTCATTAGTTTATTTTTTTACCACTTTTCGACGCCCTTTAAATCTTCCGGCCCTAGGCCCGCGAATACTGTGCCTTAGGACAAATCCGCCAATGGTTATAAGCCTGCAGGAGGACGATATTGGTGACATTTATTATTTGTTTGTGAAGCGAACGCTCACGTAATGTGTCCTTGACCGAAGCTAAGCCATCCGTAATTGTGACTCCTTGGAATACAGGCCAAGGATAATTGCCCTCAAGAGTATTCTTCAAGTGAAATTTTATTACATCAAGAGTTGTTTACTGTCATTTGACGTCGTATGGCAACTGTGTCTCTGAAAATAGAGTAGCAAATTTCAACCTGCACAAGGAGTTCTTTTTTTAAACAAATTTTGTACAACCACCAAATGCAGTAAACCTTCCTTTCAGCCTAACCATATAGAGTAGACTGCAAATTAATGAAGGAAGAAAGGATAGAAAGGATAGTATACACATACAGAGCTGTTGCGCATACCCATTATGCAAATTTCAATAATAACACCATCTTCCTTTGAACGAAAAGCTGAAATTGTATAAATTTCTAAAGCCCAACACAAGCCAACTGTAAATAATAAGGAACCAAACAAGACAGATGAAAAAAAAGGACTAGTTACATGTAGCAAGGTAGGCCATTCGTTCTTCTATTTAAATCAGAAGGAGTGCTCCAAAATGAATGAACAATTTTTTTTTCTATCCTTTTCAAGGATGAGGTTGAACGTTGATCTGTTTTTTTTTTTCTTTTCTTTTCTTTTTTTTTGTATTTCAGTCGACCCGGCCTTTTGAATTAAGAAAAAAAATGTTTCGTTTCGCCTTATATTTTACTAAAGATATATATATAGGCGACCCAAAGCACCCATTTGTAAGCCAAAAAGCAGAATAGTCACCGGAAAAAAAAGGATGTATGCGAAGATTCTTTATATCCGCTTCAAATTTGAAAACCAAATTCTTTCGCGTTTACTGTGGAAAGCAGATAGAATATGCGGGTGTGTGCATACTGATATGTGCCATGTGGCTCCGGTCTGAGAGTAGAATGTACCCAGCATATGGAAATGTTTCCTTTATTTATCCTTAAATTCTGGAATCCGATGAGGACTGTGTCAATACACCTTGGTATAAAAGACAGCACTCCAATTGGATTGCAATCCAATAGGGCTAAAAAAGAAATCTTGAGACAAAAACAAAAACAAGAAAAGAGATGAAGTGAAAGGACTCTTGGGGAATTTGCATTCAATTTGTGGGGCTTCTCCAGAAGATGTCTTCGCATGAAGGAGGCTCTCTCTGATACAGTTTGCTTTCATTACTCGTATTTTTGCAAGTCGAGTTAAGACATTAAAGGCAATTTATCATCATACATTTGCTTAGACAAGACCTTTTGCGTATTCTTTTCGACGGTTCGGTCGCTCATTGAAAAGTTCATAGGCGAATGTTATTTGGCAAAGAATATTGGTGAACAAGAAGTCAAGTCAAAATAAAGTTTTGCTTGTCAGAAAGATTAAAGGGCTTTGTTAAGAATTTTCAAAGTGGTGTCTACACATTCAAGTTTTCCCGATAAAATAAAGGAGCGAAAGCAAGCCCCAATTCAGACCAGAGTTTATTATTTTCTGCTCCGTCAGGGTTAAGGTTGTGACCTTCGTCTCGATTGTTTCTTCACAGCCTTAAAACCAAAATATTAAAATTTGAATAAATCTGTTAAATAGACAAAATATTTAACATATTTTATCTATTCTTAGTTTTAAGGCCTAAGGAACAAGACATTTTTAACACATAAACGAAGCTTAATGCATTGAAAAAGATTTCGTTTAAAAAATGTTAGTAGGTTAATCGCGTCCAATTGTTTATAAAACTCCAAGCTAACAATATACGAGAATGGTTACATAGAGTGCAGTTTAAGCAGATCTTGCATCGAATTTTTTTCCAGACGATTGATTCCGATATGAAGATCACGTCATCACATCACATCCGAAGCCCACATTCTTGCACTGAAGCTTTTTTGGAACAAATACTAGCTTGCGAGGAAAGTATGCCTTACACTTTTGAGCTCAAGTCTTTATCAATTTGTTTTTGAATACTTTCCATTTGAATTATAGTAATGCAGCGATTACATTTTTTAAAAACCGACCAATTTCGAATAAAATACTGCGACTTTTAAACAATTGCAAAGAAGTCGATATCGAAAAACATTTAAAGATTAAAATAACATTTGAGTTGCTGTCACTCTATTGTTACGATAGGAGAATCTAAATAAGGGGTTCAAATTCTCAGAGTTTTTTCGAAATGTATGGCAAATAAAATGAAAAAACTTAAAATAAAATTCTGAGAGAGTTGCGATGTTGATGCAAAGTTTAAAGTCGGAATAACTTCGTCCCGTTGCAAGAAATCGTAATGTTGCAGGAACTTTTTCATTGGCAAACTAAAGCTTACAAATAGTTTTGCGTTTCAGCATTCAGCGTAAGTTGATTATTAAAATCTCCAAGTCAAGTCAATTTGAATTCTTTTTTAAAATAAAAAAAATATTTGGATGCTTCTTCAACCAGTGTTAAATACAAACTCTCTCCTCTTATTATTTTGACTCTTTTCTTCGTCTACTGAAATTTTATCAACTACCAAAGCTGCAATCAGAAAGTCCGTCATCCAGTTCATCTATCAAATATTCATCATGCCGTAAATTTGGGAATTTAAAACCCTCTCATGATCACATCGAGAGCTCTTCTTTAAGCTTATAACGATATCCGGTGAACACTTACAATAGCTAAGAACCAATAAACCTTTGCAAATCACTTTTAATTAATTCTTGTTTTGATTCAGACTCATGTATACTCTGCCTTCTCGATGAGACGAAATTTATTTTTTGTTAATTGGATAAATGAACCTTTCCAGGAAGAACACATCATTTATGATAAGAAGTAGACGTCTTGAAATACTTTCTGAATATTTTATTATCAAAACATCCTTTGGGCATTATTCTTTGATATTCAGTTTTAATTGCTTACATGGATTTGCCCATGCAATGTTTACATAAAAAGGCATGCTTATAAATATAAGAGGAGGTAAACACCGGAAGTTCCTTAACAAATTCTTAGATATCGATCGCCTTGCAACTTCATGTGCATTTATAATCTAATCCATGAAACTAAATCAGAGTCAATTAAATCCCTTCACCTCCCACTCAAATGTCAATCCATCTCAAATCTCTGCAAAATCGTTATCCAACAAGGAAAATAGGAAATTCCTTCGCACAAGAGAAGTTTGCATTTAATGGATTTCCCCACATAGTACTTCAGCGCTAATATGTATGTATATAAAGTTTTCCTAACCGGAAACAATAATTCTCGACACAAATTTTGTGCTATACTAGAAAATTCATCATCATACGAAATTGCCGCTAGATATTGCAAACACATACCCTTAAAGATAAACCAAAGTCAATCTATATTGAAGCTACTAGTATACACTAGAACTTCCTAATGACAAACTGAACTGAGTGCTCACACTCTCTCCGACCGGCTTTTGCAAAAGCAGGAGCAGCAGTTGCAGCAGCAACAGACGAATAAGGTCCGGAATGAGAAAGTTTCGGAATAAATTTTACCTGGCAACTTCATGAATGCTGTCCTCTCACCCCGGGGGATGTGGGTAATTTTCGGACAATTCAGGAAACGGAAAGCGTTGGGCGTGTTGTGCGCTGTGGACTCCATGTTATTGTAGTGGAAAATATTTATGTTATTCGAATGACATTCCCTCTTGTAGATACCGAACATATTTATGCACATGCAGAAAGATAAAGACCTTTTTTTTTTGTTATATGCTAGAAAAAAAACTTGAAAAATTTATGTTGTGATAATTTTGTATTTTAGTGGATTAGTTTTTGTTGAAAACTAGCTTCAGTTACTTAATTTTGATGCAAAGGCATATTGAAATTTTCGAATTTCCTATGGAATGTTACAACATTGGCTTATTAAGCCACAGCTTTAAGGTTTGTATCAAAGTATCAAAATTTGACTTAAAAAAAAACGAAAAAAGGGGTCCGAAAATTTATAAAAAAGAAACATGGTTTTTAATTTTATATATCTTTACGCGTGGACTGTTAATTTCTCAAAATAAAACTAGTAAAATAGCTTTTCGATAAACAAAATCAGGTGTTTTTTTCGAAAAACCGGACTGAAAATCATGGACTATATCCCACGAAAATTTTGCGAAATAATATATATGTACAAATATACATAAACATAATTAAAGCCTTTGGCAGTGTTTATATAGAAAAAATAAAAAAAATTCTTGGCAAGCTTCTAAAAAAATGATTATTTTTTACTAAGCTCGTAAGCATCATTTTTTTTGAAGGCATCAAATCTACCAAAAGTTATTTTAAAGGCAATAGTAAAAAATCATGATATAATAATTTGTTCCCTCGCCTTACTTTGTTGTTATTACGGTAGAGCCGGCAGCAACACAAATAGCTAATAACTACAAATAAGAACTTAACATGGGATGCCATATAGACTAATTTACATGCTTGAACGTTCGTATTCCATAATTCATAAAATTTTACCACGTCAGAGGGTTGTACGTAACCCAATGTCACATAGTTCATCTACACTCATTCTTCATCAAAAAGTTAATTCTACCCTTTACGTATTTCGGACTACCAAATTTATAAATTAACACTATTCATATTTGCAATGAACACACTAAGTACAATTTAATATCATTTCTAGAATGTTTATGTCAAGGACACTATGACCTTCTTCTTCCTCCTCTCCTGAGAAGCATAAACAAGTAATAAATCAAACCGACCAAACGATCTTATCGCTTACTCTAGTTACGATAACTATTCCTGCCCTACGGTCACGTCCGTCATAAACCAAGTTAAGTAGTTTATATTCGGTGAAATATGTTCCAATCAAATTTCCATAGAAACAACACCTCTCGCCTCGGATGGTGCTTATCTAAAATTCCACCTTTTCTTCCCCCTATTTTTGTTGTTGCTACTGCTGCTCATGAGACTTGGGTCAGTCATTTGTTGTTTTCCCTCCTTTACTACAATTTCCTTTTGTTGGCTCCTTTTCTCGAGCAAATCAAATCGTAAAACTCACAAATCTTTATTCTCAAACACCCTGGGCGTAAAATTTCCATAAAAAAGCTCCCACAACAAAGCAATATACAAAAGGAAGTCAGCAAAAAAGAAACAAAAGAAAAAGGCGCTACAAGAAACCAGGACAAACCGAGCTTGAGCTTTACTCATAAAAGGATCTGAAAAGCAAGTGGGAAAAAAAATGGAAACACGAAATAAATTTTCTATACAAAGCCTCAACCACCAAACAATATTGAAACGAATTTTTGAAATACAAGTAATCTCTTATTTGCATATCTTATATCTAATTTCATTTATTCTCTTTCCCTTTTTCTCCGTTTCTACAATCTTACCTTTCTTCTTGCGCACAGTAGCATCTATAAAGAAAACGAGTGAAAGGAACCTCACCTTACAAATTTAGCACAAAACGCCACGAAAAACCTAGAAAACGTACGCATGAGGCACGACACGGAGACCCAGTCAAACACAGGCAGAAAGGAAAACAGAAATTTATGAAATAGGTTACGCATACGCCCCAGTTTGCATACACAAAAACAGTTTTAGTACATTCAAGTGCCAGGTATGAAATAGAAATATGTATTCTCTGAAACACCACTTTCGCTTATGAATTTGTCATTGTCTCGGATCTAAGGGAGCCACCCTATAGACGGCTGCGCCATAAAAAGCCACCTTCAACTGAGGGGCTATTATTTGCGTTTTTGGCAAACTAGTGACCTTCTCAGGGGGTCGGTGTGCTCAGCGTGATTAGTTTACTTGGGGTAAGGTATATCACAAATTATTCCTCATGCGTTGTTTAACATGTAAAAAAAGCTCCTAAATTGTTATCGTTAAACAGCCTTGATGTGAAGGGGCTTAAGCCGGTAAAGACTGCTGCTTTTGTGCGTACGTATATAAGCTTCGTGAGATTGTCGCGTTACTTTAACGTGACAAAATGCTATACATTAAACTTAGTGGCAAAGCGGTGCGATAAAGTGGGGCGAGAATGATGGTTGGTTAGAAAAATAACACAGTGTGGCCTGCGGCATGTTAGAAGAAAATATAAAAACATAATTTTTTTTTTAAATATCTGTGGTTAAGCAAGAAAATTTCAAGGAAGAGAGTCATTCCTAAGTTTCGGAGTACAGCGGTTTTAATTGGGGTGTAAGAAGTACTCATTGGGTTTTCAAAAAAGTCATGAAGGATTTTTATATTATTATTTCACACTATCCAAGTATTTTTCGTTTAGTCGACTGTCACTTCAATCGAAGGCCGGATGCCAACCGGGTTTAGTGTAGTATAGCTCATTCAAGTTCAAGTCTTCAATTTCTATTCACACAAAATTTTTTGTAATTCCTTGGGAACGCCCTCCAGTGACTGCACAGTTGTGCTCCATTTAACTACTTCTGCGGGAATAATTAACCTACAATCCCGTCACAATCTCTACAGTAATCTATGCTGAGACTGCGAATCGAGCTTGCAAAAAGCTGCCCTATTGTAGCTGATTACTGGTTAGTTCTCAACCAACTTAATTTTGTTGCTAACAGAGTGAATGCCGCAGGTTAAGGCCAATTGTGACTATGACCTCTGTGAAGTTTGAATTTGAGACGAGCTTTCAAACTTGCTCGTAATTTGTCGTTGTTGTACAAGGTCATTGCATATAGACCAGATTCTGAGACAGACCAATGAATTGTTGCACACCTTCGGCAAAGAGATTTTTAGAATGCTTAATTTGAATTCGCTCAGTTCACAGTATTTTATTCGAAATTGGATGGACAAATCAATGACAGATAATCTTAGTAAATTATTATTTTGACGACACGAACCTTGGCAGATATTTGAAAAGGTTTAGGTAAAATTTTGCTTTAGGATATGAGAACAGTGGCTTATGGTGCAGAAATCAAATTAGCTTTGTTTTTTTTATATCAGACGTGAGGGACACTCTTTAAAAACACTTTAACGTGAATTCAATCAGCAGACAATTCAAATTATGAAACAACTGCTTCGAAAAACAAACGATCCTCGTCAAGGTGCCACTGTTTAGATATAAATAAATTAAAAGAAAGAAATGGCAGAAATCGCTTTCGATGTATGTGTAGTATCCTGTAAGCCACAATTGTTCCACGTTGCTTAAAATTAAAATTTATTACACCTTCTTTTATAAATCGTTTCCAAGGCGATCATAAAATAACGAAAACCCTTCGCCGAAGCCTCTTGAATCCATAAAGGAATAGAAAGAACGGAAAGCGAATAAAAAAAAGGAACCGCGAGCAATTAAATTTAGCATACACGCGTCAAGAGCACAATCACATAGCCATAGAAGACCGAAAACACAAACTGCCACACATGTTGGTACCAAAAACAGGCAAATGTTTTTTAAAGGACCTCTGCGCGCTATTCGACCATTTCTCCTATGTACGAGTATGTTACCCTGTTGTTCAAAAGTCCAAAATGCCAAATGGTTTCATTTGTCATTCCTTACAAGAGATTTTGGTGCCATATTTTGGTTCACTTGTTCATGTGCCTTCGTCTTGGGCAATGTTCGTGACACGCATAAGAAATGAAATGCAAAATGTTGGCGTCCGTCGTCATCGCCATCGCGTTCGTTTGTTTTCCTCTATTATGAGCGTTGATTTTTGTTGTTTATTTGATTGTTTTTGACCTTGGTAAGGATGACTAAAGACATTTACTTTAACATACACCTATTTCTCAATACAAGAGAGGTAATTGCTTAACACAAATTCAAAATTGTGACCTCAATGGAGTGACAGCTGGACTTAGTGTTGTTCATAACGTCCGCATTCCGTTGGGAATAATTTCGTGTGACTTTAATTGGATTGAAATTTTCAATGCACTTTAAATGAAATGACATGTGATGCGCTTTGCATAGTCGCGGATTAAAGTCACGCCAAGCCCAAAAAACTCTTTGATGTCGGGGAAAATTGTTTTTTTTTTTTTTTTGAGCCAATTGTTGGTCATTAGCTTTTGGGTGTTGGTGAGTCAAAATGGCGTGGCCGCAGCAGACACACTGTTGGTATTGTGTGCATATTGCTCCATTCTATTAGTTAAACTGCTATTTTTGGAATTTAATTACAAATTCGATTTAAAAGGTTTAATTTATTTTAATCGTTTTACGGTTGGCATTTGCAGATTGCATTGTTCGGAATTAATTGTTTAGCCTTTCCGCTGGATTTGCATGTGCATTTATTTGCCTGGAATTGTCTATGGCAATCCGCTCAAAATCCGATAAATATTTGGACTTTTGTGAGGGGCACAAATTTATTGAAAACTATAATTTGAAAATGTTTGCAATGGCTTTTCGTGGTGGTGATTTAGAGGATAGGAATTGACATTATAAATGCTTAGCGGCATGTTTTTAATTGCTATTTTGCCAGGAGTTTCCTACCTTTTGATATATGAAAACTGGAATGGTAGAGATGACGGTACAAGAGATCCTTAGAGTTAAGCATAGAAAATTTTTCGGTATTTGTTGAGTCATAAGCACAGGAAGCACATTCGTCTTCGTACAAGCATCTTTCTGTTTACCTAGATGATATTCATTTGTGACGCTACCAATCGGTTCATATCACATTTGTAAGTCAAGCGAAATTGGGTCATTGCGACTTGTTGACTTAAGAATTATAAATCCAGCAAAAGGAGAAGCCCTTAGGAGTCACTTCACCTCGTATATGAGAATTAAGACTATCAACATAGAGTGGACTCCAACAAAAGACAATATAAAAGGTTATGAACTAAAGGACCTCGTTAATGAGCATGATCAATGCAAGCTAGGGTAATTAAAGTGACCCGTAAGGTCAAAGATGAGCCTTCATTAATTTGTAACAAGGCTCGCCCCAAGGCATGTTTTGTGGACAAAAAGAGGACGAAGAAAGTGCCTGACAAAAAATCTAAATAAAATGTGAAAAAAAAAATGTTGGGCACTGGAAGTAACTGAAGAGCTCAGAATTTGATTCGATCGAAAAAGTTCAATATCGTATTTCAACAACGGTAATTAAACAAAATTTTCTCACATAAGAAACATAAGTTTCTGCTTTTTAATTTAAACTGACTGAAGCCCATTTCCAAATAAGGTGGCCTCAGAATGACTGCTTGGCGGGACACCTAACATGTGTTCGTCATCTAAAAGTCTGAATTTTTTCCATCGAATTTTCCGTCATGCTGAACCATGGGCACTTAGCTTTGTTGACTCCTTATTCTTATAAAGAAAAACTAATGTGAAACCACTTGCTTGGAACATTTTGAGGCTTTAAACCTTTACAAAAATAAAGTTGTTATATGCTTCTTTTGGAAAAACACCCTGTTGACATAGGCTACTTCATTCTTTTTTTCATGTCTGTTGTCTGTCTTAATATAGATTAAGTTATTTCAGACGAGACTTTCCAACACGGTTAACGTGAATACAAAACCAATAATAGAATTCTTAATATAAGATTATAGGAAAAATTTTCGCTGCATTCATAGCAAGTTTGGAAAGCAATACGAATCAACTACTGATTGCATGACGATAAGTGAGCAAATTCGTCTTCTTATTTGGCAACTTGGGATTACTAATCATTTTGACGAATAAACAAGCACGAGTTCCAAGAATCCCATCATCTAATTGGACCATCAAAAGTCAACTTCAAAGTCGCAAGACAACCCTTCAACTAATCAACTCTCAGTCAAAGTCGCACCCCGGCCCCGCCACAACATGAATGTCCCCCTATTTTGTAACTTACCCTCTCCGGCTGATCTGGGGTATAGTCGAATAAATGCCACTTTCAGTCAGTCATCCATCAACGGTGAGACACAAGCATTTAACTCAGCGAAATTCCGTAAACCAATTCAATCGCTTCGGTGAATAATCCCCCGTGCGATTCTAATTTAATAAGTGTCAGCACTTTACCCCAAAAAGGGGAGATTTACAACAAATTATCGGTGGCATTCTCGTGGGGGCACAACGGGACAATTGATAAAACGAGCTCGTCCCTTTCTCAACGATTTGGCAATAATCCAATTTTGAGGGCCTTAAACCAGCCAGAGATGTTTCTGTTTTATTTCTTATCTTTCTTTATTCAACTGACAATGGGAAGATAGCGTTTATGGTTAACGAAGGACGGTAAGCGATGACTGACGTTGAAAAAAATTGTCAACAAAATAAATGCTTTTGAAATGAAGAGGAGCAAATTCCTTGTCAACTCCAGATGAAAGAACATAGTAAGGAGTTCTCAAGAAACGTATAGACTCCAACAAAATATGTTTGCAGTTGACGGTTACTTGCAAAGGTTGTCGAAATGCAACATTATTCAGGATTAAGTGAAGATGCTGCAGCTGAATATTCCGAAGTCGCACATAGTTGTTTTCAGATCTTTTTATAGCAATGGGAATATCATAGTCAGGTGAAAGACTGACTAGCTTAGGCTAGGATCATTGTGAAAGTGCTTTAATTTTTTTTCTTAGAATGCAGAGGGATTATGAGAAAAAGACTGTGTAGTGGTTTAAAACTAAGATAGTTTTTTGATTCCGAATGCTAAATGGGTTCAGTCCGAACTGGGATTGGGAATTCGATATCGACTTAGTTGCATTCACTTAGTTCACAGTATTATATTCGACATAAGTTGATGTAAATTGTGTTTCTTCAGTTGAAGTTTGTGCTATGCGTTTACAGTAAAGCAAATGTAAACTTGGAGATTTCAGTTATATTTTAAAAATAGACGAATTTCCTCTCTAATGACCTTAAATAAAAAGCTCTAGTTATCCTCGTTTCTCTTTCAATAAACATTTCTCATTTTTCATGTCCAATGTACACCATCAATTTTCATGCCTGTGAGATATGGTAATCCTCTTGGTAAATCCTTTACGCCGGTCGGCCAAATATGGCTTTTTTGTGTGACTTGACTGAAAGCCCATAGATTTGAATAAAAATCACGTTCCATTGTTGATCTGGCACAAACAGCGCTAATCTCTCAAATCTGGCAACAGCAAACGACAACAAGCCCGACTTTGATTCAGGATATAACCTTTAAACCTATTATGTCGACTTTTTCGCCTAACTTGAACTCTTGTGTGCACTGGTCCCACATCGAAGGATACGCGTGCAAAATAGCAAACTAAACTAAGCTTCATTATTGATTCAATGAATACATGCCGCGCACTGAGGACAGGATTAACACCAGCCATCCTTTTAATACAGTAATTTCATTTCTATTGTAGTGTCATGCTTTTTTTTTTATCCAACTCACCGCCACTCTATCGTAGATGTTGTCATTTGAAATGCACCGGCCCCGGAGCGCGGAACAACTATGGATACAACAAAATGCTGGGATTATAAATTGAATAGATTCTAATCTTGGGGCTTCAATTATAAAATATCATTTGCGTTTCGCTCGTTCCCCAAAGCCTCAAAACGTTTTAAATGCAATATATATTCGTAGGTCGCAATCGGGCACACAAGCCGTGTGCATACGAGTATCTAAAGGTTATCGACTTGAAACATCTATGTCGTTGAAATTGCATACATTAAATCGATGACATCTAGCTTCAGAGTGGCGCTACCCCATCTGCCGTACCACGCGTTTGGTGTGCAGCAACGTGGTGGCTGTGCTGCAACCCAGATTTTGGTATTGCAAAGCAATAAGAGATTAGAGGATGATTCGACGAGTAGACGTATCTTTTATAAATGCACACAGATTCAGTGAATTCATTTATTCGAATCTCTTCCTTTTTTATTCGGATTTCGAATTTGCATAGTTGGTTTCTATCAACATCAATCTCAATCAAAAATAAAAGTGTAACCTATACGCCCGAGTGAATGCTTTGATAGAGCTTTAGAAGATGAAATCAGATTTGTAAGTCACAAGGTGATTGATTTTTTGTTTGTTTTGGATGGCTCCGAGGACTTCGACGAAAAGTTTACTGATGCCGTGACATTTTTTCAAAAAGATGACGTTGCCTAATTTACATTTTTGAATTTTTCAGTTTCGCTATTTTTGAAGGGTATTTTTTTTTTAATTTAGTGATTCAATTTTCAAATACTTTTAGGTGACTCTAGGTGCGTTCAAAATAAAGAAAAGGTCGTGATAAGTTTAAAAAAAATCTTAGAAAAAAATACTATTTTTTCCTTCAAGTTGGTTGGTTGTTATGATCCAAACTTACAGCATCATAACTTAAAAAGTTTGACTAAGGACTAAGAAATAACTTTGGGTAAGATTTTATGGAGATATTCAATGAAAACAGGCACTCCACTTGGCAAAAGAAATCATCGATGCTCTGCAGGGCTTTGGTTCATTGAATCATGACCAGAATCCTGTTTGTTTTGATTTCTTGTTTCCTCAATGCAATCCATGTTAGGTCTACGGATTTGTGTTGAGAATACTTTTTTCAAAATTAATCCAAACGGCTCGCTCACAATTGTGTGTTCATATTTCGCGACATCACGTCAGTTTTGTAGTTCATTATAACTCATAAGTATGGAGATTTAAATTTGAACCGTGTCGACCCGATTTTCTAATTTTTTCGGATGGTATTTCGCATGTTTTTTCCCTTTAGAATTTTTCGACCGCTTTCCGAAATGTGTCGGCTGTCAAAAAAGGTTCTTCATTGTAGCATTGTCAGTGAATTTTTCAAAGCAATTTCCTGATCATTTCCCCTTTCGGATAGTTAAGTTAATGTCATTAGGTGGATAAGCCCTCTATACTCCTTGCTTGAATTTCAAGGGAAGACATTGGCAATTCTCCTTCAAGTTAGATGGACTTTGATCAAGCTTTGAATGCCACTTTTTTTGGCTACTGTTTTGGCAGGCTCAAGATGTGGTTGGTGTGCTTTCCCATTTATGGAATTTATTCTCCAGTTTGGGGTAAAGTATTTTTTATACCACTTCAAGAAACCTGGTTGTTTAAATATTTTTGATATTAAGTCGAATTTCGACGACGAAGAGGCAACCAACTTCCGCGTTGCAGTCTCCATTGCAGAAAATGCAGACTTGATAGCTTCCAATATTACTTGAATTGAAAGGCTAAGTGACTAATGTAAAATTTTCAACTAAGAGCCCGAACCAGATTCTTTCAAATGCCTTTAAGTATCAAGGACCGATTATCAGCTCAGAAGAATACAATTCTAGAAGCATGTGGAGAGTATTATCTTGATCAGTGGATTTGTGATAATCAAGCTTGTTGAATTCTTTTTCTACAGTACGAGTGTGAAAATTGATCCTTCATAGAGGAAAGAGGAGGCGAAGCATAATCTGGACGCCACAAGCTGGTTTCAAAAGGGGACTTTATATAGCTTTATTGCACATTACTTTAATTTTGTTTATTTTATATTTGTTTTCTTAACTGTCTTAGTTTTTTCACCTTTTACAATTCAAGGGAAGTTACATCAGATCAACTCTGCTAAAAATTCTTCTCCTAAACATCAGTTGAACACATTAAAAAAAACAAAAGTTGTATCAACACACCAAAGCTATAAAACCACAAAAAAATATTATACAAAAAACGATCCACAATTCATCTACTCACAATCATTACTGTTCACAATACACTTCAATTGTTAACGTATCAGACATAAATTCCACACAACTGGTAAATAAAATTAAGTCTCAAATCTGGGTTTCCAGTGGAGGCAAAGTGAATTAAACAAATTTGGCCGGGAACAAGTGCATGAAAAGAGTTTAATCATGTCAGTCCCGGAGGCTAAAACAAGGCATCACAGTCATACAACAGGTGACTTTGGATGGGCAGCTACCACCTACTACCAGCTACTCGATTTTGAGCTCATCCTACAACATTGAACGGAAATAGCTACAAATGTTTGCTTGAATATGCTTCTTCAAACAGTTCAATAAAGTAAACATCGCATAAGCCTCATCGTATTGGCTCGCAGTGTACGAAAAGACGATGTTGTGAGCTTTCGGGTTAATGTATTCATAATCTGAATGCACTCAAATGGAAGCTTAATAAAATCTTTTTTTTTTTTTCATTGCATCCAGAAATCAGTAAACATTTAAAGAAATATAAAGAAAAAATAGACCTTTCGAACTGTACCAAATGGCAAAAGGCAGAGCAAGCCCACGGCTCCGTTTCTACCTAAATCAAATATTTGCCAATAAATTAAGCGAACAGGGAATAAGAACCCTCCGAAGCGATGAATTTGCTTTTTAGCCCCCATCTTTTCCAGTTAAGTTGCGTGGTGGTTTGCTATTTTTTTGTTGTTTATTGTAAAATATGAAACAATCTATAAGAGAACCCCCTGAAGGCTAGACGGGGGAGTAGGCCAAAGGTGATGAGAAAAGTTTAACATCTTCCGAAATGTTTTTACGGTATAATGGTTTGGTGAAGATGCGTCCGCTGATGAGATTCTATCAATAAAACTTTTTCAATAAATTTAATTTTTTTATCGATTTTTGGGTTATTTTTTTTTATTTTGTTTTAAAACGATAAGTCTAAGGGGGCTTTAAAATACTTTTAAGTAATTGAATGCAAAATCATGCGTCTGAGACTGAGGGAAAAGGATGGATTGGAATTTACAAATACTTGACTTCTGTTACCAAGGCTTGCTTGAATTTAAATTAAAAATTTCAGAGTTCAAGAACGATTTAGAGCCAGAGGTTATGGAAGTTTTTCTTTTAAGTTTTGAGCGGTACGTATTAAAGCTTAAGGAGTTTAAGCATAAACTAGCACCAAAAATAAAAAACATATTTATGTATGGCAACAAAAACTTGTTAAAATTCAATCATTGTAAATTGTGTTTGACTTCAATTTAAACCCTTATAAGTTTCGGTGTAGATGTCGGCTTAGTAAATGGGTCACTTTAAACCCTGCTCTTTCACACCTGTGTACGAAAAAGATACCCTGAAATATTCAAAAGCCTAACAGCATTATTATTGCTTTCAAATATCAACATGATATTTGATACTTTTTAGAATATTTTGTGTTTTCTTTATAAAGTTGCAACTTTTAATTTTGAATTTTAACAACCTGACTATTACTTTTTTTTTTAATGTTCTGTGTTCGGTATGTTGATTTCCACTCTTTCTAATTTCGACTTTATATCGACGTCTGACTTTTTCAATAAGCCTATTTTGTATTTTCTTTTTTTTTTCCTTTGATGATGAATTATTGCGTGTAGGCTTCGGTGACTGCGCTGTCACAACTTCTTGATCGAATCGAATTGATGCGAACTAAAACGCTCTCTTTGCCACTTGGCTGAGTCCCGTTCTGGAGGCCCCAAGCTGTTAAGCTCCACCGAGATAGCTTCCCATTTTATGATAAGGACTGACTTTGCCACGGTTCCCTTTGGAATTTACGGGCTTCCTTCCTTTTACTCAACCAATCTTGCGATTCGTTTTCCGTTGCTTACTACTCTACTCCTAAATAAACAAAATATTGTTGTAAAAATAAGGAATTTTTCTCCAAGAAATGTCGCATAAAGAACTGAAGATTTTAGATTTTGATATGTTTAATCAGCTATTGATCAGCAAAGCTGAACAATAAAATTAATGTTAAACAATATTCTCCGAATTCATTATAATACTCTCCTGGCATTTGTTCGAATTAAACAGAATAATTGTTTTAAGAATAAACATATTGAAAATTCACTTTATCAGACATTACAAAAAGAGCTCATTTACAGTGTCTCGCTTCACAGTTTAAGTGACCCTTGATATTCAAGTACAATAAGACGAAACAAATGCGAAGCACCAATTAAAGATGTTATGCTCCAGAAAACGCCTCCAGAAAGAAACACAATCCGACATTCGAAATCCATAGCGTTTCATGAATTTTCGCTCAAATGTCAAAGCGAAATGTCTTGTAAAAATGAAGACAAAAAAAAAAGCATTCTCATCCTTCCAATCGGTTCCTTTTTTCCGCTCAAATGGAGCAATAACGAAGCAATATTTGTGAGATGAGCGACTTTTTGCTCTTCCTGCCTTCGAATGCCCCAAATGGGCATGCCAAAAAACCCTGAGACAAATATTTACACCAGCAACGATGACAGCAGCAGATATTGAAAATCAATTGCCTATTTCATAGGCATCATCACGCGTCAAAATTGCCCCCATTTCGCATCTACCCAAATGTTTTATTTGAATATGAAGGTTCTTACCGCTTCCACCATCGTCGTCGTCCTCAGACCAAGTATATCCTTTGAGCAAGTCAATATAAAAGTGTAATATCGGGATATATTCAAAACTCTCAACATTGCCAACGTTTGGATTAACACGTGTTATTTCATTCAAGAAAGTGCCAAAGCTGATAAATTTCCACTCAAAGAAAAGGAAAAAGGTAAAAGGACTCTCGTCGAAACTGAAATTCTGGGACACAAATGCGCCGGAGCATTACACGGATCACTTGATACAAGACCCATTCCGCCCAGTCACATTTGATGACTTGTGTAGTTGGAAGAGTGAGAAGGCATTTTTATCATCGTATATTACGCGAACCTCATCATTCATTCACACGGGAAGTATTGAAAGTTCAATCTCGTGGATGAAAGGATGAGATTTTCAGTATCGTCTTTGAATTCGAAAACTGTGGCATGAGGATGAACAGAATCTATGCATCTCATTGTGGTTGGTGTAATATATTGTGATTTTATCAAACTTAATATCGCCGGAATGTTTTTTTTCGAGCGCGTAGGAAGGGCGGTGTAAGGAGAAACAAATATCCAAATTTATGTATATTTTAGGATCTTTTTCGTCGTTTAAAGTTGAAGTTGTACCCTTCTGCAAATACGGCAGAGTCAGCAAGTGAATGAAAAGGTGAATTTAGTACTTTTAAGAACGGAGGAATGGCAAATTGATGATGATTTAAAAATCGAAGGAAAGAGTTTGTTTCGTTTCAGGATTTAAAGCTTGAAGAGCTGAATATGATATTCAAGGCTTCAATGTCTCAATTGAGGTATTGAGGAGTACTCCGTTCTACCGCTTCTTAAAATGTTTTTAGACTTAATTTTCTTAGACCCTTCTTCTTGGCGTAAAATTGTGTTGCGATTTTTTCTTCAAAACACGTTTTTTTGGGTTGGGACCGACCTTAATTTTAACTTTTTATTATTTTTTTTATTTGTTTTTATAGCGGCCATCGAAGTTCGTACTCTGTGAGCAATGTAAGTGTCCACCTATTACGAATTCAAAAGATACTGCCCTGTGGCGGACGGACTTACGGACGAATGGAAAGTGGAATCTTAATAATAGGGATCCGTTGGAACCCTTTGGGAACGGAACCCTAAAAATATAGACTACAAAAAGCGAATGAACAATAATGTTGCAGCAAAGAAGTTTTCCGAATCACATTCTTTCATCTCAAAAACGTGATGATAGAGAAGACCTAACCTCTGATTCAAGGATCAAGTTATCGCGGATACCAAAGCCCATATTCTAGACAATCAGAAGCAAACTGCTCAATATGTTTTAGTTAACCGACGCTTCCCAAATTTCCTGGTGTATCGCAGCCAGGCAGAAATCCGGTTCAAAACTTGAACGGCAAAGTAAACGAAAACAAGAGGATGTTGCATAAAATCCGACCAGATCACCAGGCGCCCAGAAACGCAGGAAAAGTAACAAGCATCCCAACCACGCTTTGATATAGCACGCCAGGCAAAAATATGGTTCAAAACTTGAACGGCAAAGTAAACAAAAACGAAACCAGAACTGCAGATATCTGGCCGATATTGCATAAAATCCGGCCAGATCACCAGGCGCCCAGAAACACAGGAAAAGTAACAAGCATCCCAACGACGGTTTGATATAGCACGCCAGGCAGAAATCTGGTTCAAAACTTGAACGGCAAAGTAAACAAAAACAAGCCGATATTGCATGAAATCCGGCCAGATCACCAGGCGCCCAGAAACGCAGGAAAAGTAACAAGCATCCCAACCACGATTTAATATCGCACGCAGGCAGAAATCTGGTTCAAAACTTGAACGGCAAAGTAAACAAAAACAAGAGGATGTTGCATAAAATCCGACCAGATCACCAGGCGCCCAGAAACGCAAGAAAAGTAACAAGCATCCCAACCACGATTTAATATCGCAGCCAGGCAGAAATCTGGTTCAAAACTTGAACGGCAAAGTAAACAAAAACGAAACCAGAACTGCAGATATCTGGCCGATATTGCATAAAATCCGGCCAGATCACCAGGCGCCCAGAAACGCAGGAAAAGTAACAAGCATCCCAACCACGATTTAATATCGCAGCCAGGCAGAAATCTGGTTCAAAACTTGAACGGCAAAGTAAACAAAAACAAGAGGATGTTGCATAAAATCCGACCAGATCACCAGGCGCCCAGAAACGCAGGAAAAGTAACAAGCATCCCAACCACGCTTTGATATAGCACGCCAGGCAAAAATATGGTTCAAAACTTGAACGGCAAAGTAAACAAAAACGAAACCAGAACTGCAGATATCTGGCCGATATTGCATAAAATCCGGCCAGATCACCAGGCGCCCAGAAACACAGGAAAAGTAACAAGCATCCCAACCACGATTTAATATCGCAGCCAGGCAGAAATCTGGTTCAAAACTTGAACGGCAAAGTAAACAAAAACAAGAGGATGTTGCATAAAATCCGACCAGATCACCAGGCGCCCAGAAACGCAAGAAAAGTAACAAGCATCCCAACCACGATTTAATATCGCAGCCAGGCAGAAATCTGGTTCAAAACTTGAACGGCAAAGTAAACAAAAACGAAACCAGAACTGCAGATATCTGGCCGATATTGCATAAAATCCGGCCAGATCACCAGGCGCCCAGAAACGCAAGAAAAGTAACAAGCATCCCAACCACGATTTAATATCGCAGCCAGGCAGAAATCTGGTTCAAAACTTGAACGGCAAAGTAAACAAAAACGAAACCAGAACTGCAGATATCTGGCCGATATTGCATAAAATCCGGCCAGATCACCAGGCGCCCAGAAACGCAGGAAAAGTAACAAGCATCCCAACCACGATTTAATATCGCAGCCAGGCAGAAATCTGGTTCAAAACTTGAACAGCAAAGTAAACAAAAACAAGCCGATATTGCATAAAATCCGGCCAGATCTCCAGGCGCCCAGAAACGCAGGAAAAGTTACAAGAATCCCAACCACGATTTAATATCGCAGCCAGGCAGAAATCTGGTTCAAAACTTGAACGGCAAAGTAAACGAAAACAAGAGGATGTTGCATAAAATCCGACCAGATCACCAGGCGCCCAGAAACGCAGGAAAAGTAACAAGCATCCCAACCACGATTTAATATCGCAGCCAGGCAGAAATCTGGTTCAAAACTTGAACGGCAAAGTAAACAAAAACAAGAGGATGTTGCATAAAATCCGACCAGATCACCAGGCGCCCAGAAACGCAGGAAAAGTAACAAGAATCCCAACCACGATTTAATATCGCAGCCAGGCAGAAATCTGGTTCAAAACTTGAACGGCAAAGTAAACGAAAACGAAACCAGAACTGCCGATATTGCATAAAATCCGGCCAGATCACCAGGCGCCCAGAAACACAGGAAAAGTAACAAGCATCCCAACCACGCTTTGATATAGCACGCCAGGCAAAAATATGGTTCAAAACTTGAACGGCAAAGTAAACAAAAACGAAACCAGAACTGCAGATATCTGGCCGATATTGCATAAAATCCGGCCAGATCACCAGGCGCCCAGAAACACAGGAAAAGTAACAAGCATCCCAACGACGGTTTGATATAGCACGCCAGGCAGAAATCTGGTTCAAAACTTGAACGGCAAAGTAAACAAAAACAAGCCGATATTGCATAAAATCCGGCCAGATCACCAGGCGCCCAGAAACGAAGGAAAAGTAACAAGCATCGCAACCACGCTCTAATATCGCACCCCAGGCAGAAATCTGGTTCAAAACTTGAACGGCAAAGTAAACAAAAACAAGCCGATATTGCATAAAATCCGGCCAGATCACCAGGCGCCCAGAAACGCAGGAAAAGTAACAAGCATCCCAATCACGATTTAATATCGCACGCCAGGCAGAAATCTGGTTCAAAACTTGAACGGCAAAATAAACAAAAACAAGAGGATGTTGCATAAAATCCGACCAGATCACCAGGCGCCCAGAAACGCAGGAAAAGTAACAAGCATCCCAACCACGATTTAATATCGCAGCCAGGCAGAAATCTGGTTCAAAACTTGAACGGCAAAGTAGACAAAAACGAAACCAGA